>JANFAM010000011.1:5542500-6142500 GCA_024362665.1 Prunus padus | reverse complement strand
TTGAAGTATGATTATTATCACTAGTGAGATGTAATAGTACATGTATAATTGTTTAATATTTTTGCTTCATATGTAAATGTTTCCATTTGATTATGAGGGCTTGTTTGAGAGTGATTCTGGAGAGACCAATAATCACTTTTATGGAGAATCACTTCTCCAAATAATCAATTTAATTGATTTTTATGGATGTGGTTCTCCCCATAATCACTTAAAATCACTTTTCGTGATTTTTTGGAGAAGCACATAGAAGATGCCTATACAGAGTCACTTCCAAAAGACTGTTTGAAAAAAAAAAAAGTTACAAGGAATTGTGTATTTAGAATGTCTACTTAATTAAACATCTCTTGACAGGACCCGACCCAAATTCCACTTTGGAATTCGTGTCGAACCCTGTGCATGTCCGACACCTATCGGGTGCCGGGCACAATTGACCAAAATGCCATTTTTAAACCAAAACTCAAAGAAAACTCTTTTAAAGGTTTTACTTCTGCCGAAAATTCGGCAGAGTTTCCCCTGTAATCTGCTCATTTCCCAAAAATTTACACTTATAAAACACAAATTTATATTCCTCAATCATTCAGCAAGCACCAGTGATATTCACACACAATCAAAACATTAAATCGAGTGGCCCCCAATCTTACCAACTAGGACTCTAACAGAGCATAACAAGCTACAAAACTCAAATATTAATTGGGTCTTGGGCCCGCACAGTACTTCAAATTAAATTCAACTAACAAGTAAATAGATTTCAAATCCAAGCCCACAACCAAATTCCGAAATATTCTCTCCGGTGGCTACACCTAGATTTAACTAGGTTGCCTATGTACCCTAATTGAGGGATCAAGTCACACATAATTCTTCCGAGTACCCCCAATCACCATTCTGATAAAAAAATACTCGTCTAGAAATCAACAATAAACTCTATGTAGTTGAATATTATGCTAGGAATTTATGCACTTAACTATTTAATTATACTTGAATCAAAAATAATAATTGTCCATTTAACACTCACATATATTTATAGAACTAAACTTGTTACCCTAAAAACATATTTGAATACGCTCGCATAATGCATATATTCAGTTATTTCTCACTAGGGGTATCTGAGACTTAAATTCATCCGAAGGCAACTGTGGAAGGGAAAACTGGCTAATCACATGTGTAGTAAATCAGGCAAGTGGCTAAGGATCCTGACCAACCCTGCGCAGAAAATAAAAGTAGGGTGACGAACAATATCCTTTTACATCCTCGCAGAACTCGGGGACATAAAGTCAACCCAAGAACATAATCCCTCAATTCCATAATTATATCGTTAATCCCCACATTATACCCTCAATTCCAGGTACCACACATGTGTGATACATCTTCGCAGGTCTCGGTAACACAAAGTCAACCCGAGCCGCATATCCTCACAGGTCTCAAGGCACACACATCCACCTGAGCCACATTTCCTCGCAAGTCTCAGGGCACACACGTCAACCTAAGCCGTATTCCTCGCAAGGATCGGGTGATCAGCCCGAACCGCACTAACTTAAAATATTATATATATATATATATACTCATATATCTAGTTAAATCCTCACCTTTACTTATATATCCATCACCAATGCAAGTATGTATATATATATATATATATATATATATATAGATATATATAAGTAAAGTACTCCAATGATATTAGTACTAATTATGGTAACGATAATAATAATATTAATAATAATGATATTAATAATAATAATGATACTGATAATAATAGAAATTCATAATCCACCACTCAGATTTTCAGCATTTATCAATATGAATTAAATATCAAATATCCCCTCAAACATTAAACAATTCACCTCACATAATTTACCAACAATAACCATATACTACTCATTAATAAAACAATACATAAACTCACAGAAATAATATAACAATTAAACAACACAAATAAGCATTTACTGTCTCGGTAATATAACCCAAACACAAACATTCATAGGTTCTTGAGCCAATCACAAACTTTTTGAATGACGGAACGTCCTCGGAAGATTCACGGTCAACCGAGCGATCAACTTTCCCATCTTGGTCAACTGAGCCCGTAGGGCCCACGGCCTCCAATCTTAGATCCAAAAGTTCCTACGGGTTCAACACATCTTACAAAACATGTCCTAGGAGTTTGGTCTCGATCGAACGGTCGGATTGCTCACTATCGCATGATCGGACGATTAACGGTTTACTAACCTCAGAATTGATGATCCGGAGTATCCGGGACTCCGATTCTTGATTCGTCAGTTCCTATATGATCTTATAAATACGAAGAACCACATATTTGGATTCGGGACCGATCCGACCGTTGGAACATATCAAACCCGAATTACGCATAATAGGCGTGACTCCGTTCTATAGTCGAACGACATCCGAATTGGAATCCAAACACACCAACACGCTCGAGAAGACACGGGGATTGCATTGGGACAAAATGTAGCCCCACTACAGTACTGGCGCGGTACCGATGCGTGGGTGTGTTGAGTAATTCCGGCAACGGAAAAACTCAACACCGCCGCTCACCGCCACACCCACAGCTTCATCTCGATGAGTAGAGTGTTTTATTCAACTATGGGAACGTCCAAAAACGACGGCAACTGGCCGAAATTTCAATATGAAATCCAGCCAAAATATGAGTTTGGGATTGAACGATCTAGGCTCAAAATCGATGGCAACTAACCCAACCAGCAGTTAGGGCATGAGGAGAGGGTTCGAAACCATACCTGGTTCACCGTAAATGGCCACCTGAGACGTTGAAACGATGCCGTGAACAACCGGCTGAAACCAGTTGATTATGCCGCCAGATTTCGAGGTTTCCGGTCGGGATCTGCGGTGGGTCGTGATCGGGAGGAATAGCCGGTTCGAACATGACTGGTGCCGCCCCTTGCCCTGGCCGAAGTCGCCGGAATCGAGGGGAGAGAGGGAGCAGTTAGTAAGAGGAGAGAGAGAGAGAAGAGAGAGAGGGACGGGTTGGGCCATAAGCGCTGCGTGATGGGTGATGGGTCTGGGGTTTAAAACAATTTTTTAATCAATTTCCAAAATACCCATTTTGTCCTTTTTATTCGTTAAATTTCCAAATCGAGTATGTCGCGCGTCTACGGACTTGTTTTGACTAGCCGAACGCAATGGTGCAACCCGTTTGGCCAAATTCTATCCTGAACTTAAAATGACCTTTTTGCACTTTTTAAAATATTAAATATTATTTGAATTCCAAAGTTATTAATTAATTCATATTATTGTATTTAACTTATTTATTCTAACTTATTTACTTATTTTATTTAAATTTCCTTACTTTTAATTTATTTAATTCCTTTTTAGGGTCGGGATTTTACACTCGGGGTAAAATTGTCTCTTACTTGAATAATCTAAAATTTCAATATACATCTAGGAACGGGATATTACATCTCTAATTAAGAAGAATTTTGGGAATTATTATTGACACTCTAGAAAATCAATTTAATTACAGAGATTAGTTAAGGAGTTATTAGTCAATCGTCACTCTTCTCTTATTAAAATGCAAGAAAAAAAATTGCACTTGAAAGAATGCATGAGTGTTTGAATAACATATCCTTAATCAATTTCAAATTTGTCCAAAATTTAAGAAAAATTGTTGGGCAAGATTTAGAGGTGACAATTTCCGACACAACCAAATACACGACTTGAAACCCGCACGGAAAATTAGCAGGTCAACCTGCATGATTAAGTTTTCGGGTCAACCTACCATTGATCCTTTTATAAATGGGTGGATTTCGGGCCAACCCGCCAATCTACTAAAATATCTATATGACCCGTCAACCGGATAAAATACCTATGTAACCCGCTAACCTATTTCTTTGTTTTTTCTTCATTAATTTCTCTATCTCAATCTTCATACATAGAGAGAGATAAAAGGCAAAGACTTTTTTATATAAAAAATAATAAATACAATTACTTGATTAAATTATCAAAATTTAGAATTTTTTATTTGTTTTTTTTTATTTTGTTCCATTTTGCAGGTCAACTTGACATGACCCGAAATCCGCACGAGAAATTAACGAGTCAACTCGTAAATTACACATTCTTTAAACGGGTCGGGTTTGGGTTGAGCATTCTTGACACGTATATAATCCCGACACGACACGAACCAAATACGACACGATTTGAATGAAGCCTAGTTTGGCATTGCTGTGCTGTAAAAATAATCACTATCAGATAAATTAGCTGTGAAAGAAAGCACTTTGGCGTTTGTTAAACTTTTTGTTAGAAATGCGGTTAGTGCAACAAAAAAAAAGGGGGTTATTTTTGGAATTTTGAAAGTTTCATTAAACCTAGCGCCTCTTCAAAACTAATTCTCGCATAATCAAAAATGAAAGCAGTTCATCACCTGCTTTCCCTAATTACTTTCTCTCACATCAATTATTCAAAATAAGTGATTTTATTATCTTTTACCAAACAGGTTGGGCTTTCAAAAATTTCAAAATAATCACTTATAGCCCCCAAATAAGCAATGTCAACCGACCACAAAAAATAAGGGCCAGTTTGGCATTGTTGTGCTTTAAAAATAATCACTGTCAGATTTGCTGTGAGAGAAATCAGCTGTGAAAGAAAGCAGTTTGGTGTTTGGTAATTTTTTTGTTAGAAGTGCGGTTGGTACAAAAAAAGAAGAGGTTATTTTTGGAATTTTGAAAGTTTCATTAAACTTCGGGTCTCTTCAAAATTGATTCCCACATAATTAAAAAATGAAAGCAGCTCATCACTTGCTTTCTCTCACAATTATTTAAAATAAGTGATTTTATTATCTTTTACCAAATAGGTTGGACTTTCAAAAATTTCAAAAAAATCACTTATAGCCTCAAATAAGCAAGGACAAACGGTACTAAGAGCCAATTACGCATTATTGTGCTGTGAAAATAATTTCTATCAGATTTGCTGTGAGAGAAATTAGTTGTGAGAGAGAGCAGTTTAGCGTTTGGTAAACTTTTTGTTAAAAGTGTTGTTGGTACTAATTCCCGCATAATCATTCAACACAGCGACCTCTTCGAAACTGATTCCCACATAATTAGAAAATGAAAGCACCTCATTAATTGCTTTCCTTTATAACTTTCTCTCACATCAATTTTTAACAATAAGTGATTTTCTCATAGTTTATCAAACGAGCTGGGTTTTCCAAATTTTTTTAAAAATCACTTATCACCCCAAATAAGCAATGTCAAACGAACTAAGAGCTGCGAACCTCCTCCAACTTAATTGAACCAGGTCGTCCAATCTTCGCCAAAAAAACAAATAGAATCCCCTGCACAGTTTGTGCTGCGTGGGCTAACTCCATTGGTCCGTCATTAACACAATAAAACTACAAATCGGCCAGGTTAAAATGAAAAAACAACACATGGTTTAGAGAGGGAGAAAGGCTCTATAAACACGTTTCTCCAAAGAAAAACAAAATTCGCATATCCTTCTAATTTTTCATTTTTTACCCCAATTTGATAATATCTCTCTAAAAAACACTAAACGCCGCCACAACCGCCGTCGCCGTCGACGATAACCCGAAACGACGACATCTTCTAAAATCGGATAAGCCATCACCCGGCGCATCTTAGCCGCCGCCATCGACTCATATCCCCACCACCGCTCACGACCCTTAGCCGGACCCGGAAAACCGAAACGATAAACCGGTTTCCTTGGCCCGGCGGTCATTTTCCGGCGAGGCCACGTGGGAAAAGGTGCGCACGATTATTAACCTGCGCGCACCCTCTATTTCTCTATCTACCTGTTTTGACCTTGTTTATTAGGGGCTCTTACAGAGGTGAGTCTGTCTCTGTCTGTCTCTCTCTCTGTAAGCTCTCTCAATCGTCAGCTTCTCTGTTTGGATTTGCTCCTTTCGATGCAAATTGTTTTGAAATTAGGGTTTCCCGGCATGGATTTAGGTTTGCTTTCTGTTTTAGGGTTTGTTTTGGAAGTTTGATGGGGCTTTGGCGGTTGGTTCTGTTCAATTTTCCAAACTCGCTCCTTGATCTAGTGATTGCTCTGTTTCGCGTGATTACATGACTGAATTGTGACATTGATCAATTTTGTTTTATTAGATTGGATTTTGGCGAATTTTTTGTTACTTCTGGCTTCATTTGCAGTGGTTTATGTAAGTAATTGTTTACTATCTAAGTTTGGTATTGATATGCTCGGCTTTGCTTTAGTTTTCGATGTCTATGCATTGAGTCAGAAGTTTCTACTGGTTCTGGACGTTTTTAAAGTTAAAACTGTATTTGGATTTCAACTGGAAGACTAGCGCTGTTTGCTGAGAATATGCGGGGAAAGAAGGAAAACTGAATTTTGAGTTGGGAACTAATCATTTTACTAGTAAGCTTAATTCCACGAGGCCCATTCTGATGTTAAGTTGGGTCTGAGCCCAGTACAGTTGTTATTTTTTTGTGAATAACTGTTTCTGATGTTCATTTCTTAGGTTTTCTTTAGTTGCCTTCGGTTAGTGGGGATTTCTAATTTTTGCTTTTCTTGTTCTCTGAATAAATGTCCTCCCCATTTTCAATTTGCATGCTTGGAGTCACATTTAGAATTTTAATTTGTTTTTGCCAACACTTCACTGTAATTTATTCGTTTTGAAGTGAGCACTGGTGGTAACAATTTCTTACACCTATAAGTTGACCAGCCTTTACTCATATATTCTATATAAGTTGAAGTTGGCAGCAGAAGCAGTAGTTGATAATTTTGTTGTTCTAAATTTACAGGTTCAGACATTGTTTTAACGATTCCATAGAAGTTCCATGTGAAGGGATGGCCTTTTTCAGGAATTATTCTAATGAAACAGTTTCACGAAGTGTCCTGGAAGAAAAAAACCAGGAACAAAGTGTTGAAAGAATTCACAGTTCCACAAGGAATGAGGATGTAGATGTGATTTCTTGTGAAAAGGAATTTGATATGAACATGCATGTGCAGTATCAAAGTGAAGGTGAACAAGATGATGCTAGCAGGTTGCAGAATGAGGCAGAAAATGATGAGGGTATTGGTACAAGAGCTTCCAATTTGCCGTCTTCTGGGAGGAGAACGGCAGTGGCTGGCAAATGGGGTTCGAGCTTTTGGAAGGACTGTCAACCTATGTGCTCCCAGGGCGGGTCCGACTCTGGGCAGGAAACTAAAAGTGGGTCTGACTACAGAAATGCCATTGGATCTGAAGGTAATTCTTCGGATGTCAGGGAAGATAAAATAGATTTTGAAGATAATGACAGGCCAAAAGTAAGCAAGGGACATTCTGAAATCCCTGCAGATGAGATGTTGTCTGATGAATATTATGAGCAGGATGGGGAAGAACAGAGTGACTCTATGCACTATAGAGGGTTTCATCATTCAGTTGGGTCGAATTCTAGGCCACAATCAAAACCTGCTGCAGTCAGCAACCATGCACATAGGACTTCTAGAGTTTTAAATGATAATGAAGATTATGATGATGGTGATGATGACAACGAAAATATTGATGCTGCTGATGCTGATTATGAGGAAGAAGATGAAGATGGTATTTGCTTTGCAAATATTTTTATTTTATTAGAATATTACTGCAGTTGGGCAAGGGATTCGAATCCTTCATATTTAATATATCTCTCATCATTTTACTTAGAGATATACTTTGATGAGTAGTTCTTGACCTCTCATCATTTTACTTAGAGATGTACTTTGATTAGTAGTTCCTGACCTCTCTTCATTGTGGGAACTTAGAACTCAATTTATATTGTCTTCTTGCTTGCAGAAGATGATCCTGATGATGCAGATTTTGAACCTGATTATGGTGTTGCCAGTGGTCGTGCAGCGCAAAAGGTTATAGTCGTAGTTTCCTTAGTAAAATTACATTGGAAGAATTATTTCATTGGCTTGAGGTTTTCAGAAGAGAGCACACACAAAGGGTTCTGACTGTTCCACTATGTCACAGCCAATTTTTTGTTCTATTTTCTTTTCCCAACTTTTAACTTCGTCGTTTTTACCTTTAACTGATATGGGACGGTTATATCCCAACCATTATACATACACCATCAATGGTGCAGCTATATGCTTGGTTAACCTTGAAAGCTATATCTTTGCAATTGCTACTGGAACTATTTCGAAAGAGAAGTTATCAAAAAAGAAAGAAAAAAATAAAAAATGTGATCGATGGTATTATTTGTTGAATTACTTTCTTGTAAACTTTCCGCTTTCTCTGTGTGTCTTTTGTGTTCGATGATCTGTAGTGATTTCCTATCTTGGTTCCCTTTTTTTTTTTTTTTTTGAAAAGAAACGATTTGTATTAACACAGAAGCAAAAGATGTACAAACAGAAGAAAAAAGAACCACAAAGACCTCTGAGGAAACAATCCCCAGCAAAAACAAAACTAAGACACAACGACGCCCGACCAAAACGACCCCAAAAGAAAACGGAAAAAAAATGATGGACAGGAAGAAATTACAACACTGCGGCAACTAAATCCCTCGCTATATCAGAGTAGGAATAGTCTTTGAATTCCGTCGTAATGGAAGCCCATAGTGCCACCCAGAATTTGACTCTCTCCCAGACTTCTAATTCACTAACACTGCCCAGAATTTGACTCTCTCCCAGATTTCTCACTCTCTCTTTTTTTGGGGCGGGTGGGTGGGTTGGGGGAGGTCCATATTCTGTTGATATAATAGTGTTACGAACATTTTCTACTGGTTCTGGGTGGACATATGAACTGGTGCTTTCTGTTGTACACTAATGAAGTTTTTCTTTGATGACACCAGGATAAAGATTGGAGTGGTGAAAATTCTGAGGAAGATAATGACAGTGATGATGAGCTTGATGTGTCAGATGAAGATAATTCTTATTATGGAAAGAAACCTAAGAGTAGGCATCGTGGTAAAGGTGGGCTTAGTGTTAAATCTACAAGAGAACGCAAATCATATCATGTATCTAGTCGCCAAAGAAGAGGGAAGTCTTCCTTTGATGATGAAGAGTCCTCAGCGGAGGAATCTGAAAGTGAAAGTGATGAGGACTTTAAAAGCACAAAAAGGAAAGGTGCACATCTCCGCAAAAGTAATGGCCGAAAAAATGTCACTGGACGAAATGGTGAGGTACGGACTTCCACTAGGTCTGTCCGGAAGGTTTCATATGTTGAAAGTGAAGGAAGTGATGAAGTTGATGAAGGGAAGAAAAAGAAGTCCCAAAAGGTGCCCGTCTACCTTTCTGATGTTACATTGATGCATTTTTATGGACTCTATTTGAGATCACGTTCTTAGTTCACATGTTTGATTTTCAAGTTGGAATTGTGCGCCATATGGATAACTTAGCCTAGATGTGCCCCAAGTGAAGCAATACCTGTTTCTATAACAAGGATTTATCATGTTATGATATATTTTATTATTAGACTTGGGTACCGTCGAAAGCTCTAGAAGCAAAAGATAATGTCATCTAAATGCAAATGATTGTAGAATTTGTTTTGGCCATAAGATGAACTGCTGCTTTGATTATGTTTTCTAAAGTACAGTATAGGTTTAATTCATATTGATCAGATAGGAGTGTAAAACTTGAATACAATGCAATTCTTGTCATGGTAAGGCAAGGCTGCTGACTTCTTGCGACTCATCTTTCTCGTTTAGATTAAAGTTTTCATTTTATGTCAGGAATAAAAGGCTTTTAGTTTGCTGAAAAATTTAAGCTGGATTATCCTTTTACTGGTGTTTAATCTTTTGCTTGATCATCCCTTCTAAGAATTTGAAAATCCTTTGATCTCTATGTAATAAATGGTGATAGTTCTAATAAGCATGCACTTGAGTAAAGTGCATGTGTGAGTTGTTTTTCTAAAATGTGGCAGTTGTTTTCATAATGAAATGCTTCAAATGGGGAAAGAAACTGTAATGCTGTCAGGAAACTCTTTGTATTTGATGCTCCATGTTGTGAATGTCTGTTTATTTCTTTACTTCCAATTGTCAGACTGCTAAATTTCAGGTTACCCCTCATCAATAATATGCTAAGAATTTTGTTTTGTTATTTCATGTGCTTAATTTCTATTTTTAATTTTGTACTCTGCTATTTTAGGAGGAGAATGAAGAAGAGGATGGTGACTATATTGAAAAGGTGCTCTGGCATCAGCCAAAAGGCATGGCTGAAGATGCTCTGAGGAATAATAGATCAACAGAGCCTGTCTTGTTAAGTCACTTGTTCGATTCTGAGCCAGATTGGAATAGTATGGAATTCTTGATAAAATGGAAAGGCCAGTCCCATTTGCACTGTCAGTGGAAATCAATTTCCGAGCTACAAAATGTATGCTTTGTAATTTTTCTTCTTGGTTATGCATATGCTCTGGATTGGGACAATCTATTAAATATGTTCCTTGTCAAATTTAACTGGTGCTGTGCTGTAACTTTATCTTTCAGTTTTATCTTACTTTGATCTGTTGTTCACGATGCTCAATATGCTTTTGCCTGTGACTTTGCAGCTTAGCGGTTTCAAGAAGGTTTTAAATTACACTAAAAAGGTGATGGAGGATGCCAAGTACAGGAGGACAATCTCACGTGAGGAGGTATTCTTTTTGTTCCTTTTTTTTATTTTTTATTGTAGAGTTTCTTTTAGTAGTAGTCGTATATGAAGAAGAAAGATAGATATATTAGTATGTTATTTTAATAAAATAACTTGAACTATATCTAAGTTAGGCCATTGGATTTATACGACTTTTGTTGCTTTAAGATCTAATATATGCTCTCTCATAGTAACAAGATGTGATATGAGGTGCAGTTATGTGGAAGAAGGGTTTACAAAATCTGCCCACACCAACAAAAGTTGATACTTCTTGATCTTTTATAAACTTGTTCTGTTTCTTTTCCCATGTATTATTGCTATTTCACTTTTGTTGTCCTCCCATAATGATAGAGGCTTTAGTAACTTTTGTTATTGTTTTTTAGTTTCATGTGAAGTAGCTCATTTATCACTTTTATTTTTCTGGGGTTATGTGTATGCCTGCTAGATTGAGGTCCATGATGTGAGCAAAGAAATGGACTTAGATCTCATCAAGCAAAATAGTCAGGTTTGCTTTCCTGCATCTCACCATTTTTGTTTCACTTTCCCAAGACAACATTTGCCTGTTTTACTTACAATTGTTTATATAACTGGTTCTCAGGTGGAGAGAATAATTGCAGACCGGATCAGGCAAGATAGCTCAGGTGATGTGGGACCTGAATATCTAGTCAAGTGGCAAGGATTGTCTTATGCAGAAGCAACTTGGTATGTTAAGCTTGACTTAAAGTTAATCATTTTCTGTCTAGTACTGCTTTATTTGCTCGTTTTCGTTGCCTATCGATTTCATATATGTGCAGGATGTTGGATGTTTCATTATTCATTCTAAATTAGCTTTTCTTAACCCTTGCAGATTTCTAGATCTTTATCTGATATAGTGTTTGACTTTGGTGCTGTGGTGTTTCTTTAGTTTTAATTGCAGTAATGAATGCTTATATTTGTTAGTGGTATGTGATTATAGGGAGAAGGACGTGGATATCACATTTGGACAAGATGCTATTGATGAGTTCAAGGTAGTGTGCTGTCTTAATTTTCTTCGTGTTATAAAATGTTCATGCATTTAAAGGTCGCCTGAACATTGACAGTTATGTTTATATTACTTATCTGCATAGTCCTATTGTGTGCACATCTTTATGTTACATGCTTGACATGTCTCTCTATTTGTGTGCTAGGTTTGACACATCGATTTACTTCTGAATAATGCTTTACATGTTTGTGATAGATAGCAGTATATTGCACATTAAATGCGAGACTGTATGCTTAACATTGAATGTCTGGTTATGATAATCCAATATGATGATGTGAGCATGCATGCTTGGCATTGAATGTTTGGAATGGTTACCCAATGTGATTTGTTGATAATTATGATGAATGATATGAAAGCATTATACAGATATTTGTTAAAAATATTAATGGAAAGTTGGGATTACTGTACATGGATATGGTGGCTTTCTTAAAGGGTGGTGATTTTCCCACTCCCCTTTTGTCCACTTACACTCCCTTTTGTTTTTTAATTACTGTAACAAAAAACGGAGTGTAAGTGGATAAAAGAGGATTGGGAACATACAATTTCTAATAAAGGGAGTGTAAGTGGACAAAAGAGGAGTGGGAAAATCAGCACCCTTCTAAAATTACTCTTTGTAAGATACAAAGGAAATAGGCCTAAAATATGTAAGTAGTAAGGAGGGGGGAAAAAAGAATCTCTGCTACCATAACTAGGGATGTTGTGGAATGACTTGTTATAATGTTTTACCTTAAAATTCCAATGATTGCGAATGTTTCATCAATTGGCATTTGAGCTTGTTAAATTTATGCTAGTGTCCTGTTAACAGGAAAGAATAAGAACTGTATACCAAAATACTTATTAAAGAAACTAATAAAAGGGATTATGGTGAGCCATACAGTAGTGGGGAATTTGGAGTAACATGTGTTGTGGTATATGAAAGTTAAACACCAAGTAAGTTTACTTTGGTTGAGGCATATGGGAAATCTTACATGATAGATCCAATTTTTTCATATAGAAGCTTCTCTGGTTTTCTAGGAAAAAAAGAGTTAGTTTAGTTTTTAGCCACTATATATTTTACTAATTAGGAAAAGGCCAAAGAATAAGCCTAAACCCAAATCTAAAACAAAACTAGTCCATTGGCTAAATCCTAATTATTTTCCATTTCATTGAGTGTTGCCAAATTTTTCTTTATTTTTATGGCTGATGACGAGAATGGCGCTTGAGCAATTAGGAATATATTCTTCAAAAGGGCTCTTCCTTTTGGCCACTTAATTGGGTGTTTTTTCCTCATAAAGAGTTGCTTGGGGCTTGTTGGTGTTCTTTTCTTTATTCTTGTTTTCTTTAAATATGATGATATATCAATTTTTCTCGGGGTGAATTGTTTATGATCAACACACACTTACACATGATTAGAGTTTTGTTCTGAGTGTAATCCGGCTTGTGGTCCTTCATTATGAGCAGGCTCGTGAAGCTGCAATGGCTGTACAAGGGAAAATGGTGGATCTCCAGCGCAAGAAAAGCAAAGGTTGGTGCTTTGGGTCTGGAATTTGCTTATTGTTTTCTGGTTTGCATTTTTCTTGCTTCTCAATTCGTTATTCTCTCAAAAAAATTCACAATTCGTTTCTTACCTTGAAATCCTCCACCTTTTTGTCAACTAAAGGCAAGGTATTATACGCTGTTAAGAGTGTTTCTCTTCGTTCTATTGTGATAGTGGACTTCTTGTCCACTGTTGGTTGTTCTCATTGTACATTCCTAACTTTTTAAAAGCAAAGTCAATGTTTCCAATAAAATTAAGTATGGTTCTTTTTGTGCACTTTTGTACGCTCCTACGTACGTGAAGAAAGAGTTTATCTAATCCAGAGAAAACCAAACTTTGCTGACGATTTGATCAATTGCACTCATCATATCCTCATCTCTCAATTCTGTTCCCTGATAGAAGTACCGATATTGTTGGTATTCCTAGACTTTGAACTGCCATTTAGTGTTCTTGCCATGTGAATTCCACGAAATCTTAAAAACAAAACTGCAGTTAAAACACTAATGCTTCCCAGATTTACCCTCTTAACTTGTAATGCAAAACTTAACAAGAAAACTCTGGAGCTGCCAAGGAGAGGACTTGATTTTTATTATTTATGGGCTGGATCATGGAAAAGAAGAAGCAGTGAATTATAGGATGAAACGAAGCAGAGTGTCAGAGAATCATAGGTGTCAGCTAAAGATTAAGAATTAAAATAAATCTAACAAAACCAACCCAAAATCCGCGAGGTGCCTTCTTATATCAGACACCTACATCTTAAATAATCTTTTGCCTCTTGTTTTGCGATGATGCATAAACTTCAGATGCTTCTCTGCTGCAAATTCATCAGACAGTATCCTTTCCCAAAAAACCCAAAATTAACAGAGAATACCTAAATCCAGCTAGTACACTTTTATTTTTTCCTGAAAATCATCCCAAAAATTGCCTTTCCTCTCTTAACTCTCACAAGCATTCTATCGGAAAATTTAGGAAGAGAGTGTCTTAGTTGTAATGAGTTTCAAGACATTTAAGTTTGTTTTTAGGAGTTAGTGGAAATGCACAGGGCATGAGATGTGTGGCAAGGGTAGAAAGGGAAAGGTGGAAGGGGAAGGTAGCTAGGATTCGCCCTACTATAAATCTCACTTGCATATCACTTAGGACTGCAGAACCCACGACTCAACCACATCTTGAGACCTGATATGGACGGATACTGAAGACTACCCTAAAATATATTCTGAGTCATCTGACCTCCCAAATAGTTAGGATCCCACCTGACCTGCCACAAGATTGCAACCGACCCACCAACCAACGTCCTGTCATTTTCTTTTTTCGTGTTAGTACTAATGAAAATTAAAAGCTATTAAATAAATTTGTTTTTTTAAAATTATATTTATTTATTTTAAATACATAGATTTGGTAGAAGTATCAAGGTATATAATTATTGCAAAAATACGTAATGGCATTTTTGCTCCTCCAATTTTTGTCTCTTTTACTTTCTTTGACTCATCTTGTTGTATTTGCTGTTCTTGACATACAGTGTTTATTGATATTACTTTTTTTTTTTGTAAATAATATTTAGGAAGTCTAAGGAAGCTTGATGAACAGCCCGAATGGTTGAAGGGAGGAAAGCTACGTGATTATCAGCTTGAGGGTTTGAATTTTCTTGTCAATAGGCATGGCTTGTCTATTACTTCTATTCACCTTTCCTTTTGGAAAATAGATACCGTACGGCGCCCTCCTTTGAAAATTTCCTAATCAGCAGTTCTTGCATGTGGCAGTTGGAGGAATGATACCAATGTCATTTTAGCTGATGAAATGGGTCTTGGTAAAACTGTTCAATCAGTTTCAATGCTTGGTTTTTTACAGGTGAAGATGAAATATAAACTCTTTGCTGACTGGCTTGTAGATTGTTCTATTATTGAATGTAACTCCAAACGAACATGAGATTGTAATATACATGAGACAATAACCTTTTTACTCTTTAATTATTGCAGAATGCTCAACAGATCCACGGGCCATTTCTTGTTGTTGTACCATTATCCACATTGTCAAACTGGGCCAAAGAATTTAGGAAATGGCTCCCTGATATGAATGTTACTGTGTATGTTGGTACCCGTGCAAGCAGAGAGGTAAGCCAAGCTTTCTTGTACAGACTACGAGGTTCATATATGAATAGTTGGATATATGGTTTTGCTTGCATTCACTGTTCATTCATAAGTAAAGATACTTCCTAAACCAAGCCAGTTATAGTCATCGTATATTATTATATATGAAATTTAATTTCGTGCAGTCAGTATGACGATGGTTCCATAACAAGTATGTTGGTTCACCTCTCCTTTGTCTTCAGTGTAGAATTAAAATTCCTGTAGGGACTTGTGGGATCTTGATTTTGGGCAGCTCTCCCCTCCTTTTTTCGTTCTTCTTTGGTTTCTTTGTTTTTGTTTGAGAACACTTCAGTTTCAATCCATCATTGATGTAGGCCAAAGACCTCCTAATCCAAGGGTACAAGTTTTTGCTTGGATTGTTTGCTCACAAAGGGTGAATACATGTGAGGTCAATGAAACAGGCCTTGTGTTTGCCTTTCCACATTATCTGAAAGTGGGCAGCCGGGAGTATTGATCACCTTTTCCTTCATTTTCCAGTGGTGTAAGCTTTGTCAGGTTTCTTGACTGAGTTGGGTTGTTCCATTCTATCCTCTTGTGCCTTTTATTTGTCAAGAGGTTAATTTTGTGCCTTCCGAGGTGGATTAAATTGTGGAGGTACATCAGTGTCCTGCGAACACAGTGACTGTTCTTCCTTCTAAACTTGGATTGAGAGGCGTCTATCTCTTAGCATGCTGGGTTCTGTTTGGCTGTATTTTTGTTTTGCTTGTTGAGTCGGTGGTTGTTTTGGGTGTACAAGCTCAAACTCGTAGCCTTGTTCAAGTTGTGTTCAATCTCTTTCAGATGGAAGACTATTTTGTCATTTATCTGTATTAGTTATGTATCAATCTATTTTTGTGATTATTTTCCTGTGAAAAAACCATATAATCTATCTTGCTTTATACTTTAATGTCTAAGATTAGTGTGGTACATTTTTATTATTGGGGTTTTCAGTCTATATTATCGTGTATAAATTCTGAAGCATCTGCATTACATGAGATCTCTCTGGAGTGTTTTGTTTTTGTTGGGTTTCAGTTTACTCGCCAATTTTTTTGCTAGGCAGGGAATATAATTAAAATTAAAAACTATGCACACGTGACCATTTTCCCCACCCTCTCTTTCCCTCAACCCCTTTGTCACTCTTTTCTTTTCAATGTTCTCTCCACTGGGACAACCTACCCAGTTATGAATGCACTTGACATAAGAGAGCAAGCACAAAATGCAATTTCTTCCTTGAGTGAGGGTCATGTCCAGGAAGAATCTTTCAAGACTTTCTCCTTATGTTGTAATCTTCTCTTTTTGGTAATTTAAATTTATGTACATTATCATTCTGTATATTTTGGTGTGAATTAATTAAATTATATACTTAAATGGTATTTAAGGCAACCTGTGTTTGGTGATACCCTAAGACACTAATGTGGAAATGGACGAAGAATGATAATTTCTCATATGGACACAAGAGCCTAGTTGCTTGAAAAAGACCAGATGCCACATCATGATATATGTGCATCATTCTGAACCCAGCCATTTTTTGTTTGAGTGTTCACTTACTGGTAGATTAGGAAATGGCTTGGTGAGTGCCTTGTTTGGTGTAACATGTTTAATGTTTAAAGAAAGCTTGCTTCTAAAGGCATTTTGTATAAAGTTAATGAATTTTGGTATTCCAGGGTGATCAACATGGTGAAAGGGATTGCAGCTTTGTATTTTCTTGTGGTCAATATGTGTCTTCGTGGATCTTCATTGTCCTTACAGTTTGATCATTGAAAAGTCACTCTGCGGGCTCTTTTTTTTCCCTGTTTTGACTTGATACTGTCCTGATCTTCATTGTACTGTATAAAGTAGTTTTGTTATACAAGGTGCCTGTGCAATTTTGTTCTTTATAAACTATTTTATTTGTTTGTCATTTTCTTTTGATTGTAGGTTTGTCAGCAGTATGAATTTAACAACAGTAAAATAGTTGGCCGGCCTATAAAATTCAATGCACTATTGACTACATATGAGGTGGTTTTAAAGGATAAGGCTGTTCTTTCCAAGATAAAGTGGAATTATCTAATGGTTGATGAAGCTCATAGGTTAAAGAACAGTGAGGCACAGTTGTACACAACCCTCTTGGTATGCAATTATGCCAATCAATTCTATCACACCTTGTGTATAGATCTATCAGGTTTAATCTTGTGTACATTAAATGACGCCATCCTGGTTTGGCAGGAATTTAGCACCAAGAACAAGTTGCTTATAACTGGTACTCCATTGCAGAACAGTGTGGAAGAGTTATGGTAATGATTTGTTTCTTGTCGTGATATTTCATGCATGTGCATGTAAAAGTAGTGCCATATTTGTTTATAATTGTTATATTTGATCATGTATCGATATGTCCTTATGGCAAAGGTTTGCTAGGGTATCTGATTATCATTGATGTATAGTGTGGCTCATCTAACCATGAATGTTCGTTATTCTGCATGTTTTATATTTTCCAATAAAGTGCATTTCTTTGTATGTGTGTGTGCATGTGCTTGCTTAATGGTTGGATCCAAAAGTGACACTATACCCCTTTGAGCCCGTGTTTGTGTGTTGTGGAGGGGTGGGTGGCGGGGATTATTCATCTCTGTGTGTGAGTGCTTTCCTCATGCCCGGCATTAAATCATTTTGGAAAAATCAATATAGGGGTCAAGTTGAACCCAACAAACTACTGACTATCCATTGCACAATTTTTTGTCCAAGAAACTTCCATTTTACCCATATTTATAATTTATGATTCATTTTCTTTTTTCTAAAAACTTATTTAAGATAATAACTATAAAAAATTAAAAACACTGAAGGAAACCAAGCATGCAGCGGCCTTCCCTACTTCTCTCTCTCTCTCTCTCTCTCTCTCGATGGTCCCATATCAGAGATATGTGACCATCCCTTGGGTTCGGTGCCAAAGGAAGAGAGGAAAAGAGAAATAGAGGAAGGGGGAGGGAGATGACGGTTTCTGGGATTTGGGAAGAGAACTTCGAAGAGTGGCGGGGTCGAGGTTTTGGATGAGGAGGAAATGGAGGGGAAGGGTGAGGATAGAGGGATGTGGATAATTTTTCCTTTATAAAATTAACAATAATGCTAGAGACACCAAAATTGTGCACCACACATCATCAATGAATTGCCAACATGTATCAATTACCATCAATTAATTTTTGTAAAAAAAATTAAAGCATAAATGTTAACTTTAATTAACCAAATGAAATCCCAAAAATGATCACAACCATTTGCCCCCAACCACCTACTGCGCCCCATCATCCCAGACAATCTAGGAGGCTGAATTGTGTATGGCAGATTTCTGGGCTATCATTTCTAATGGAGTATACCTGACATGAAGAACAGAAAAGCTTTTAGATCTGACAAGTTTGAAAAAATTCATGATTTGGTGGTGAATCAGATTTGCTCATTTTTTTATACTTAAAACTATAAATAATGCACTAGGAATATGTTTCTATTGATTGAAATTTTATATAAAGAGAAGATTGAGAAGATTTTATCATTTACCAAAGTCAAATGGGAAGTGAATGGCTGGGCAAATTTTTTGTTTACAACTCTTTTGCTGCTTGAAAGAATCTATGAAGGTTGAATTGGTGTAGGCTGAGTTGCTAGTAGAGGTGCAACGGTGGGACTGGTTATGGTGGAACAAGGTGGTGATTAGGTTTGAGACTTTGGATTAATCAACTTACATATTTTTTTTAATTCTTCTTTTTAGAAAAAATACATGGTGGCAATTTTATTGAGTTATTGTGATGATATGGCATGGGTCACATCTTTAGGACTCAAATTTGCCGTGCCTAGCATTACTGTAAAGACAATATTTCAATTCTGTTTGTCCGGGAAGCTTAAGTTGTACCAAAAAAATTAAAACTGGAGAAGTTCGACTAGTGAGTAATTGTTTGGGTTCAAATAAACACTGGTGGTTGCCGTTTTCTGCGTCGAATTGGTCTTTCATTTCATTTTATTTTATTTAGGTTCTTTCTTCTCTGTAAGATTTGATTGACTGGCATTGATTCAATAGATCGTGCTTAAGTTTTCTTATATGTTTTCTGATTTTTCTGTTTCTTTTCTTTTTTGGTTTTTTAATGTTCAAATTTTATCCAGGGCTCTGCTGCACTTCCTTGACTCTGATAAGTTCAAGAATAAAGATGATTTTGTTCAGAGCTACAAGAATCTCAGTTCATTCAATGAGATTGAGGTACAGTTGAGCGAATTTCCTTTATTTTAATTATTGTTACTTCTAAACCTTGAAATTAATGTTTGCTTTGCGTTTATGCGTAGCTTGCTAATCTTCATATGGAATTGAGGCCTCACATTCTCCGAAGAGTTATTAAGGATGTGGAGAAGTCTTTGCCTCCAAAATTCGAACGAATTCTTAGGGTTGAAATGTCTCCTCTTCAGAAACAGTATGTGGTTCAACTTGTAATGAAGTGGCCCTTAGTTTAGATGTTTTCAGTGATTTGACATTTGCTCTTTGGTTCTGGATAATTTACTTTAGGTACTACAAGTGGATTTTGGAACGCAACTTCCATAATTTGAACAAAGGAGTTCGTGGAAATCAGGTTATTTCTCTGTCCTCTGCCTTTTGTATAATTACTTGCAACTGTAAGGTTTGCACTTAGTCTTTCAGTCTAAAACCATTTTTTGGACTGAAAACACAAATTTTGACTGGATCAACACGTTAGAGTTTTTCTTTCTGTGTTTGTGTTTTATCCCAATCTTAAAAAAACTGAAATATTTTCATGAGAAGAAAGAACTGTTGTGTCTCTGTGGTGAAAATTGAAAATAGTGTCTCATAGTAATTAGGGTCTGTTTAGATTTGAAACACCGTCGGGGTCAAAGGGAAATTAGGAAATGCCTGATATACTAAGTGAACATTATTTGACCATTCTCTGGCACAATTTTTTTTCATTAATACATTAGTACTCACAAAATACACATTTTTATGTAACTTGTTAGTATTCCCAGAACCCATTAGAACTCCTTGTGAGAACATTAGGCAGTATGAATGAAAAAATGTGGGAAATTGGGATTGATGGATTAGGCAGTAACTTGTTATCTATTTGGCCGGGGGCTCCAGTTTCAAATCTATGTCCGCAATGCAGATGGATGGATTTCTGGGTATTAAAAAAATAAAAGAATACCAAACAGGCCCTAATGTTACTCTGTACTAGTGGGAAAGAAGAGAAGGTGTGAATGTATTGATTCTGTTGGGAATGAAATCAGTTAAGAATGCCTGTTCTACCTTCACTATCCATTTTTCTGTTGGATAATTATTGAAAGTAATAATATTTTCATTCTTTTTTTTTTAAATATTATTTTTGCCTTCCAGGTTTCATTGTTGAATATTGTGGTAGAGTTGAAGAAATGCTGTAATCATCCCTTCCTGTTTGAAAGTGCTGACCATGGTTATGGAGGGGACTCGAGTACCAAAGGTGGCACTAAACTGGAGAGGATTATTTTAAGCAGTGGGAAGCTGGTTATACTTGATAAGCTTCTTATGAGATTGCATCAAACAAAGCACCGTGTTCTGATTTTTTCCCAGGTTTGTTTGCGATGCAGTCATGTTGATTGTGCTCCTTGGAAAGTCGCTTATGGACTATTAGCATGGCTTAGCCCATTTAATTAAATGGTAGAATCCATTTCTGTGTAGATCTATCTTTTGTAGGACAATCATCTGTTAAAGTAGCAGTCTGTTGGCTGTTTGACGACATGACACTTGTGGCCTCCTTTAAATGATACTTGTATTCGTTCTACCGTTGCCACTTTTTATAAAAGAAAAAGATTGCAAAACTTGGGGGTAAAATTGTTCACATTTTCATACATCATTTCATTTACACGTTTATTTTTAATATATATATATTTACACACTGGAAACCACTGAAATATGATCAGCACACGTTGATATAGCCATTTCCTCGTCTTGATTTATTTTTTTCTGTTTCGGGTTACACTACTGAATTAATCATTAATTTTTTTGACTGAAACTGTTCATCTTACTCCCAAATCTGTCCAAAAATTAAGTGTATTTGTTTGTGTAGCAGCCAATCACGCAGAATGGCTGAAGTATTGTTGCATGTCTCTAATTGTTAGAGACTACACAATCACTGAGGCAGTTGCCCAAATGCTTAGTTTTTTATGTGGCCGCTCAATCATGGGGTTATTGGTTTTTTCCTCCCTGTAGTGAGTCTTGTGTCGTATGAGGGTGTATTAATTATATATTCTAGTTAGGGGACTAGAGTTGCAAATCGTGCTTTATTAGCTTTAATTTGTTGATACTGATATACTATGTACTAAGTTATTGGGATGATTTATTGCAGATGGTAAGAATGTTGGACATACTGGCGGAGTATATGTCAATTAGAGGGTTTCAATTTCAACGCCTTGACGGAAGTACCAAGGCCGATTTACGCCACCAGGCAATGGAACATTTTAATGCACCTGGCAGTGAAGATTTTTGCTTCCTTCTTTCAACTCGAGCAGGTGGCCTTGGTATCAACCTTGCCACAGCAGATACGGTTATAATATTCGATTCAGATTGGAATCCTCAAAACGACTTGCAGGTTTATTTAAAGACGATATCTCGGTTATTTTTACTTTTACATTTTATTTAATAATCCTAACGCCCAAGACCAGAGTTCAAACCTCCCCCTTTCCTTTTGGCGTCCTTTGTATGAAATTAACATCTCTTTGATTATGAATCAGGCAATGAGTAGAGCTCACAGAATTGGGCAGCAGGAAGTTGTAAACATCTATAGATTTGTCACGAGCAAAAGTGTCGAGGAAGATATCCTGGAAAGAGCTAAGAAAAAGATGGTAGATTACATAGCACAATCTTGAGATTGTCTTATAATTTTTCAATTGTCCAGTTTGTGACACATCAGGATCTGCATATACATGCATATATACACTCAAATTTTCACTTGAGGCCTATTATTTAATTTAATCTCTTCTCTTTGTTCCAATGTTTTCTATAGGTGCTTGACCATTTGGTGATTCAAAAATTAAATGCAGAGGGTAGGTTGGAGAAGAAAGAAGCAAAAAAAGGGACTTTATTTGACAAAGTAAGGGCTTGTGTTGAATTAATTGTTTTATCATGCTAAACTCTAGTGGGGGTTTTGAATGGGGGAAAAATGGGAGAAGGAAAGATTTCTAAGCTTATTTCTGGGTTTCCACTTGTAGATGACTCTCTCTCTCTCTCTCTCACACACACACACACACACACACAAGAGGGGACTCTAATGTAGCATTGTGAAATTGCCACTTCACAATATTTCTTTTTCTCTTTCTCTTACTTCAACGAATCCATATGGTATTTGCAGAATGAGCTGTCTGCTATCTTAAGATTTGGGGCTGAGGAACTTTTTAAGGAAGAGAAAAATGATGAAGAAAGCAAGAAAGGACTCTTAAGTATGGATATTGATGAGATTCTTGAAAGAGCGGAAAAAGTTGAAGAGAAGGAAGCTGCAGAGGACGGGAATGAATTGTTGAGTGCTTTTAAGGCAAGTTTTTGCCATTGTTTCTTAGGGCTGTCAATTGGTTGTCTTGCCCCCTCATTTAGAAATTTTTTTCTTTTTTGTTTTCTTTTTACACAAGTGCAACGTGTGCCCTAAAATCAACGGTGCTGCATTTTTGCCCCAGTTGGGTTAAGGATGTTGATGGACGGCTGCTGTACAGTTGCTACTGCTTTCATGTTGAAAGTATATTCATTTGTGTTTTTTAATACACATACTCTTTGGTGCATATATGTCCAGGTTGCAAATTTTGGTACCGCTGAAGATGATGGTAGTTTTTGGAGCCGTTGGATAAAGCCAGAAGCAGTATCCCAAGCTGAAGTATGAATCTTTTCTGTGAAATACTATCTTAGTATAACAGTAAAGGACTCTTTCTCATACTTATTATTATTGTCTATATATTCTTGTGTTGCATTTCCTTTAGTTAGATAAAAGGATTAAATTGACATTTCCTTTTAGGAAGCTCTTGCCCCTCGTGCTAAAAGGAATACCAAGAGCTATGCTGAAGTTTCTCAGCCTGATAGAAGTAATAAAAGGAAAAAGAAAGAATCTGAGCCTCAGGAAAGAGTCCAGAAAAGGCGCAAAGCAGATTATTCAGTTACCTCAGCACCAATGATTGACGGAGCATCTGCTCAAGTAAGGGGATGGTCATCTGGGAATTTATCTAAAAGGGATGCATTGCGGTTTTCTCGTGCGGTAAGCTCTTATTTTTTTGGTCAAAGTCAAGACATCCTAATTTTTGAAAGGCTTCTGACACCAGCTTGTTCTGAATGTTTTTTTCCTTAGGAATTTTATGCTTCATTGTCTAACACTGGTCCTCCATTTGCAATTAGGTTATGAAATTTGGGAATGAGAGCCAAATTGCCTTAATAGTTGAGGAGGTCGGAGGTGCAGTTGCAGGAGCTTCACTTGAATCACAGGTTGAGCTTTTCAATGCATTGATTGATGGCTGCAAAGAAGCAATCGAAATGGGGAGTCTGGACCAGAAGGTTGTCTTAGAATATGTGTATTCATCCATGTTGTTTCTTGAATCCTGTTTCTTATGTAAATTTATTTATTTGTTGAGTAAAATTTATTTATTTGTTGAGTGACAACTTGTTGGCTGCTGAAAGTTAGAAACTTGTGGTACTTTTAGGGGCCCTTGCTGGATTTTTTTGGTGTCCCTGTCAAGGCTGTTGATATGCTCAACCGTGTTCATGAACTTCAGCACCTGGCAAAACGCATTAGTCGATATGAGGATCCCATTGACCAGTTCCGTGTTTTGACGTACCTCAAACCTTCAAATTGGTCGAAAGGTTGTGGCTGGAATCAGTGTATGTATTACTTCTTTGCTTATGTTATTTTTCATTTCTCCTCTACTGGAAGACAAAGCACGTGATTTTGGTTTCTTTTTGCTGATATTTTCCTTCTTGATAGTTGATGATGCAAGATTGCTTCTTGGAATTTACTACCATGGATTTGGAAATTGGGAAAAGATACGATTAGATGAAAGGCTTGGTCTTATAAAGAAAATTGCTCCCGTGGAACTTCAACACCATGAAACATTTTTACCCCGTGCTCCAAATTTGAGAGATCGTGCCAATGCTCTTCTTGAAATGGTATGCAATCACATATGATCTAACTTTTTTTATGTAGGAAAGCACTGTATCTCTGCCATATGTGCTTAGGATTTCTGAAATAGGATTGAAAAGGAAAAAAAATTATTGGGCCACATTTGACATTTTAGTTTGAGAGAATTTGTTGTTTTGGTTAAAACTTTTCATCCATCCATCTCGCTTGACGCTAGTTAATACTGAAATGAAGGCTATGATAATGCTACCCCTGAAAGTTGGGGCGTGGGGCGAAGAGTTTTAATTTGGTTCAGATGAGGAAGAGGAAAAAATTGGAAATTATGTCAAGTTTGTGAGCGAAAATATGATTGTTATTATTTTTTCGGTTTTCAAGATTGTGTGGACTCTGAGGATTGCATTGGTTTGACATTGGTGTGAAATTTATTCAAAACCATATGAATGGACTGAAATGATTGTTGATATAAGAAATTGTTGTGAATTTATGTTTCAAAATTAATGCTAGGTCTAACATTAGTCCTCCATGGTTAAGCTGATTCATCCTGATACTTTTGATCATTGTCATTTTTATTTGCATGTGCATGACTGTGTGTGTGCCTTGTAGTCCATTCTGAAGGTGATTGAGGCACTCAAATAATTTCAGTATAGTATTTTGGTATTACTTCACATGAGTTGATGAAGATGACATCTGTAAACAGGAAATTGCAGTTTATGGAGGAAAGAATGCAAATGCTAAAGTGGGTCGTAAGGCTTCTAAGGAGAGGGATAATCCTCTCATTGTTTCTTTAGCTCACAGGGGCATCAAGAAAAGAAAAGCTGGTTCTTCTAGACTCAATGTTGAAATGAGCAAGAACAGACCCCTGAAACCCCAGAAAGTTGAACCTTTAGTGAAAGAGGAGGGTGAAATGTCTGATGATGAAGAAGTGTACGAGAAGTTTAAGGAGGAGAAATGGATGGAATGGTGTGAAGAGATGATGGCTGATGCAATTAAAACATTGAATCGTCTTGAACGGTTGCAGACGACTAGTGCCAATCTTCCGAAGGATACGGTACGTCTTACTCTTGCTTTTTTAATTTGTCTTTGTCACATTTATTTTTTAAATCATCGGTTTGATTCTGGTACTGTTATTCACACATTTTGTCTTTCAGGTGCTTGCAAAAGTTAAAAATTATTTAAAGCTTCTTGGACGAAGGATAGACCAAATTGTTTTAGATAATGAGGAGGAACAGCATGGACAAGATAGTATGTACTTCATCCTGTATGATTATTTTTCTCATTTCTGATTGCTTTTCTATATACTGTTGCCATCTCTCTTTCTCTCTCTCTCTCTCTCTCTCTCTCTCTCTCTCTCTCTCTCTCATGTAGTTTTAAAAATAATATTTTTTAAACACCTACATTAGACAAGCTGGGAATGGTATATGTACGGAATTCAATTCTGTGCCTTGGATTTTGTTGGATGTTTTAAGTTCAATTGAGCATTATCTTAACAGAATAATCATCTGACCCTACATTAGGACTGCATATGTAACAAATTCCTTTTTCTTTTTTATGGTATGTGTTTTAAGTTATTAACAGAGTGGTCATCTACAGAGATGACAAAGCGCTTGTGGAACTATGTTTCTACCTTTTCAAACCTGTCTGGGGAGAGACTTCAAGACATTTATTCGAAACTTATACTGCAGCAGGATGAGGAGGCTGGCCCTTCCCACAACAATGGCTCTGCATCTGGCCCCTTTGGCAGAGACAGTGACCCTACTCCATTTTCCCATCATGCGGAGAGGCAAAGAGGGTACAAAAATCTGACCAACTATCAATCTTTTGAACTTCAGAAGGGTCATGATACAGCTAAATCTGAAGCATGGAAACGAAGGAGGAGAGGAGAAACTGATAGTAATTTCCCAGTTCAGGCCTCATCTCAAAGAATTATCAGCAATGGTACTCGGTTAACCAATCCAAGCTCGTTAGGGATTCTTGGTGCAGGACCACCTGAAAATAAACGCGTTGTCAATGAAAGGCCTTATAGGATGCGACAGGCAGGTTTAGCCGAAAAACAAGGTTTTACAGGTATCAAGTAGTCTTGCATACAATGTGTGGTAGGAAAGCAGCTGGTTAAAAAGTGAAGGCGGCTGGCTCTCACCTGGGAGCACTTACGACTTCAGCCTATATTCTCTGGAATTTTTTTTGTCAACCATGGGAATAAATTCGTGGAGATCCTACTTGGGTTTCCGAGATGATCGGAACAGGTCCGCAAAATGGGATTTGCATCATGGAACAAGATGCAAGGATTGCCTGTCGTCTGCAAGGCTCATAGAATTTTGCTGCCATATTTTATCTTTCGTTTTCAGAAGATGAGTTCGGTTGGTATTATGTTCACGTATATAGAGCAATTCAGTGAAAAAGTTTTCCTACTCATCTGATATATACATACAGAAGGAGAATGTATTACGCCTTCAGAAAGTGTACATTATCAATTTTGAAATAGTTGGTATTTTCTCTCCCAAGTTTTGGAGATTTTTTAATTGAATTGTTGATAAGTTAATATTTCCCAATATCCATATTTATCTTTCATTGGTTATAGCAAAGAACAGATTCAAAATTCTGCATAAAAATCATTTACTGTTTTTATTTTTGGGTTACTCTTTTTATCGATTGATCGAAACCTTGATCTATTCTAATGTCATCCCATTTTCTCAACCTCACTCACTACCTTAGCTAACTGCAATTGTTTGCTAATTCTTTTATTTGTCATTTAAGGGCTAATTCCAATTGTTAACCAATTCTCTATTTGTCATTTAACGAAATGATACGATGTCGTTTTGGTCAGTTAGGACATTTTCTGGAGCAAATACTCCTAGCTCTTCCAAGTCAATCAAGATTTGGTACGCGTGTTCTGATAATGACCTTGTATAGACCGGCATGGATATGCAACTCATCGGCCAGAAAAAATAAAGATGGGGCAACAGAACAAAAACTAAGAAAAAATTACAGTCATGATCCTTTTTTATTTTTCAATGCATTTTGCCTCGTATTAATTCGGATACAAATCACATACTGCTGCTGATATCTGGAATTTACGTTGCCCTTTTTGCCATTTAGGGACATTAATGTTCAACTTATGAACTGGTCTAGAACCTCAATGAACATGCTCGGGAAAATGCTAGGGAGACTATTTATAGACCCCCTTATACCTTCTCTCTAATAGCAGAAACTTACTTATAAATGAGATAACACTATTTTGCTATCCCCGAATAATAACACAATGACACGGGAAAAAATTATTCCATATAACATTACGTTATTGGTCAGAAATAGCAAAAAGTGTTATCCACGATGATTTGACCTAGAATTACTAGAATTACTTTGCTCGCCTCTTGTCCTTGTAGAATGAAAAGAATAAAACAAGAAATGGCCCCACAACTTTCAGGGGATCACAGACCATTTGGATAAAAACAAATTCAGGAAACAAACACACATGTTAAATACAACATCAAAAGCCCTGTGTGTGGTCTTGCTTCCTACAAAATAGGTGGTGGGCAGCCCTTTATCACGTTATCTTTCACATTCTTTTCTCAACCTCAAGCTTCTAAATTTTATGAAATTTTAATTCAGATAAATTATTATATCTGAAATTATTATTATTATTTTTTTCTATTTTCAACTAATTTCATGTCCATACATTTTTCAATTTCCTGTAACTTCATCAACGATTCATACATTATCCTAATTTGGTCCACCTTATTGTTTGGTTTACATTATTTTCTTTTTCCATTTAAAATCTGCTCTACTGAACATGCAAGACGTAGGTCTTGCTCGTTTAAAGATTAAACCAAATTAATAGGACCCGTCGAAAATCTAAATTGGTAAAGAAAGGTATACATCCACATTATTTTTATTTATTTATTTTTCAACTGTCTGAAATTAGAGGGGAAAAAAGTACGAGCTCTATATCTCAAGTGCTTAAAGAGCATTTTCCATTGAACCCGAGATCCTAGATTCGATTCACCCTCATCAATCTCTCTTGTATATTAAAAAAAAAAGCCCCAAATTTTTTAAAATTTTAAATTGGAAATCCAATGCAGCCAACAAAATGGCTATCTTGTGTACCATGGGCGTGCTCTTATCTGCCACGTTTGAGAAAAGGTGGGGCCCCTTCCTGTGGCGTTGGTTGGCTCTCCCGCGCTCTTATTATAAAAATATATATACTCACTTCGGCATTGCTCTCCGTGTCCTCCAATAAAATTCTAAGCTTGAAGAGCAGCAGGCACGTCTCTGCTCAGCACAGTATTCTCTTCCAGGGTAATCTCAGAACTTAATGCTTGCTCTGCTCTTCTTCACTCTCTCTGTTTTGGTTGATTATTGATATATCTATCCATACATCTGTCTACATGTATTGCTCTTTCTCTGATTGTTTCTGGGTTGAGCTCAACCTTTGCCATAACTCTATCTGTTGCTTAAATTTCTGCTTGCAATTCTTTCTTCATGAAATGGAAGATATAGTTGTCTTTTTTATTTTCTGTTTTGGAACAGGATGCAAATTTTAATTTTGTATATTTGTTCTTGTTTGACCTGAATTTTCCATTAGCTTTTGTTTTGTTTATGAAAAAATACAAATCATCATGTTCTGATTTCCAATCTTGTTTTATCTTTTATGTGAAGGGTGTTTCTAGTTCAGTTTGAGTTTGGTTCAAATAGAATTTAATTCGATTGTTGTTTTTCTACAATAAACATATAATACAGCTATCTAAACCCATATAAGTATTTTGTGTATGTAATTATGTATGTATAATAAATAAAACACACGCACACACATACAGCTGTACATAAAGATGGGATGTCCTGTTGCAAGGGGCTTGTAGCTCAAGTGGTTACGAGCATTTATCCCTGCATCCGAGGTCCTAGGTTTGATTCCCCCTTCCCCAATATCGCTTGTATAAAAAAAAAGAGATGAGACTTCCTGTCTTTAAGAAAGATGGGACGTTATGTATAGAGAATAACTGATGCGCCATATATGTACATGTACGTATACCTCCTGCAAATTCATGGAACTGGCCATAAACACTTGCTTCCTTTTTCTCAACCCTTTGCTGAAAATGTTTGTCTAAATGGGGTGCTATCAAGACTGAAGAGGTTCCTTCCTTATATAAATAATCTTCTCGGGCCTTTTGTGCCACCTCTTATTGTAGGTTCAACATCAGTGCTACTTTACTAAAGTAGTAGAGAAACTGAAGCCAAAAAGGTTATTAGTCGTAGTGTCTTTTTTAGACCAGAGAGTTGTCCCTTGGAACAGAGGAAGCTCATGCTACTTTTACTGAAATAGTAGAGAAAATTAAAGGAAAATCAAGGCTTATATTTACAACTGCAGAAAAGAATGCAAGTATTAACTTTCTCTGCTATTTTTCTTCTTTGTCCATATAATTTACCACTCATACTAGTTCTTAACCTTGACAGTCTCTAAGTCTCTTCATGCTAGTCCTCAGTCCAATTTTAGATTTATCACCAACTCATGGTGCATTCTGAATAGCTGAGATGAGTAGGCGGTGCCAGGAAGCACTGGTATTAAAATTGGGTTTTTGTATTTTAAGACTACAGAAAATGCACTGTATCTATAACGTATGTATGGCCACATAGACACGTACTATGGATGTCTGTGTGTGTGTGAAAGCATACATTTCTCCTCTAGCTATGGTTAACTTCTTTTTATGGGTCTGAGGCTTTGTTCACACCAGGAACCTGCAGAACATATATATATATATATATATATTTTTTTTTCTGTGTGGTCAAGGTTAACTTGTTTCAAGGGGTTTTTCAGCTGAGGGCCTGTTCAATCTGTGAACCTTCAGGGAGTGGAAAATGGACTATGTTTATGGACCCGGAAGGAACCATCTCTTTGTTCCAGGCCCGGTCAATATTCCGGAGCCAGTCCTTCGGGCCATGAACAGAAACAATGAGGATTACCGTTCTCCTGCTGTTCCAGCAATGACAAAAATTCTGCTCGAGGATGTGAAGAAGATTTTCAAGACTACAACTGGAACTCCATTTATGATCCCTACCACAGGTATATCTCAATAACGAAGATGGTTTGTATTTTTTCTTTTAGTTTCTAATTTTAGAGGTTAGCTGATTTTGATCACATCTTATGGATGCATATGTGAAGGTTGCTTTTTAAGATTTAGTGTTTGAATATTATACACGGATTTGAAAACTAGGAGTTTTTTTTTATGTTCAAGATTAGGTGAGTACAATGTGAATGGCTGAGTTCAATAACGTTGCTCTATCATTGTTTAGGTACTGGTGCTTGGGAGAGTGCACTTACAAATACATTATCTCCTGGCGACCGGATTGTATCTTTCCTGATTGGCCAATTCAGTTTGCTATGGATTGATCAGCAGCAGCGCCTTAATTTCAAGGTGGATGTTGTAGAAAGTGAATGGGGCCAAGGTGCCAACCTTGACATTCTGGCATCAAAACTTGCAGAAGATACTGCGCACACTATAAAAGCAATATGCATTGTTCACAATGAAACAGCCACTGGAGTTACTAATAACTTGGCTAAAGTGAGAAGAATACTTGGTAAGCATATCTTTTGCTAGATCATAGATATGGCTGAGTTAGCTTTTATTTTTCTATTCGTCATCTGCTTTTGTACATGTTTCGTCATAAGTTCTAAATTAGTTGTCTATCAACAGCCACTTATATATCAGCTGTATCAAATGCATATGTATGTGGCTGTCTATTATTTATCCGTTACGTCTTTGTTTATACATAAGTTAAATTTCTTGGCTACAAGCTCTTCGAAGATATACTATATGATGTTTTACTGTGGATTTTCTCTTGAATACGAGTCATGGCGGTATCCATGGCAGAGCTGTAGAGTGCTTTGGATCCCAATATCAGTAACATTTATTTGTCACATGCAATATGTCCAAGCCTTTCTTTCGTTGTTGCATAACCAGATCAAATTCCTAATACCAAATTACAGCTTTTCTAGTACCCTGGTTACTTGCTAGTGTTTAAATTTTTCATTTGTTTGCATTTCACTAGTATTTCATTTTCTATTCTTCCCAAGTTTGTTACATTCCATTTAATTTACCTTTATAAGTCGTTCTCATGGTCTTTTATTAATCCCACAGATGAGTACAGGCATCCAGCTCTCTTTCTTGTTGATGGAGTGTCTTCCATATGTGCTCTTGACTTTCGTATGGATGAATGGGGAGTAGATGTGGCTTTAACTGGTTCTCAGAAAGCTCTTTCTCTCCCCACTGGCATTGGGATTGTGTGTGCAAGCCCAAAAGCTCTAGAGGCATCTAAAACTGCAAAGTCAGTAAGAGTTTTCTTCGATTGGAATGATTACTTGAAGTTCTATAAGTTGGGAACATACTGGCCATATACCCCATCCATCCAGTTGCTGTATGGGCTGCGCACAGCTCTTGATCTTCTTTTTGAGGAAGGACTTGACAATGTGATTGCAAGACACAGCCGTTTGGGCACAGCAACAAGGTAGAACTTTGTTTTCCTGGTGTCCATATTGATCTCTGGATTTCATGTAGCTCAAAATTCAAAAACAAATTACAGGGATTGCTATTCGTGTCCCAATTTCGAGTGTTTACTTGTATTAAGCAGTATATATTTGAACATTGCCTTCAACTTCCAACTGCAGGCTTGCTGTGGAGGCATGGGGCTTGAAGAACTGCACCCAAAGTGAGGAATGGGTCAGCAACACAGTGACAGCTGTGCTTGTTCCTCCATACATTGATAGTTCAGAAATTGTGAGAAGGGCATGGAAAAGGTACAATTTGAGCTTAGGCCTAGGCCTGAACAAAATAGCTGGCAAGGTTTTCAGAATAGGGCATCTTGGCAATCTGAATGAGGTAATGTCATTTTCAATGATTCAAATCTTACATATTCCAAGCATGTTAGAAATTGGTTGGAACTTGGAAATAGAAAAGGAAATGGACAGATCTTTTTGGCTTAACTGGATAAAGCCTTTTCACCCTCCCTCGCTCCAACACGATGAGTACCGGTATGGGAGAATACATAAATATACATTCTTTCACTGAGGATTATAAATAGCGCCGAATTCTCTACTTATCCCCAAAGTTCTACTGTGATGGCTAGAGAAACATCTTCTATAACTTTTACTGGTTCGATCTCATATTGTTTTTTGTTTTCGTTGCTGAAAAGCGAATGGGGTGAAATTGATACTTGGTCTAACATGTGAACATCACTGGGGAAGTTTGCATGTAAAATGAATCTGATAAAGCACAACCCATTCATTGCAATCTTCTCACTTTTTGCTATTTAAATTTTTTTCTGTTTCCAGTTGCAATTGTTGGGTTGTCTTGCTGGTGTCGAGATGGTACTTAAGGACGTGGGCTACCCTGTTAAGCTAGGAAGCGGAATTGCAGCTGCTAGTGCATACTTGCAGAACAACACCCCTCTGATCCCTTCCAGGATTTGATTTTCCATCTATCCTTGTAATTTATTTTCCTCTATCATGTGCTTCAGGATGTACTGTAAATAACGCATATTTGTTCCTCTCCTTGCACTCTCTTGAGGCTAACCAAATTCCCTACTTAATACATGGTCTTTTGGATGTTCCTAATATCTGAAATAATTCGAATAGAATCTACTGCTTGCTCTTTTTATATTACAATTTTTCTTGGTTGTAAAATGTGTGCGATTAGTACTCGCTGAAAATCAAATTTTTGGTATTAGGTTAGGTTAGAAAATTGAAACAAGTTTTTGTAGCGGCTGATGAATATCATGAAAATTCTGTTAACATAAACATGACTGTAAATGCTTGCACAAACATGTCTTCCTTAGGAACATGACTTTGTTGAAAACTTCTCAGTAGTACTGTGATGTTAGCTTACTTGCCTATCATTTTTCGGTAAACTGAGCCCCATAGTTCAATAAGCCTATCTTTATGCTAAAAGAATCCTAAATCTATTTTATTCAGTGCCATTTCCTTTTCGAAGAAAACGTTTGATATTCAAACTGATCCTGCATGCCATCGAATTGACCTCAGCTCAGCTTAACTACTGGTATGGTTTTTCTGCTCTTTTAGCTCTCGGTGATGACATTGATCAGCTTAACTACTAGTATGGTTTTTTTTGCCGTTGGCATTTTCTTTTTATACAGCATCAGCTATTCACGTTTTCATACTGTGAATAGCTCATGAGTAAATATTTTTATGTTTCATTCCCAGTCTGCCGCTAAGTATTTTTCTTAGAAAAGATGCATTAAATCATAATTTTTTAATTTCTTGCCATATTTATTTCAAAGGGTAAAAAAATGGACAATAAAAGATGAGATATAATACCCAGTGGGGCTATAGATCAAACAATGAAAACACCTGAGTTAAACCTGATAAAAGCCAAACTATTTGGGCTTGGATCTAAAACCCCCTAACTAATAATCAATGTTAGTAGAACATTGTTGTGACGGAGAAATGATCCATGAATAGTTAATCGCTACAAGCATGTTCCAATAAATAAATAAATAAAAATTACTGCAAGCAGTGCTTGCTCAAAACTTCATCTATATATATCTAACGAAAAAAGAAACTTCATCAGAAGTCATCATTTAACCAGACTCTAAGCAATTCCAAACTATAAACAAACAGTGGCAGGTCATTTGTCATCACATAATTTCTATTTAATAATGCAACATACGTACAGATATTCAACATCAATATACATCATATACAGTTGTTTTGTATCTATATTTTTCGGCTATCTGGATTTCCCAGTATCCTGATTTCATGTCAAATTTAGAAAAGATAACCGACTTATTTAACCTATCCAAGAAATGTTTCTTATTAGGAATCAGGTATCTAACCCATTTTAAGGCTTTATTAAGAGGTTTATATTTTATCACCAATATGAGTACTCCTCTTTCTAATTCAGTCGTTTTCTACATAAAACTCATAAGCACGTCTTGACCTTGCCTAGAAAACATTACCCATCCTTCCTTCTGAATCCACCTCCATCTTGAAATAAAATGAATCTTTTTTTTTCTTGCTCAACCAGAAAAAGCTCCTTAAGCAGCTCTGCATCATGGCCAATCACCTCCTCTCGCATGTCCCTTTGGTAATTATAGACATTTTTCCTTAAAAACCCAATATTTTCCAATCCCCCTACTAGCACCTCAAGAAGGCTTACATGTTGATGTAATGGGATATTAACTGTGGAAAGATGTGCATTATACACTTGTGTATACTCTGTAACTTTACATTGAGATCTCAACAAATGGACTTTATGGTGTGTTGTCATTCATGATTGTGTTCCTCCTTGAAGGTTTGAACAATGTATTTATTCTTTTCATATGGCTTCAAAAGCACAAGTTTAGCCATGCAACCAGTTCAAGCACATCCTCGCCTTCTTTTCTTACAACTAACCTTGATCTCCGTATGCCCTTGTTTACAACATACAAATTCTTTCCGTACTATCTCCCCTGTCACTTTGGAAGTTTTGGTTGTATAACACCGAACTCCAAATCCTGCTTTTTGTGCATATAAATTATACATTTTGAACTCATCCTCAAGAGAATCAAATTCAAGTCCCACTTGTGGTTTGAACTCCGCACTTACTTCCGGTGTCACCTTGGCTTCAGACTCCATTTCATAATTCTTGCAATTTAACCTTGAATATAACATCATCATCATAATAATATTGGAACATGATTTCAATGAGCATTCAAATATATATATGAACCAAAACACTATATGCAAAATAAATAAAAACACTGATATATATATATATATATATATATATATATACACATATCTTCCTGCACGATATTTAAGCGAAATAGACTGAAACATTATTCTCCACATAGGAAGCTATTGTGAGCCTCTAGTGAAACATTACATGTCACATCCAGGATCGCTCCATCAGAAGACGATATTCTCCGCTTTGGGCCGGGAGCACTCACGGTTTTGTTAGAACTCACGAGCAACTTCCCAAGAGTCACCCATCATGGGATTGCTCTAAGCCACAACTCGCTTAACTTCGGAGTTCCCACAACTCCGGCGGTGAGCTCCCAAAAGGCCTCGTGCTATTTGGAGGTGGGCATGTACATATAAGGCACATCACCCCCTCTCCGTTGGGCGATGTGGGATCTCACAATCCACCCCCTTAGGGGCCCGACATCCTCGTCGGCACACTCGCACCACACGGTGAGTGGCTCGATACCAAATTGTCACATCCCGGATCGCTCCCAGAAGCACGATATTGTCCGCTTTGGGGGCCTCACGGTTTGTTTACGGGAACTCACGAGCAACTTCCCAAGAGGTCACCCATCATGGGATTGCTCTAAGCCACAACTCGCTTAACTTCGAATTCCCACAACTCCGGCCAGCTCCCAAAGGCCTCGTCTTATTTGGAGGTGGCGTATACATATAAGGCACATCACCCCTCTCCGTTGGCCGATGTGGGATCTCACATTACAAAACCTACATCCAAAGTAGCGTAACTCATGCCCATATACTTGGTCAAATATTTTTGTCCAATACTCAAATTCACTAATAAAGAATATCACTTACCTTGTAATTTCTAGCTTCCAAATTTGTACAAATATGAGAATGTCGCTGATTTAGAGCTCGATGCCAACCCCAAAAGTTTTCCATCTTCCTCTCCTCAAGGATTCCAACTCAATGTCAGTTTCACATTTGCTCAAAGATTTTAAAACAAAGAGTATAGAACCAGAGGCGAGTGCTCGCTTTGTAGTCTCAAATCCTCAAGTAATCGAACTCAAGGCCACTTTCGAGCGTGCTCAAGGATGTCAACACCACGAGTATAGAATAAGATGTGTTGCGCTTACCAATGTTGCGGTCGTCAGATGGGTCCTCAAGGCTTGACGAATGTTCAGACCATAATCACCAAACCAGAAATATGAAAAGAGAAAAACGAATTGGAGGGGTAGATGTGCTCTTCAAGATAATAGATTGTTTTGTATGGTCTGAATGACCAACCAGAAAAATGAAATGAAAAAAAATGAATAATAGAGAGGGAGGACAAGAAAGAGGAGATATTGTAGTCTTCCTGAAACAAAATATCAAACAAAATAAACATAAATTGTGTCTTCAAGAAAGAGACAAATATTTTTGGAGGGAGGGAGGAGAGAACACGCGCAAGTTGAGAGCAAGTTCCAATGCAATTGTTTCAATTACAATTGCTTTTTCAGTGAGCCATTGAATATTCCAACGATGTTCTCATATTAGATCCTCACTTACAGATACTTGCTAGAGAACGCCCCTATATTCTACCGAGGTTACACACTGAAGCCCAATTTCCTCTTTTCTTTTGAAAACCGAAAAGCAAAAGAAAAGAAAATGAAAAAAGAAAAAAATGGTTCGCGAATATTCCATAGAAATTAGTGTTAGGGTTTGTTTTTAGGGACTGTATATTTTATTTTAATAGCATATCCTCACTCCAGAACACAAGTACTTCTGCATTTGTAAATCATCAACGGAAAACATGGAGCAAACTTTCATTATGATCAAGCCTGATGGGGTTCAAAGAGGCCTGGTAATTTCTTTAAATTCTTCATCTATTGTATTCTTTTGTTACTTCAATTATGTAGCTTTATTTTGGCCTGTTAGTTTTAAAAACTGGGCAAAATCTTATCTGGGTTTGAGTTCCTGTTTTTTTTTATGAATTTCATAGCAAGTGTTACGGGTATGGTGTTTGGTTGGCGGGAAAGCCTAGGAAATGAAGGGGTTGGTTTTCTTTTGGGTTGACTGGGGAGCAAGCAAATTTCTTCTCAGTGCGTTTTTGTTTCTGGTATCAGTTCAGGTTTGAAGTTCATCAATGTGGATCGTCCTTTTTGCTGAGAAACACTTTGAGGACTTGTCTGCAAAGCCATTTTTCAGTGGATTGGTTGATTATTTTATTTCTGGTCCTGTTGTTGCTATGATTTGGGAGGGTTAGAATGTTGTCCTAACTGGCCGAAAGATTATTGGTGCCACCAACCCAGCAGAATCCGCCCCTGGAGCCATCCGTGGTGATTATGCAATTGAGATTGGCAGGTAACCTAATTTACCATGTTTTCAAGTCTCTTTTGCATAAGTATATGACTTTTTTTGTTCTTTCATTTTTTGGGCTGAAAGATGAAGGTACTGTTGATCGCTATAATGTGATCCCAAATCATTTTCTTGAGAAACTGCTCAGCTAGTAATAGGGAACTATGTTAACAGGAAAGCTATATCTGGTTTCAAATAGATTGTTTGAACCTTTGATTGTTACTAAAGTTGATGATGGTTCTAGGAATTGTATTGCATCTCTGTGGTATTCTCATAAATTTTAATTTCTTGGGAGATAGTCTTTTGACTGATTTATTCACTAGAAGTTGCTGTTTGCTTTCAGAATACAAACTAATCATAAAGAAATGGCTGCGAGAAAGTAAATATCACCCACAGACGACTCTCTTGCCTCCACACCTAAGAGGAAGCAGAGAGTGGGAAGTAAAGGAGAAGAGAAGCGAAGAGCGATTGTGAAGTTGAGAGTGTGTTGGTGGAAATGGCGCTCGCATTTGATGAGTATGGGCGGCCATTCATAATACTGAGGAGCAAGAGCAGAAGACCCGATTGAGAGGCCTCGATGCTCAGAAAGGCAACATCTGTCGCTCGAATCCTCCAGACCTCTCTCAGGCCCAAGGGCATGGACAAGATGCTCCAGAGCCCTGATGGTGAAGTCATTGTCAGTAAGTATCTTCATCTCTCCCTCTCTCTCTCATTAGCTCTAACGCACACTCGACATGAAGTTTGATGCTACTTGCTTTGCCATTTCTTGTTCATTTTTTTTTATGAGTATATGGATCTATGTGTTTGTCTTGTTTGTTCATTGTTATCTTGGTTTATTTTATAGAACAAACTACATGGTCCTTTCACTTCATTTTTTGGAGTCTGTCATGGTTATTTCACTCTGCATCTGTCAGCTTTGAAATTTATATGTTTTTCTGAGCTCTGGGTTGGTTGGGGTATGTCGTTGATTGTTGGATTCATCCCAGTAAACTTGTTTAAAGCTTTTTAGTGTCTTCATGGTCATAACTATACCTGCCCAGTTGTGTGGACATGATTACTATTTGGGGTGAAGCATCCACTTAATTGCAATACATGCTTTGGGGTTTGCTTGGTTTTAGTTTTACCTTTGGCTTAGAAATAACCTTACCCTTTGCGTTGTCTTTTCAGCAAATGATGGAGCAACAATTTTAGAGCAGATGGATGTTGACAATCAAATTGCAAAGCTGATGGTTGAACTATCCCAGAGTCAGGACTATGAAATTGGTAATGGGACAACTGGAGTTGTGTTGGCTGGTGCACTACTAGAGCACGTTGAGCGGCTATTGAGTGTGGCATTCACCCCATCAGGGTTGCAGAGGGATATGAAATGGCATCTAGAATAGCTTTTGATCATTTGCAGCATATATCACGCAAATTTGAATTTGGGTTGGATAACATAGAGCCTCTAGTTCGAACTTGCATGACTACTTTATCATCCAAGATGCAAGTACACTTTTTAGGTTTCTTTTCACTTATATGCCATGTTGTGGTTCACTCATAATGGTGATAGTATGTTTACCTCACCAATTTTGTATATGATGGTTTTGCTCACCATAATAGTAAAGCATAATTGTACTCTGTTTAAAGTTCATGCTTTTGTGTTGCGAATTTGGCAAATTTTTCATGGCTGTTGTAATACTATGCTGTTATTGCACCCCTGAACATTGCTATTTTTTGAATGGATTGTTGCTTTTATATGTCTTGTATGGTAATTCTATTATTGACTTTAATGTAAATTTTTCTTGTTCATGCTGTAGTGTGAATCGGTGCAAGCGTGACCTTGCTGAGATTGCTGTGAAATCAGTTCTTGCTGTTGCAGATTTAGAGAGGAGGGATGTCAACCTAGATTTGATAAAAGTAGAGGGGAAAGTGGGGGTAAGTTGGAAGATACTGAGCTGGTGTACGGTATTCTTATTGACAAGGATATGAGCCATCCACAAATGCCAAAGCGAATTGAAGATGCAAAAATTGCTATCTTGACTTGCCCATTTGAGCCACCGAAACCAAAGACAAAATATAAGGTTGATATTGATACAGTGGAAAAGTTTCAGACTATACGTCTGCAAGAACAGAAGTACTTTGATGACATGGTTCAACAGTGCAAGGTCAGATTTCATCCTGTAGTTCCATAATGTATTGCTATAAGAAAAATTCTACAATGCGTGGCTGCAATTTGATTATTTGGGTATTAAGGATACTTTTCTGCTTTGGTGAACTCTATCTCTCTCTCTCTCTCTCTCTTTCGGTTTTTCCTTTCTAGAGTGGGGTGCTGCAACTGTTTCTTCAGTGTTGTCAAGGTTTACTTCGGATAATCATTGATGCAAGACGTGGGTGCTACCTTGGTCATCTGTCAATGGGGGTTTGATGATGAAGCAAATCATCTATTGATGCACAGGAACTTGCAGGCTGTCAGATGGGTTGGCGGTGTAGAGTTGGAACTAATTGCAATAGCTACAGTTATGCCTTATTTAGAAGCCTCTTTAAATTTGGCAGATAATTTAGCAGTATGTTGCTTCTATACTATTTTTTCATCTTTGTCCACCAAAAAAAATGATATATTTATGTATTTGTAGGAGGAAGAATTGTGCCAAGGTTTCAAGAATTGACACCTGATAAGTTAGGAAAGGTATGTCTCTGTAAGAATATTGTTCATTATTTTATTCTTATTAATGAGCAATGTAAGAATATTGTTTGTTTTTTCACTCATCTTTGCAAGCAATATCACGTAACAGGTTATTCATTATCTTTAGTTTTGTTTTATTGGTATCAGTTAATGATTCATCTATTTACTTTCCATTCTTGAAAACATGATAAACCCTAATTCGAGGCACTTTTTAAATTTTTATTAGGCCGGTATAGTTCGTGAAAAATCATTTGGCACAACAAAAGATCGAATGTTGTACATTGAACACTGTGCAAATTCGAGGGCTGTGACCATATTCATCCGCGGAGGTAGGTTTCTTTACTTATTTAGTTCCAGTTACCTCCAACTTGATTGAGCATGTCAATGATGTCAACTAGTCCAGCTTTTTGTTAACATTTTGTTATGATTGCTTTTTAAGGCAAATTTAAAGTTCTTTAAAGTGGTTTTGATGTTCGTTTTTACTCATTAGGTAACAAAATGATGATAGAGGAGACTAAGTGCAGCATCCATGATGCCTTGTGCGTTGCTAGGAATCTCATCCGCAACAACTCGATTGTCTATGGTGGTGGCTCAGCAGAGATTTCTTGCTCTGTTGCTGTAGAGGCAGCTGCAGATAAATACCCAGGAGTTGAGCAAGTATGAAGATACTTTTCCCCTCTTTGCATTTTTATAACAGTGTTAAGTATATTGTTATAATCAGATCTTTCTTTCATCCACAGTATGCCATTAGAGCATTTGCAGATGCTTTGGATTCTGTCCCCATGGCACTTGCAAAGAATAGTGGCCTTCAACCCATTGAAACGCTATCTGCAGTGAAATCCCAGCAGGTTAAGGTAAATGAAGCATGATAGCCAGCCAGTGTATTCTTGATTGGGTGGTTCCATTCTCTCCCTCTTTATGTTGTAAGTTTGTAATTTCAGCCATGTGTAATAGCATTTTAATATTGATCATCATTTTGAATTTGGCATGCAGGAGAACAATCCCCACTGCGGAATAGACTGCAATGATGTTGGCACTAATGATATGCGTGAGCAGAACGTGTTTGAGACTTTAGTTGGGAAGCAGCAACAAATCTTACTGGCAACACAAGTTGTCAAGATGATACTGAAAATAGATGATGTTATTTCTCCCTCTGATTTCTGATAGTCTGTCCTGGTGGCTTGTGCTTTGTTTTACCTAGGAATGAATTTTATGTAATTTCGTGGCTTGATTCGGAATTTTGACCGACTTGGAACATATCATATTCTCCCTTGAGGAAACTTGTTTCTAGAATCTGGAGTGGTTTTCACTGATTGCATCACTCCTGTCTTAATGCATTGCTGTTTTTGTTCAACGTCTGAATTTATGGGCTTATTACTGCATCAATTTGACATCCTGTCCTTAATTTCGATACCTCTATTTGAATGGACAAAAATACTCGGATCATTTTTATCTGTATTTTGATTCAGTCCTTTTCTAGATCTACCATAATTTCACACATTTTCTAGATCTACCTCAATGTCAGTCCTGAGAAATTAAGATCCCATCCTGCTCATGATTTGTCAGTGTTCCAATGTGGATGTTCTCAGTGTGATGAATCATGTCATGTGTTGAACTTGGAACTTGTGGGGTTTTGCCTTCATAGGAATTTTTTACTCTGAAGATGATACAAGATCCAATCTTCTAGTGGTTGCTACAATAGAATTAAAAAAATTTGGAATTTAAAGTTTTCGGAATCAGAACATAAAGAAATTGAAAACACACTCAAAATTTTGGGAAGGAGAGGTGAGAAGGAAATTGCGTGATTTCTCCATGTCACTAATTAACAAGAAGAGTTTATATAATTTAATTATTATTATTATTATTATTATTATTATTATTTTGAAAGAAAGGAGTTTAATTAAATGATTGTTTTTTTTTTCCAATAATTAAATGATTGTTGGTTATCTCCAAAAAGACTATGACACTAAAGCAATGCAATTAGACTACATTAAATGAGTCTAACGTTTTTCAACATAAAACAAAAACTGCTAAACATTGGCCACACATAAAATTATAGCATTAAAGTTCCCTTTGAGAAAGAAAAAAAAACACCTACTCCCACAAAAGAGGTCCACAGGGTTTTAAAATAATAATGAAAGAAAATAACGTAAACATTTTAGGGCTAATTAAAATAAAATAAGATATATCCCAATAAAAGAGATATCAAAACTTATATAATAAATGTAAAACATAACTTTAGTTTTAAAGAGGTAATCAAAACTGCTCAAAATTTGGAAATCTAATTTCAACATAAGATAAGTATTGAAATTAGTTTTGTATTTTGAAAAACCCACAAAATTTCAATAATTACCAACATAGTTAAGGAAAAACTCAACCCCCACAAAATAAGGGAATTCTCAAAATATATGAAGACGTATCAAATTTAATTTTAAATTCATAAGATATGCCAATAATACTTTAGAGGATTTACAGGTTGAAAACCTTACACCAAAACTCAAAATTAAATGCCGTTTACAATGATATAATTTATCATTTTATTTCAGTTTTCTCCAGAATGTTTCACAATATACACTTCTTGGCAATTAACTCAATGTGGCAGCTGTCAAGATTTCACAATCAAAAGAACATTAGTTCACTCAATGTATTTGTATCAATATTAACTCAAGTAAATAATATGAAGGATTGCACAATTGAAATATATAGGCGTTGACAACTTTAAATGAATCCAAGGCATTAAAACAAAAATGTAATTAAATTGCATAAATGTTCAGTGCATTAAAGGCAATAATCACCCAAAAATATCAACAACTTTATTGCCAAAAATAGAAGCTCTAAACGTCATGAAATTGATAAGGTCAAAAGTCATTTCTAGTCCTTGTATTTTGGTACTTCAACCACTTTTGACCCTGTAGTTTCAATTTCGTCATTTTTGCCTTTGTAGTTTCATATTTAGAACAATTCAAGGACATGTTAAAATTTCTGTCAATTTCGTTAACGGAGCAACCACGTGCCCCTCACCTGAAAGGGCAATTTTGTCAGACCAAAGCCCCACGTAAAAGCTTGTCTATTCCTCTTCCTAGGGCGCGCGAAATTGGCCATTTTGAAGCATATTAGGATTAGGGCTCCTAAAAATTTAGTGAAATTCGTCTGGGATTTTGATTGAGTGCAACGAGAAGGTGCGAAAAGACTAGCAGAACTTCAATCGGTTGTTGTTTCCGTAAAGAAGCAACGACGATGATGAAGAAGAGAGGTGAAGTCTATGGAGGCTTCAATAATTTAGGTGAACTCAGAATCTTTAAAGGTTCAGTTTTTTGTGCGAATTTGTTTTATAACCTTTATTCTACTTTTCAATGCATACAAGTGGATTCCAACGATTTTGTTTATTCCATTCTTTATCCTTGTTTTATAACCTTTATCCTTGTTTTGTTGTTTTTTTTGGTCGAATGGCCTTGTTTTGTTCTGTAACTTTGGGTTTTGTGTGTGTATTGGGAGAGGTCGAATGGTCTTGTTTTGTAAAAATACCACCAGGCGATAGCAATTAAAGCTAAAGCCAAAGAAAACCATAAGTAAAAATACATGACACCATCAAAGCCCTCCAACCATCCAAACAAGAACTGGTTGGTTTTACACTTTTGTACTTCATTTTCAAAGCAGCCATTGTCTCCTTCAATTGCTATAGTTGCTGAGTGGTGGTGGGTGTGAGGTGGAGAATGGTGGAGGGAGTTGAGAAATAAGGAAGAGAAATTAGATATTTGGAAGATTGAATCTGTAGAGAGAGAAAGGGACGGAGGAGATAGAGATTGGTTAGGTGCTGAGAATTTGAGATAGTGAAGAAGGGAGGATTTTGAGATTTTGGCCCATTTTCGCACCTGGGGAAGAGGTAGAGACGATGTGGGGTTTTGGTCTGACAAAATTGCCCCTCCACGTGAGGGGCACGTGGCTGCTCCGTTAAAGAAATTGACAGAAATTTTAACATGTCCTTGAATTGCTCTAAATATGAAACTACAAGGGCAAAAATGACGAAATTGAAACTACAAGGTCAAAAGTGGTTGAAGTGTCAAACTACAGGGACCAAAAGTGACTTTTAGCCAATTGATAATATCCAATTCCCGAACTAAAGTTTTGAAATTAAAGCTGCAGAGGTCTTGTAATTAAATGTGCAATGCAAAGGCTTCCAAAAGAAGTTAATAGCAATTAACCAATTTTGAAACCAAAAAGAACTAACGTCCAAAACCACTAACTTCAAATTATATTTTCCATTACAAATAAAACGAATCAGTCAAAATAAAATAATAACTGCATGCTTAGAGCATCCACAATCATGCTCTCTACTTTTTAGCTAAAATTTGGCTAAAAACAATAAAAAGCTATTTTAGGAGCTCTCTATAAAATTTCAACTCCAACCATACTTCTTACTTTAAAGAGTTATAAATGTTTTAAATATTTTTTAATTCAATTTTTGAATAAAATGTAGACACAAAAACAACATTAAAAATAATTAACATTAAATAAATGCTTAAAATAATATTAAATATAGAAGCATTTAATTATAGGGAGTCACTAGGAGTATCTTCTCTCTCCTCAGATTTAGGAGCTCCTAAAGGTCTCCCTATTTTAGGAGCTGGATAGGGAGCATGGTTGGAGGTAGGTTTTTTTCATTTCCTCCCTAAATTTTAGCTAAGGAGGTGGTTTAGGGAGTCCATTGTGGATGCTCTTACAGTTTTAAATTCGATATCACATAAAGCTACTCTAACGGCTGGTACTCTAATGCCAATTCAATGTCATCTTAATAATCATAATAGTAAAACCACCAAATACAAATGTGCGATAACATCAATTTAATTGGCCTGGTCATAACAACTGAATGTATATAACAATTAAAAAAGAAAAGAATTTAGGAAAAAATTTAATTATGCATGCACGCCTTTTCAAAGACCAAAGAAACAATACCTGCTATTTAAAACAACAATAACTTAGGAAAACCGTAGCTCACTTCAATTTTGTTTTTATTTCAATGGTAATTAATTAGCTTTTGAATACTACTAACCTTATTAAGATTCTAAAATTTATTTAAAAAAATAATTTTGCAGACCAATTTAAGGATATTGACTTTGGCCAAAAATCTAGCTTTAAATTGATTTTGTAATTAATTGACTGGTTGCCTTTGAGCAATTAAAAATTTAAATCTCTTCTAAAACGTGCAGACCAACTTGGCAAATAGTTTAATATTATTGTTTTAACAGTTTTGTTAAGTTGGACTTTAAAGTTTGGATTTTGAAAACGTGCAGTGAAAGTATATTACCAACAATAATACGGTAAGGAAAACAACAAACTCTGATTTGTAAAGAACAAAAAGACCATGTAGATAAGATCTTGAAATAGATTTCCATTTTCCATTTCCATTTCAGATTATTTATTTATTTATTTAAAATTTGACAAAACTAAACAAGTGGAAAATGATAAGTTTTTGTATTGTCTTATTTCACAAAATTCAAACTAAGTTAATTTCTTGAAATCACATACATTTATAGCAATGCTCACACTTGCATAAGATAAAGTATTAGTTGGTAGCACTTAACTCGCGGTATATGATATTGGACCTCTGATATATCGATTCCATTATAACTCCCACTTGAAAATCACACAAATCTCTATTCCCATAAATAAGATAAACCTTGAACACAATCGTTTATATTTTATATCAAATACTCGAAAGACTCCACACATAACGTAATTTGATCCATTTTCCAAAACCAAAGATAATTAATATCCAAAATCAGCAATAATATGATTAGAACATTAATATATTAACGCTATTGAAATAAAGTCAACAATTAAAATATCCCAAACAACAAAAACGAACTGTGCAATATATATGGTTTCAAATGTACACAACGAACTTTGCAATATATATACCACTGCACGACAAAGATGCAACAAAAAAAAAAATCCTCAAAATTATACAAACCAATAATTATGTTTAACCAACAAACTAATAAAAAAAATATTTGGATAGAACTCTGAAACTCATGGATAAACGGTTCTTTGACAAAAGGCTGGGAATTTGTTTGGTTGTTTAAATAGAAAATTCAAATAATCACGCTAGCAATTTCAAACCAACACGCGCTTTTACCAAATGCCTTTAATAAATAAAATTAAATATATTTTAACAGGAACAAACATATTGCCGTGCGGAGCTTACATAAATATAGATATGCAATTGTAACAATTGTAAACTACAAAGAACTACAGCAGTACGGAAAGAAAATAATTTTAACTTACAAAGGCTTTAGCTTGTTATAAAAAAATATAATTTTCCTTTTCCGTAAAGCCAAATACAAAAACTTTCATATTATAAATAACATATAAACAAATTGGAAAGCTTTAAAGGTACAATGAAATTGAAGAAAACAAATTGATAAGTAAGTAAAAGCAAATTAAATAATAAGTAAGAAGGTGAGTTTGGTACGGTGAAGCACGTCAAAGACGCTGTCCTAAAGCCTTTGTAGCCACCCTACGTGCAGTACTAGTGGTCTATAAGACTCCAAGATACGACCCCTTATATACAAACTCAAGATCGGCTATGAGCACGTTCATAAACAGATATAGGTATCCAAGTCACATAACCATTGCCCAAAATAATAATATAAGTAGAGAAAGTAAATAAAAAATAGAATAGGAGAGAATCAGATTGTGGTGGTGATTGTGGTATGTGATATTCTAATGGTGTATTATGGTTTTTTCAAATGTGAAGGATGAGTGGCCTTTTATAGGCATCCAATAACATGTAACCTTCACCACATTAAACTAGAAAATTAAGGCATTCAATATAAAAATAAAACCTGAAAATTAAATATTTATAACCCCTACAATAGATAAAATAAAACAGCCAAAATAATTAAATTAATCAAAACGGTTAAAATTTTAAAATCTTTTTAAAATTCCAACAAAGACTAGACAGAGTTTTTATAGGGACATTTTTTATTGAGTTTCAAAAGGGGGCATTCTTGAATAAATTAGGTGAGCGGGGGGCAAAGCCGCATAGTTCCCTTCTTTTTTTTTAATTTTTTTTTATAAAGCTATGTAAACCCTCTTTGAAGCATCTTTGAGTGAAGAAAAGGGAGTTAAAACCCCAAAACCAAGACTTTTACTCATGAACAACACTCAAACTTTATGGTTTCAATTTTTTTTTAAAGGGAAATAATCAAAAGTACTAATTCAAATTTGAGAAAGAAATTGACAAAAGACATCATCTGAAAATTGACATACAAAACAAAAGTAGCCAAAATGAGTTCACAAAATATATAGGTTCAAAACGTGAACAAGTCTACAACTTGTACCAAGACCACAAAGCTATAGCACTTCAAAACCTAATCTCAATGTTTATCTCTTGTAGCAGAAAAACTTGGGTTTGAGACTTGTGCACTGGATGAATCAAACATATTTCTTGTAGATTTTATTCCTCTTGGTACGAAGTGTGCTTGATTTGTTGCGGTTTCACTTGTTCTATTTCCTCCATTTGTCTGTGATTATTGTTGGCTTGTATTTACATAGTGTGCTTGATATGATGAGCTTCAAAGAGGGTTTACATAGCATTATATAAAAAAAATAAAAAAGAGTTTACATTTGGAAATACTAAAATACCCTTGAAAATGGATGGAAAATTGAATGACGTTAAGGTTAGATGACAAATTATGGATTTTAAAAAATTAAGGTGACATTTCTCTTAAATTTTTTTTAAGGTGACATTGAAATTGGTGTATAAATTCAGGTGACATTTCTACAAAAAAATCCTTTATAAAAAAGTTAAAGATTTTTTATTACTTTTTTGTGCCACATCAACATAAAAAATGGGATTTACATTGCCACGTCAGCATTGAATGGATTTTTTGAAAGGTTTCCATAAGTTCAGGTAATGAGTCAACAAAGGTTGGGTATGAGTTTGTAATAATTCCATAGTTTGGGGTTATTGTTAATCATTTTAATAATTTGAAACCGCTTTCTTTAGCGGTTCTCCCACCCATTCACACAAACACTCGCCCAAAAAGAAAAATCGAACTTTAATATTCTGGTCTTGGGTTTTTGACTTATTTTCAACTCTGCAATCGAAACGGAAGGTAGGAGGAGGGAGACGAAGCAGAGAAGAAGATGAGCGTCATTGAAATCTTGACAAGAGTAGAGGCAATCTGCCAGAAGTACGACAGATACGACATCGGAAAGCAGAAGGATCTCAACGTCTCCGGCGACATGCCTTTGCTCGCCTCTACGCCTCCGTCGAAGCCCACATTGAAGCCCTTCTTTAGGTCCCTCTCTCTCTCTCTCTCTCTCTCTCAATTTTCACTCAATGCGATCCCTGTTTGGTCCCTGAGAAAACTCGGGAAAATTCAAGAGGCAAATAGCGGATCCCGACGTAGTTGCACGACATTCACTAGAATTTTCGAGTGAAGTTAAGGTTTTTCACCTCTATGGTGTACTGAACTGAAACCAGAGTTCTTTTTATTTGCAGAAAGCGGAGATTGCTTCGAAAGAGAAAAATAGGGCATCTGCTGTTGCGCTGAATGCTGAGATTCGGAGGACTGGTACATTCTAATTTCCCCATTATTAATGAAATTTTAGTTTTCTTATTTGATTGTCTCCTCATTTTGTTATGTATTTGATATGTGGATTTGTATTTTAATAATTGAGTGATTCTAGTCAAGAGGAGCTCCTAAAGAAGAAGGCTGCTGGAGCCAAGTTAGATGATTCTGACCCATAAACACAATTTTTTTGTCATTTAATGGTACGTATTATAAAGCTCTTTTGTTTATTTTATTTTAATTCATTGACTTTGTTAGTAATTTATAGTTTTAGATTAAGATTTTAATTCGTGGGTTCATTGTTCTATTGTTATTTCATACGTGCAATAATTGTTTGATGCCCTTCTACTGTGTACTACTCTACTGCTGTTAGGGTTTCAGGAAAATTGGGTTTTGAAATATTACGGTTTGAAGGGAAAATAAGGGGTTGGCTTTTAAGAGTATCTAGTTAAAGGATTTGAAGGACATTAAGAGCACATGCCTCAAACCCAAATAATTCAATATTCCGTTATCAAAAGCCTTACTTGATTAATTTTGGGTTCTTAAGCTAGATGTTGTTTGTTGAATTAATACTTGTCCACTTTACTGTACAGTTTATTTTACATAATAAAATTTCCTCTTTTCGGATGAAAATTCTTAAAATGCGAAGAAACACTAGAAGAGATTATTTTTCCAAGCTTTAGTTCAAAGAGTGAAACTTGGCTTCTATACCTTCATAGTCATGTGGAGGTTCTGGGGTGTCATCACAAAGGGTTTTGTAATTGTGTATGGCTTTTAACTTGTAAATGCAATAGAGCAAAGCATTTATCCTGTGTTATTGTCATGCCTTCTTGCTTTCATAGTCATGTTAGAAGTTTCTATCACCACCTATACTTTGATGAAATTTATGTGGTTGTTTTACTTGATGGAAAAATTTGAGCACATCACTTATCCTTCCCCATTCAATGGGTAGTAAATATTAAAGGAATACTCTACTTTGCTATTTGGTCTAATTTCACCTTTACCCGGCCAAACATTTACACATCTCATTTTTTCCCTTGAAACGTAATTTGCCTCACTTCACCCCTTAAACTTGTTCCTTGTTCTGAACTGCCCTATACTGCCAAAGTCTGTCACTTCCTTGTGTGAACAAGAAAAATGAACAAGGAGTCCACCCACAAACAGGATAAATCTGGATACAACGGACACCAATAGAAAAAAAGCAAGTTAAAGGTCTCTGTAATCAGATGCAAGTATTTTCCTCAAATACTAGGAACTCTTGTGCTTTAGGGTTATGTTTATTTTAATTTTATTTTCCAGATTTCTCCTTTTAGAAAAAAAAAAAAAATCTTGGCTCCAATGGTGGTTGGAGTAATATTCAGTCCTCATTTCTACAGTTTTTGTACTGTATTATCTACATCAACATAAAATTTGGACTCTATTTATTTCTTTTGAAAAAAATTAAGTTTTGTTTTAACTTTAAATTCATCTTCTATAAAATAAATAACATTCAACTTATGCTGGTACTACTGGATCTCAAAATGTTGCTTTGAAAGCAAAACTTGTATCTATTTTCTGCCTGTCTATTAAAGCAGCAAACAGTTTCCTTTCCACTTTGCAGCGCATTTTTGGTTGCATATTATTTTCTTAGTGTTAACTACACTTGAATTCGTATATATTTAAATTTCTATAATTAAATAGGTCTTGTGAGTGTTAAATAAGTATTCTATGCATATCTGGAGTGGACGATTTTGCTCAAATTTCAAGTAAATTGCTTTATGCCATAGTAGAGATGGTTTTTTGCAAAGGAGTCTAAGAATGTAGCAAGTTTGAGTGTTCCAAAAATCACACGTGGCCAGTGGAGTCTTTCTCGCATGAGAACCACCTCACTGTTCTCATTGTCTAACTTTTATATGTGTCACGTCAGTCCCAATGGCTTATACCCCTCTCCAAAAGAAGAATTATTTCCATCTTATGTTATCTTAGTGTTGGGTATGAGAAATAATACTCCACTGATTATTTACTTGATATGCTGTAATTGGTACTTAATAGGAAGTGATACCACATCAAGGTTGAAGCAGTTGGGAATGGAATTTGCTGTCTGGGTATTTAAACATGTAAGGACCTTCTGATTTGGTTTTGGATTAGGCTTTTCATTTTCGAAATTCTTTGTGACCTATGAAGGTGTTAAATACTTGCTGAGGGATGTTTAACACACTAGGGTTCCACGTACTTAACTTTGACTTTCATGAGAGTCCGCTATAATACATGTTAAACTTTATGGTTTTTGTAGTACGTTAAGAAATACAATGTGTTCAGCATTAAGGTCAGTTTTTGTCAATTGTCTCTTCTCATTATTTGTAGACCAAAAAGCTAAGTCATGTATTTGTTTTTAAAGATAAATTTTTATTGAAAAAGAAATTACAATCTGTGGACAATCAGTCCACATCAACAGATATGAAACTAAAAGCTCCCCTTTGACAAGAAGAGTCATTGAACATATGCTACAATGAGAGACAATTACAACTAAACTACATACCCAAGAATTTAACAATTCTAACCGCCTAACTCTAGCCAGGCCCCTTGCCAGTTCACTTTACGAGTATAAACAATGACTTAATCTTATACAATAATACTAGGGAGACCACATTTTTATACCACAGTTTAATACCTTGTGATGTCCATTGAGGTTTACATACCTTGTCAATTTATGATTATATCTCAGTAGATGTTAGTTGTATATCAATGTGGTACTAAAATGTGGTGCAAAAATGTGGCTACCCTAGCAATACTAAATCTTAAAATAAGGTTCAGAACCATCTCGGAGAGTGACCTGACAAGGTGACTGGTAGAGGCTGGTATTACAATAGTTTCCTGTTAATCAAATAATATGTTAATGATTCCTATACTTTAATAATTTATATAAATATATATGATGCAGGGATAGCACCAAATATTTGATAGGTCTCGTGGTTATTTTCTGCAAACTAATGTCTGAGGCTTGGGTCTCAATTTTACAGAGACAAGATGACATGTGATACTAAGTTTTCCATGCTAGTTAAATGCTAGTTAAATGCTAGTCTATTCAAAAATGCTAGTTAAATGAGCTCACAAGATTGCCTGAACTAGTCTAGGTTCAGTGTTCGTCTTGCTCAACTATTGGTCTGAAGGGTTCAAAGTTGGTCAATTGTAAAATGGTTTAATGCAGAAGGATTTGGATCATGTTGATTGGGGTTTCCTAGACTTTGTTCTGGCTAGAAATTGCTTTGGGAGATCAAGGAGTACTCAACCAACTTTTTAGTTGTCAAATGGTAGACCCGGGGGTAGTTTTGAAGTTTCACGGGGCTTGGACAGGTAGACCCCCTTTTGCTGTGTCTTTTTTGATTTAATGGTTGATATCTTGACACTTGAGTAGGTTGGTGGCTTTGGCTAGTGAGGTCAATTTGATTCAGTGCTTTGAGGTGGGTGTGAAGTGAACTCAGTTGTCCCATCTTCTGTTTTCTAGATGACACCATTTATTCACTTCAGGATAATATGGTTAGATTTGTTAATCTGGTCGAGATTGTTTTGTTCTTTGGGATGGATTTTGGTCTTTAGATAAACATGTCCTATAGTGGTTCGGTGTGTATTGATCATAGGATTCTGGAGTCCAGAATAGGTGGGCGGCTTTTGAGTTATTTGGGGTTTCCTTTAGGCGGTAAGGTGCGTTCTTTGAGTTTTTGGCATCCTGTAGTGGAAAATTTCTGGAAGCAGCTGGGTGAAGGAAGGCTTCTCTTTCTATATAGGTGGTTGGCTTGTCTGGATTTAGTCAGTCTCAAGTAGCATTCATACTTAACATATTTCATGACTTGTAATGCTGTTGTGATTGATCACCGAAATTTGTTATTTTTCCATTATTTCTGTAGTGTTACTATTCACTTGACATTTGTTGTGCTCCACTTTTTTTTCTTTTAATTTAGTTTTTTAAATTTATTTTAAAGATCTCTATGTGCAGTCAGAGATTGATCAACTTAAACTCATGGGCCCTGTTATTCTGAAGTCACTTGATACAATTTCAAGTTCAGAATCAGGTTTGCTCCCTAAGCAATGAACGCCCCTTAAACTTCTGTTCATTTTTACCTTTTATAATTAGATGGAAATGGCAGAATTTCCGTCTGATTGATATAGTGCACTAAATCTACTCAGGGAGGGACTCCAAAACTTTGCTTATCAAGCAATTGTGTTGCTTGCACAGCTTATGCTTCAACGTTTCAGGTTCAATATCTTCCTTTTTGATTCTTTTGGTTCCAGTTTCTATATTCTTTGACTTTGTACATATTGTTCTTCTGATGTTCCTTTCATGCTTTGTATTAGATTTTATAGGGGAATTTTTTTTGAATACACGTTTCCCTCCTTCCAGAGATAAGATTGAAATCGCTGTGCGCCTTTTCGATGCATTAAAGTTGGAGACCCAGCATTTCCGCCTCATCGTGGAACAATATGTACAAAGTCAAAGAATTCTCAAGCGGTGTCATACTTTGGCCTTTTTAAGAGTATTGGCGGTACTAGTTTTCTTTTATTTATCTATTTTCTACCTTTATGGGATTTGCGGGAAGAGCATACAAGTAGTGATAGGGTAGCCCTCCAGTCGTACTCGGCAGAAATTGTTTCGTTCATTTGTGAGGGCATTGGATGATCATCGTGGGCAATTAAAAAGAAGGTATGCGCTATCTCTTTTCAATATACACTTTAGTCATTGTTGTAGGTCATATTCTTGAGATTATTCTTAGTGTGTCAATTCTCAACTTGCAGTCAGCCCAGGTAATCTCCAAGCTCAGTGAGGTTTTGGGTGAATCCCTATCTTCTTACTATCATGTCTTGCTCCAATCTCCTGTGAAAGAGATTCCGGGTCGGTTATGGGAGATAGGAATTTCTATTCATGATCTTTGGTAAACAGACAGATCAAAAATTAAATAAGCAAAGTGTAGATCATCGGAATAAATTCCATGTTAGTCCATCCAAATTTGCATATATGCAATTGCTTTTCTGTGCCAGTTTTTTCGAATGATAGTTTTTTTTATTTAATGTGACAGGGAAAGGATGCTCTATTATATGCAATAGCTGGTCTTTGTGTGTATTTCCATAAAGCAATTTCAAGTGATTATCCTGCCACTATGAATGAAATTTTGAGCATGCACAAAAAAAAGTGAAGAAATAGTTTGAAGCAGCTCTCTGTTGTCTTGAACAGTTAAGCATTCCATGATGAATGCATGGCAGACAGAGCTTTCATAAATTGCTCCTTTTTTTTTAGTTTTTATTTTGTGGGAAGTATATTGATCTTGCTCTAACCCTATTATCGATTGTGCGTTCTTGTTATGCTTAAGAAAGTGGGAGCTCTGGTTCTATCTCCTTCTATTTGTTGATGGTTGTTGATTACGTGGGTATTGTGATTAATAATGTGGTTGGCCTATTTTGGGATTGTTGGATGGGTAAATATAAATAATATTATTTTTCAGGACGAGGTGGGAGACATGAAAGATTTTAAAAGGAAGAATAAAGTGTTGCAATCCATATAGGCTAGATTGTAAGAATTTTAGACAGTTTTCTTTTGGTTAAATTTTCGAAAGAAATAGGATGCCTAGGTTACTAATGCATTTAAATTCTGATTGATTTTCCTCCCATCAATCAAACCATTCAAATATGATCCTCCCTTCATGGATCATTAACATTCTTGTCAAACTAGTTCATTGTATAGAGTCTAGGTTCAGAAGTTAGAAACTACTTTATTGAAATCTAGATGACGAGAGTGCAAATGTCAATCTACAGTGTACTTCTTGTTGATTGTCCTGGGCATTACCATGCAATCTTTGCTTAGATTCATGTTACTTGTTTAACTATTTTATAGGATTTTGGAATACGTTATGCTTTTATTTGTAGTTCTGTTCAGTTGCCATCGTAATGCTTGACTTGAAATTTGACTTATTTTGAAATGTCTTGTAACGAAGTTTTTCTGCATGAATTTGTTTTCAGGTTGTAAAAGCCTATGGTAATCAAGAGTTCTTTAATTTGGTTTTTCCGTTATTATATGGGATGTTCATGTCTGCCACTCACACTCAGTCTGGGAAAGCAACTTTGGCTGGTGATGCTGCTAAAGCAGGTTGGTAGATAACACTATTTCTTACTTTATCTAAGAAGTTAATTTCTAATTTCTATGGTAAGTCAGATAAGTATTGGGTATCGGTCCACTGCTTCTGGTTCTATCTCCTTCTATTTGTTGATGGTTGTTGATTACGTGGGTATTGTGATTAATAATGTGGTTGGCCTATTTTGGGATTGTTGGATGGGTAAATATAAATAATATTATTTTTCAGGACGAGGTGGGAGACATGAAAGATTTTAAAAGGAAGAATAAAGTGTTGCAATCCATATAGGCTAGATTGTAAGAATTTTAGACAGTTTTCTTTTGGTTAAATTTTCGAAAGAAATAGGATGCCTAGGTTACTAATGCATTTAAATTCTGATTGATTTTCCTCCCATCAATCAAACCATTCAAATATGATCATCCCTTGATGGATCGTTAACATTCTTGTCAAACTAGTTCATTGTATAGAGTCTAGGTTCATAAGTTAGAAACTACTTTATTGAAATCTAGATGACGAGAGTGCAAATGTCAATCTACAGTGTACTTCTTGTTAATTGTCCTGGGCATTACCATGCAATCTTTGCTTCGATTCATGTTACTTTTTTACTATTTTATAGGCTTTTGGAATACGTTATGCTTTTATTTGTAGTTATGTTCAGTTGCAATCATTATGCTTGACTTGAAATTTGACTTATTTTGAAATGTCTTCTAACGAAGTTTTTCTGCATGAATTTTTTTTTAGGTTGTAAAAGCCTATGGTAATCAAGAGTTCTTTAATTTGGTTTTTCCGTTATTATATGGGATGTTCATGTCTGCCACTCACACTCAGTCTGGGAAAGCAACTTTGGCTGGTGATGCTGCTAAAGCAAGTTGGTAGATAACACTATTTCTTACTTTATCTAAGAAGTTAATTTCTAATTTATATGGTAAGTCGGATAAGTATTGGGTATCGGTCCACTGCTTCTAGTTCTATCTCCTTCTATTTGTTGATGGTTGTTGATTACGTGGGTATTGTGATTAATAATGTGGTTGGCCTATTTTGGGATTGTTGGATGGGTAAATATAAATAATATTATTTTTCAGGACGAGGTGGGAGACATGAAAGATTTTAAAAGGAAGAATAAAGTGTTGCAATCCATATAGGCTAGATTGTAAGAATTTTAGACAGTTTTCTTTTGGTTAAATTTTCGAAAGAAATAGGATGCCTAGGTTACTGATGCATTTAAATTCTGATTGATTTTCCTCCCATCAATCAAACCATTCAAATATGATCATCCCTTGATGGATCATTAACATTCTTGTCAAACTAGTTCATTGTATAGAGTCTAGGTTCAGAAGTTAGAAATTGCTTTATTGAAATCTAGATGACGAGAGTGCAAATGTCAATCTACAGTGTACTTGTTGATTGTCTTGGGCATTACCATGCAATCTATGCTTCGATTCATGTTGTTTTACTATTTTATAAGCTTTTTCTAATACATTATAGTTTTATTTGCACTTCTGTTCAGTTGCCATCATAATGCTTGACTTGAAATTTGACTTATTCTGAAATGTCTTGTAATGAAGTTTTTCTGCATGAATTTGTTTTTAGGTTGTAAAAGCCTTTGGTAATCAAGAGTTCTTTAATTTGGTTTTTCCGTTATTATATGGGATGTTCATGTCTGCCACTCACTCAGTTTGGGAAAGCAACTTTGGTTGGTGATGCTGCTAAAGCAGGTTGGTAGATAAAACTATTTCTTACTTTATCTAAGAAGTGAATTTCTAATTTCTATAGTAAGTTAGATAAGTATTGGGTATCGGTCCACTGCTACTGGTGCCCCATTCCGTGAATCCTTGGAACTCGAAAAGTACATTCGGAAAGAAAATGCATGAAACTACCTGACGATGGAACAGAAGCCCCTTTGGGAAAAAAAGAGAGGATGTCCCTTAATTCGTACTCCCATCGGAAAAGTCCCTTAAAAATGAAAATGCATGAAACTCCAGGAAGAAAAGTCCATTCTTAAAGAAAATGAATTGTCCCTCAATCCATGAAACTTGAAAGTCCCTTCGGAAAGAAAATGAACGTCCATGAATCCATAGTCGCTTACCAAAGAAAATGGATGTTCATGAATCCAAGAAGGCTGAAAAGTCCCTTCGAAAAGAAAATTGATGTCCCTAAATCCATAGTCCATTCGAAAAGAAAGTCCATGTCCTTAAATCCATGAAACACAAAATCCGCTTCGGCAAGAAATTGGATGTCCCTAAATCCATAGCCCCTTCGGAAAGAAAATGTTCCATTCGGAAAGAAAATGGATGTCTCTAAATCCATAGTACATTTGGAAAGAAAATGGATGTTCGTGAACCCACGAAACTTGAAAAGTCTCTCTAGAAAGAAAATGCATGAAACTCCCCAAAGATGTAAGAAAAGTCCCTTCGAAACTAAAGGATGTCCCTTAATCCAAAGTCCATTTGGAAAGAAAATGGATGTCCCTGAATCTATAGTCCCTTCGGAAAGAAAATGGATGTCCCTAAATCTACAGTTCCTTTGGAAAGAAAGTGCATGTCCCTAAATCCATGAAACTTGAAAGTCTCTTTTGAAAGAAAATAGATGTCCTTGAATGCATAGCCCCTTCGAAAAGAAAGTCCATGTCCCTAAATCCATGAAACACGAAATCCCTTCAGAAAGAAATTGGATGTACCTGAATCCATAGTCCCTTCGGAAAGAAAATGTTGCATTAGGAAAGAAAGTGGATGTCCCTGAATCCATAGTCCATTCGGAAAGAAAGTGGTTGTCCCTGAATCCATAGTCCCTTTGGAAAGATAGTCCATGTCCCTGAATCCATGAAACTCGAAAGTCTCTTCGGAAAGCAAATGGATGTCCCTGACTTAATAATCCCTACGGAAAGAAATGGATGTATCTAAATCCATAGTCCCTTCGGAAAGAAAATGGATGTCTGTGAACCCACGAAACTTGAAAAGTCTCTCCAGAAAGAAAATGCATGAAACTCCCCAAAGATGTAAGAAAAGTCCCTTTGGAAAAAAAGGATGTCCCTTAATCCAAAGTCTATTCGGAAAGAAAATGGATGTCCCTGAATCTATAGTCCCATTCGGAAAGAAAATGGATGTCCCTAAATCTACAGTCCCTTCGGAAAGGAAGTGCATGTCCCTAAATCCATGAAACTTGAAAGTCTATTCGGAAAGAAAATAGATGTCCCTGAATGCATAGTCCATTCGAAAAGAAAGTCTAGTCCCTAAATCCATGAAACACGAAATCCCTTCAGAAAGAAATTGGATGTAACTGAATCCATAGGCCATTCGGAAAGAAAATGTTCCATTAAGAAAGAAAGTGGATGACCTTGAATCCATAGTCCATTCGGAAAGAAAGTGGTTGTCCTTGAATCCATAGTCCCCTTGGAAAGATAGTCAATGTCCCTGAATCCATGAAACTCGAAAGTCTCTTCGGAAAGCAAATGGATGTCACTGAGTCAATAATCCCTTCAGAAAGAAATGGATGTCTCTAAATCCATAGTCCATTCGGAAAGAAAATGGATGTCCGTGAACGCACGAAACTTGAAAAGTCTCTCTAGAAAGAAAATGCATGAAACTCCCCAAAGATGTAAGAAAAGTCCCTTCGGAAAAAAAGGATGTCCCTTAATCCAAAGTCCATTCAGAAAGAAAATGAAGTCCCTGAATCTATAGTCCCTTTGGAAAGAAAATGGATGTCCTTAAATCTACAGTCCCCTCGAAAAGAAAGTGCATGTCCCTAAATCCATGAAACTTGAAAGTCTCTTCAGAAAGAAAATAGATGTCCCTGAATGCATAGTCCCTTCGAAAAGAAAGTCCACGTCCATAAATCCATGAAACACGAAATCCCTTCGGAAAGAAATTGGATGTACCTGAATCCATAGGCCCCTCGGAAAGAAAATGTTCCATTAGGAAAGAAAGTGGATGTCCCTGAATCTATAGTCCATTCGGAAAGAAAGTGGTTGTCCTTGAATCCATAGTCCCTTTGGAAAGATAGTCCATGTCCCTGAATCCATGAAACTCGAAAGTCTCTTCGGAAAGCAAATGGATGTCCCTGACTCAATAATCCCTTCGGAAAGAAATGGATGTCTCTAAATCCATAGTCCCTTCGGAAAGAAAATGGATGTCCGTGAACCCACGAAACTTGAAAAGTCTCTCCAGAAAGAAAATGCATGAAACTCCCCAAAGATGTAAGAAAAGTCCCTTCGGAAAAAAGGATGTCCCTTAATCCAAAGTCCATTCGGAAAGAAAATGGATGTCCCTTAATCTAGTCCCTTCGGAAAGAAAATGGATGTCCTTAAATCTACAGTCCCCTCGGAAATAAAGTGCATGTCCCTAAATCCATGAAACTTGAAAGTCTATTCGGAAAGAAAATAGATGTCCCTGAATGCATAGTCCTTTCGAAAAGAAAGTCCATGTCCCTAAATCCATGAAACACGAAATCCCTTCATAAAGAAATTGGATGTACCTGAATCCATAGGCCTTTCGGAAAGAAAATGTTCCATTAGGAAAGAAAGTGGATGTCCCTGAATCCATAGTTCATTCGGAAAGATAGTCCATGTCCCTGAATCCATTGTCCCTTTGGAAAGATAGTCCATGTCCCTGAATCCATGAAACTCGAAAGTCTCTTCTGAAAGCAAATGGATGTCCCTGACTTAATAATCCATTCGGAAAGAAATGGATGTCTCTAAATCCATAGTCCCTTTGGAAAGAAAATGGATGTCCATGAACCCACGAAACTTGGAAAGTCTCTCCAGAAAGAAAATGCATGAAACTCCCCAAAGATGTAAGAAAAGTCCCTTTGGAAAAAAAGAATGTCCCTTAATCCAAAGTCCATTCGGAAGAAAATGGATGTCCCTGAATCTATAGTCCATTCGGAAAGAAAATGGATGTCCTTAAATCTGATCCCCTCGGAAAGAAAATGTATGTCCCTAAATCCATGAAACTTGAAAGTCTCTTCTGAAAGAAAATAGATGTCCCTGAATGCATAGTCCCTTCGAAAAGAAAGTCCACGTCCATAAATCCATGAAACACGAAATCCCTTCGGAAAGAAATTGGATGTACCTGAATCCATAGGCCCTTTGGAAAGAAAATGTTCCATTAGGAAAGAAAGTGGATGTCCCTGAATCCATAGTCCATTCGGAAAGAAAGTGGTTGTCCTTGAATCCATAGTCCCTTTGGAAAGATAGTCCATGTCCCTGAATCCATGAAACTCGAAAGTTTCTTCGGAAAGCAAATGGATGTCCCTGACTCAATAATCCCTTTGGAAAGAAATGGATGTCTCTAAATCCTTAGTCCCTTCGGAAAGGAAGTCCATGTCCATAAATTCAAGAAACTAGAAAGACCCTTCGGAAAGAAAATGGATGTCTCTGAATCTAGAGCCCCTTTAGAAAGAAAATGGATATTCCTAAATACATAGCCCCTTCGAAAAGAAAATGTTCCCTTTGGAAAGAAAATGGATGTCTCTGAATCCATAGTCCATTCGGAAAGAAAATGGATGTCCTTGAATCCATAGTCCCTTCGGAAAGAAAGTGCATGTCCCTGAATCCATGAAACTCGGAAGTCTCTTTGGAAAGAAAATGGATCTCCCTTCGGAAAGAAAATGAATGTCGCTAATCCATTGCGCCATCGAAAAGAAAATGGTTCATCCGGGAAGAAATTGCATGTCCCTAAATCCATTAAACTCGAAAGTCCCTAAGGAAGAAAATGGATGTCCCTGAATCCATAGTCCATTCGGAAAGGAAATGGATATTCCTAAATCCATAGTCCCTTCGAAAAGAAAATGTTCCGTTCGGAAAGAAAATGGATGTCCTTGAACCCTTCGGAAAGAAAATGTATGTCATTGAATCCATAGTCCCTTCGAAAAGAAAGTGCATGTCCCTGAATCCATGAAACTCAAAAGTCTCTTCAGAAGAAAATGGATGACCGTGAATCCGTAGTCCTTTGGAAACAAAATGGATGTCCCTAAATCCATAGTCCATTCGGAAAGAAAGTGCATGTCCCTAAATCAATGAAACTCGAACGTCTCTTCGGAAAAAAATGGATTTCCCTGAATCCATAGTACCTTTGAAAACAAAGTGCATGTCTCTGAATCCATGAAACTCGAAACTTCATTCGGAAAGAAAATGGATGTCCCTGTATTCATAGTCCCTTCAGAACGAAAATGGATGTTCCTAAATCCATAGTCCCTTAAAAAAGAAAATGTTCCATTCGGAAAGAAAATGGATGTCCCTGAATCCATAGAACCTTTGGAAAGAAAGTGCAAGTTCCTGAATCCATGAAACTCGAAAGTCTCTTCGGAAAGAAATGGATGTCCCTAAATCAATAGTCCATTCGGAAAGAAAATGGATGTCCCTAAATCCATAGTTCATTCAGAAAGAAAATGTTCCATTTGAAAAGAAAGTGCATGTACCTTTATCCTTGAAACTCAATAGTGTCTTCGGGAAGAAAATGGATGTTCTTGAATCCATAGTCCATTCGGAAAGAAAATGGACTGAATCCGTAGTTGCTTCGAAAAGAAAATGGATGTCCACGAATCCATAGTCCATTCGGAAAGAAAATGGATGTCCCTGAATCCAGTCCCTTCGGAAAGAAAGTGCATGTCCCTGAATCCATGAAACTCGAAATTTTCTTCGGAACAAAAATGGATGTCCCTAAATCCATAGTACCTACAGAAAGAAAATGGTGCATTCGGAAATAAAGTGGATGTCCTTAAATCTTTTAAACTCGAAAGTCCCTTCGGAAAAAATGGATGTCCTTGAATCCAGTCCCTTAGGCTAGAAAGGGATGTTCCTAATACATAGTACCTTCGTAAAGAAAATCTTCCCTTCGGAAAGAAAATGGATGTCCTTGAAACCAATCCCTTCGGAAAGAAAATACATGTCCCTGAATCTGTGAAACTCAAGTTTCTTTCGAAAGAAAATGGATGTCCCTGAATCCATAGGCCCTTCGGAAAGAAAATTGATGTCCCTAAATCTATAGTCCATTCGGAAAGAAAGTGCATGCCGCTAAATCCATGAAACTTGAAAGTTCCTTCGGAAAGAAAATGGATGTCCTTGAATCCATAGTCCCTTCATAAAGAAAATGGATGTTAGTAAATCCATAGACCCTTCAAAAAGAAATGTTCCATGCAGAAAGAAAATAGATGACCTTGAATCCATAGTCCATTCGTAAAGAAAATTGATGCTCCTAAATCCATAGTCCCTTCGGAAAGAAAGTGCATGTCCTTGAATCTATGAAATTCGAAAGTCCATTCAGAAAGAAAATAGGTGTCCTTGCATATGTAGTCCATTCGGAAAGAAAATGGATGTCCATAAATCCACAGTCCCGCCGGAAAGAAAATGGCCCCTTTGGAAAGAAAGTGCATGTCCCTATATCCATGAAACTCGAAAGACCCTTCGGGAAGAAAGTAGATGTCCCTAAATCCATAGTCCATCCCGAAAAAAATGGCCCCATAGGAAAGAAAGTGCATGTCCTTAAATCCATGAAACTCGAAAGTCCCTTCGGGTAGAAAGTGGATGTCCCTGAATCCTTGGTCGCCTCAGAAAGAAAATGGATGTTCCTTAATCCATAGTCCCTTCGAAAAGAAAATTGATGTTACTGAATCCATATTCCCTTTGAAAAGAAAGTGCATGTCCCAGAATCCATGAAACTCGAAAGTCTCTTCGGAAAGAAAATGGATGCCCATGAATCCATAGTCCCTTTGGAAACAAAATGAATGTCCCTAAATCCATAATACTTTCGGATAGAAAATAGTCACTTCGGAAAGAAAATGCATGTCCCTAAATCCTTGAAACTCAATAGTCCCTTTGGGGAGAAAATGGATGTCCCTGAATCCATAGGCTATTCGGGAAGAAAATGGACTAAATCTGTAGTCGCTTTGAAAAGAAAATGTTCCATTATGAAAGAAAATGGATTTTCATGAATCCATAGTCCATTCGGAATGAAAATGGATGTCCTTGAATCCATGGTTGATACTATGTAACTATTCAGTTGATTATTATTATTTTTTAATTTTTTAATTATATTCTATAGTGTAGATTAGAAATTTTTGGTAGTGGGGTTTTTGTGTGTGAGTTTTAATGGTTTTGTTGATTGTTTGAGCTATGTTTCATTTCTACTTGTTATGAATTTCTAATTAATCATTGGGTCATATTTTTAGATGAATCGGAGTTGGTTCAGCCATTGATGTGTGTTCTTTTTTAATTCTATAAGGTTCTTTTGTGTAGTGAGGTGTTTATTATGCAATTTTGTAGAACCTTCGAATGTGTCATTATATTTGAGTTGGTTGATACTATGTCCCTCTTGAGTGACTGTTGGTTAGAATTTGTTGGTAGTAGGGTTTTTTTTGTGAGGTTAAATGTTTTCATTTTTCTTCTTAATTGTTTGAGCCTTGTTTTTGTTGTCCTTGTTATGAATTTTTAATTAATGATTTGGTCTTGTTTTTAGAAGATTCAGAATTGCCGTTGAGGTGTGTTCTTTTTAAATTTGTTAAGGTCCTTTTATATGGTGTGGTGTTGATTATATAATTTTGTAGAATTTTTCGAATGTGTTGTTATATTTGAGTTGGTTTATACTATGTAACTATTGAATTGATTATTTTTTACATAATTTAGTATGTTCTAGAGTGTGGATTAGAATTTGTTGACGGTGGGGTTTTTCGTGAGTTTTAATGGTTTTGGTTTTGTTTGAGATTAATCGGAGTTGGTTCACCGTTGAGATGTGTTATTTTTAATTTGTCATGGTTATTTTGTATACGGAGGTGTTTATTATGCAATTTTGTAGAATCTTGAATGGGTCATTTTATATGAGTTGGTTGATACCATGTACATCATAGGTTGATTATTTTTATAGATTTTTATTATATTCTAGAGTGTATTAGAATTTGTTGGTAATGGGCGTTTTTAATGATTTTTAATGGTTTTGTTTTTCTTCGTGATGGTTTTGGTTTAGTTCTACTTGTTTTGAGTTACTATTTTATTATTAGATCTTGTGTTTAGATGAATCGGAATCGGAGTGGATTAGAATTTGTTGGTAGTGGTGTTTTTGGTGGGTTTTAATGCTTTTATTTTTCTTTGTGGTTTTTTGAGCTATGTTTTAGTTCTACTTGTTTTTTCATTTTAATTTATGATTAGTTCTTGTTTTTAGATGAATCGAAATTGGCATTGAGGTGTGTTCTTTTTGTATTTTTATAGTTCTTCTATATAGTGTGGTGTTGATTATATAATTTTGTAGAATTTTTAAATGCGTGTTGTTATATTTGAGTTGGTTGATACTATGTAACTATTCGATTGATTATTATTATTTTTAAAGATTTTTATTATTTTCTATAGTGTGGATTAGAATTTTTGGTAGTGGGGTTTTTGTGTGTGAGTTTTAATGGTTTTGTTGATTGTTTGAGCTTTGTTTCATTTCTACTTGTTATGAATTTCTAATTAATCATTTGGTCATATTTTTAGATGAATCGGAGTTGGTTCGACCATTGATGTGTGTTCTTTTTAATTCTATACGGTTCTTTTGTGTAGTGAGGTGTTTATTATGCAATTTTGTAGAACCTTCGAATGTGTCATTATATTTGGGTTGGTTGATACTATGTCCCTCGAGTGACTGTTGGTTAGAATTTGTTGGTAGTAGGGTTTTTTTTGTGAGGTTTAATGTTTTCATTTTTCTTCTTAATTGTTTGAGCCTTGTTTTTGTTGTCCTTGTTATGAATTTTTAATTAATGATTTGGTCTTGTTTTTAGAAGATTCAGAATTGCCGTTGAGGTGTGTTCTTTTTAAATTTGTTAAGGTCCTTTTATATGGTGTGGTGTTGATTATATAATTTTGTAGAATTTTCGAATGTGTTGTTATATTTGAGTTGGTTTATACTATGTAACTATTGAATTGATTATTTTTTACATAATTTAGTATGTTCTAGAGTGTGGATTAGAATTTGTTGACGGTGGGGTTTTTCGTGAGTTTTAATGGTTTTGGTTTTGTTTGAGATTAATCGGAGTTGGTTCGGCCGTTGAGGTGTGTTATTTTTTTAATTTGTCATGGTTATTTTGTATACGGAGGTGTTTATTATGCAATTTTGTAGAATCTTCGAATGGGTCATTTTATTTGAGTTGGTCGATACCATGTACCTCATAGGTTGATTATTTTTATAGATTTTTATTATATTCTAGAGTGTATTAGAATTTGTTGGTAATGGGCGTTTTTTAATGATTTTTAATGGTTTTGTTTTTCTTCGTGATGGTTTTGGTTTAGTTCTACTTGTTTTGAGTTACTATTTTATTATTAGATCTTGTGTTTAGATGAATCGGAATCGGAGTGGATTAGAATTTGTTGGTAGTGGTGTTTTTGGTGGGTTTTAATGCTTTTATTTTTCTTTGTGGTTTTTTGAGCTATGTTTTAGTTCTACTTGTTTTTTCATTTTAATTTATGATTAGTTCTTGTTTTTAGATGAATCGAAATTGGCATTGAGGTGTGTTCTTTTTGTATTTTTATAGTTCTTCTATATAGTGTGGTGTTGATTATATAATTTTGTAGAATTTTTAAATGCGTATTGTTATATTTGAGTTGGTTGATACTATGTAACTATTCGATTGATTATTATTATTTTTTAAAGGTTTTTATTATTTTCTATAGTGTGGATTAGAATTTTTTGGTAGTGGGGTTTTTGTGTGTGAGTTTTAATGGTTTTGTTGATTGTTTGAGCTTTGTTTCATTTCTACTTGTTATGAATTTCTAATTAATCATTTGGTCATATTTTTAGATGAATCGGAGTTGGTTCAGCCATTGATGTGTGTTCTTTTTTAATTCTATACGGTTCTTTTGTGTAGTGAGGTGTTTATTATGCAATTTTGTAGAACCTTGAATGTGTCATTATATTTGGGTTGGTTGATACTATGTCCCTCGAGTGATTGTTGGTTAGAATTTGTTGGTAGTAGGGTTTTTTTGTGAGGTTTAATGTTTTCATTTTTCTTCTTAATTGTTTGAGCCTTGTTTTTGTTGTACTTATTTTGAATTTTTAATTAATGATTTGGTCTTGTTTTTAGAAGAATCGTAATTGCCGTTGAGGTGTGTTCTTTTAAATTTGTTAAGGTCCTTTTATATGGTGTGGTGTTGATTATATAATTTTGTAGAATTTTCGAATGTGTTGTTATATTTGAGTTGGTTTATACTATGTAACTATTGAATTGATTATTTTTTACATAATTTAGTATGTTCTAGAGTGTGGATTAGAATTTGTTGACGGTGGGGTTTTTCGTGAGTTTTAATGGTTTTGGTTTTGTTTGAGATTAATCGGAGTTGGTTCAGCCGTTGAGATGTGTTATTTTTTTAATTTGTCATGGTTATTTTGTATACGGAGGTGTTTATTATGCAATTTTGTAGAATCTTCGAATGGGTCATTTTATTTGAGTTGGTTGATACCATGTACATCATAGGTTGATTATTTTTATAGATTTTTATTATATTCTAGAGTGTATTAGAATTTGTTGGTAATGGGCGTTTTTTTTAATGATTTTTAATGGTTTTGTTTTTCTTCGTGATGGTTTTGGTTTAGTTCTACTTGTTTTGAGTTACTATTTTATTATTAGATCTTGTGTTTAGATGAATCGGAATCGGAGTGGATTAGAATTTGTTGGTAGTGGTGTTTTTGGTGGGTTTTAATGCTTTTATTTTTCTTTGTGGTTTTTTGAGCTATGTTTTAGTTCTACTTGTTTTTTCATTTTAATTTATGATTAGTTCTTGTTTTTAGATGAATCGAAATTGGCATTGAGGTGTGTTCTTTTTGTATTTTTTATAGTTCTTCTATATAGTGTGGTGTTGATTATATAATTTTGTAGAATTTTCGTACGTGTTGTTATATTTGAGTTGGTTGATACTATGTAACTATTCAGTTGATTATTATTATTTTTTAAAGATTTTTATTATTTTCTATAGTGTGGATTAGAATTTTTGGTAGTGGGGTTTTTGTGTGTGAGTTTTAATGGTTTTGTTGATTGTTTGAGCTTTGTTTCATTTCTACTTGTTATGAATTTCTAATTAATCATTTGGTCATATTTTTAGATGAATCGGAGTTGGTTCAACCATTGATGTGTGTTCTTTTTTAATTCTATACGGTTCTTTTGTGTAGTGAGGTGTTTATTATGCAATTTTGTAGAACCTTCGAATGTGTCATTATATTTGGGTTGGTTGATACTATGTCCCTCGAGTGACTGTTGGTTAGAATTTGTTGGTAGTAGGGTTTTTTTTGTGAGGTTTAATGTTTTCATTTTTCTTCTTAATTGTTTGAGCCTTGTTTTTGTTGTACTTATTTTGAATTTTTAATTAATGATTTGGTCTTGTTTTTAGAAGAATCAGAATTGCCGTTGAGGTGTGTTCTTTTTAAATTTGTTAAGGTCCTTTTATATGGTGTGGTGTTGATTATATAATTTTGTAGAATTTTCGAATGTGTTGTTATATTTGAGTTGGTTTATACTATGTAACTATTGAATTGATTATTTTTTACATAATTTAGTATGTTCTAGAGTGTGGATTAGAATTTGTTGACGGTGGGGTTTTTCGTGAGTTTTAATGGTTTTGGTTTTGTTTGAGATTAATCGGAGTTGGTTCAGCCGTTGAGATGTGTTATTTTTTTAATTTGTCATGGTTATTTTGTATACGGAGGTGTTTATTATGCAATTTTGTAGAATCTTCGAATGGGTCATTTTATTTGAGTTGGTTGATACCATGTACATCATAGGTTGATTATTTTTATAGATTTTTATTATATTCTAGAGTGTATTAGAATTTGTTGGTAATGGGCGTTTTTTTTTAATGATTTTTAATGGTTTTGTTTTTCTTCGTGATGGTTTTGGTTTAGTTCTACTTGTTTTGAGTTACTAATTTATTACTAGGTCTGCTTTTTAGATGAATCGGAATTGGAGTGGATTAGAATTTGTTGGTAGTGGTGTTTTTGGTGAGTTTTAATGCCTTTATTTTTCTTCGTTATTTTTTGAGCTATGTTTTAGTTCTACTTGTTTTTTCATTTTAAGTTATGATTAGTTCTTGTTTTTAGTCCTACAGGTTCATTACGGCTTACAGAACGTGTTCTGAAAGTTTGGTCTCGATCGAACGGTCGGATATCTCACGATCGCACGATCAGACGGTTATGGTTTACCTAACACTAGGGTTAACGTTTTCGGAGTAACCGGGACTCCAACTCACGATCCATCAATTCCTATACGATTCTGGAAATACGAGGAACAACATACGTGAATTCGGATTCGATCCAATGGTTCGGACAAATCGAACCCGAACAACGCATAATAGGCGTAGGTACGAGCTCACGACAACACGAGGATCACATTGGAGCAAAGAAACAATATTGCAACAATACCCACGCGTCGCCACACGCACCGGCATCGCGTGGGTGGCTTGATCAAATTCCGGAGATCGGGTTTTCGTCGATTCAAGCTACAATCTATATACCCAAAGAATCAGCCCACCCTCAGGAGTCCAAAACACCCCTGAACCGGTCAAGAACCGGCTGGTAACTAGCGGGAAATTCAAACTAAAATCCGGCCAAAACCTAGGTTCTAGTTCCGAAGGCAAAATAGCTAAATCGCTCGAAACCCACCCCAAAAACAGCTGGAGCATGAAGAGTAGGTGTGAATCCATACCTAGTTCGAAATGACAGTGGCCGAGAAAAACCAGCTGCGAAGTTTCAGAGAAAAACCAGTTGAAATTGTGGCTGGATTTCGAGGTTTTCTGCAGGAAAAAGAGGTGGAACGTGACCGGCTCTTTACGTCAGTTCGATTGTGACCGATCCCGGCCCTTGCCGTGGCCGGACTTGAGAGAACGAAGAGAGAAGGTGCGGCGTCGATGGAGGAGAGAGAGTAGAGAGACAACGCTTGAGGGGAGAGAGAGAGCATCTGATTGGCCATTGGGGTGTTTTGACAGGACCCGACCCAAATTTTACTTTGGAATCTGAGCCGAACCCTGTGCGTGTCCGACACCTGGCAAGTGTCGAGCACAGATGACTAAATTGCCCATCTACTACAGTTTCAAAGAAATTCAAGGTTCGACTTCTGCCAAAAATTCGGCAGAGTCCCTCCGGTAAGCATACGAATATTTTCATTCCAACAGTTAATTTACATCATAGAACAATTCATCAGAGCAACTAACTCAGAATTTCAAAGAAAAACTAATTTGTTTACAAAAGATGCCCTACATAGAGTGAGAGTGACAGACTGACCGAATTCCACTCTAACCAGGTCTGAATCTTGTTGACAATCGACATCATTGCGATACCGGCCCACATACTAAAAGAATCCCTCTTCCCGAAACAAATAAATAAAGGGGTCAAGACTTACTGTAGAAAAGCAGGCGAGTCTCCCTAGAATAACAACAATCCCAAAAGTTCAACACGAAAATATACAAATGTAAATGTATACACCAACAACAAAGATGCTAAAATAAAACAATCCAGGTCTAAGGTCATCAAATTCAACCCTAAAGGGCAATACATAGTATAACTAGAGTACTCAAAAGTAAAGTGACAGAATAACCGTTAGTAGACAAGGACAAGTGTCCTACATCAGGTCGAAAGCTTGAGAAGAGAGTCACCCACCAGACCGATCAGACGCTACGACTACGGCCTGGGGGCACAAAACAGAAAGAGTGTGAGTGGACAAAAACAAGGTTTCGTAGTTTAAATCAAAGTACTAAACCCACCGTTTCAAAAACAAATCAAACCATGCATATGAACTCATTTATATACATAGTCATTCAAATCCCAATAGTTGCAATATAATAACACCGTAATTATATCATAGTATCTGTTTCCCTTTCTTTCCCACACTCGAACAACCACATGCTCGCAAGCACGACAAGCAAGGAAAGATCCTCACTAAAAGAAATACGAATAGGAAGATAATAAGACCTACATATAGTAACATAGACCTCAACACCGAAACACGTGTACCGAGGAAACAATCCAACAGGGATCATTTGATTTGGACACCGGACAACATTCATGATGTGACCTGTGCCTAGGATTTAATCGGTCACTCGGTCAACATCATAATGGCCTCGTGCCCGAGGTTAAGCCGTTCTAATGGGACTAAGCTCACGACACGCAGGTAGAGACAATCAATACCCCCACGTCCGTAACAAGCCTGTGCGCAGACTCACTACCCAATCAAGGGTCTAGTACACCCGTTAAGGTATGTACGGATCAAACCATATCCATACGAACCATATCAAGTGACCGTGTCACATACAGGGGAGGTACATAACAAGGTGCCAATTGCACTCAAAAACAATCGCTACACGATAAACAATTTATATAATTTAATCACATGTACCCGACCCCAACATAACACACACCAGGACATATATACGTCCCACAATCCAATAACATCATATATACCCAATATAAGGACATCACCGTCACAAACATACAATTCTATAGTTAAAATAGTACCAAGCGTCAAATGACGGCATATCAATCCATAAACAATTAAAATGTCATAACCATTGAAAAACCATATTCAAACCGTATTCAAAACTCAAGTCAAGAAAACGTCAAGTCAAACCTCAAGTAATACATACATATACTCCAAAACATAGTATAGGTACTATCCCTTAAAACATATAAGGTCCAATCCTCAAACGTATTATTCAAAATATACACACACACATATATATATATATATATATATAACACAACGATCCATTAAAATACCGAAACTCAAGCCGAAGCATTCGAAATTCCCACGTATCATGACATTCCTTAAATTCATAGTTAAAACAATATAAATAGTGATTCATTAAACTATAACCGATAGTCCAATCCCATATACATATATATATATATATATATATATATATATATATATATATATCCCAAAACTCCATATCAAAGTAGATATACATAATTATATTCAAAGTAGATATATACATATATATATATATACATATGATCAATTTCCATTTATCGGACCTATATTCTCGTCATTCCCATTAATCGACATATTCCTTCCAAGTTGATCTATATATATATATATATATATAATCGAAATATAAGTAATTATATTTCATAAGGTTTAAACATCAAAACCGAATACGTAATCAACAGGACTATACTAACGTCCAAATATTACCGCCCAAATATTCATTTCAAAGTATGGGTATAAGTTTCTCAAAAGGATATAAAGTATAAATTCCAAAACCCAACAAAACCATAAACTCATTTATTAAATATAAAACCCAAGGAAAATCCATCAAATTCCCACCGCACCCAAATCCGCACGTAAATACTACTGGACGCTTGACTCGTCCCAAAATCAATACTTAAATATATTATATAAAATCCAATATATCCAACAGTCCCCACAAACAAACCGGCAACCCAAATCAAGTATAAAACTCAAATATCAATTCAATCATCCAATAATATCATTAAAGCCAAATTCATGATTTAAAACAATGTTTAAATCCCAATTTATATGCATCGCATTCAATTCATTAAATTCATGCTCGTTTGAAAACAAAGTCCACTCACTGTTGGTCCCACGCTGCCCAACCTTGAAAGGGTCCCACTCGAGAATCACGAGGAGCCTGAGAACCTAATTCAAGAATACGAGGATTAAGATTAACAACCCGAACCGAATCGATAACCTTAAAAGTCAACCCTAACTAATCCCGACTCAAGTATGCAATTACGTCGTACGAAGAATTCTAAGGTCAAACTACCTCTTTTAACCAGTGGGACCGCCCCAGAAGACTCACGGTCAATCGAAGGTCAAACACCCCTTTTCGGTCAACCCGGGCCCGCAGAGCCCACGACCTCCAAAAGGATCCAGATATTCCTAGAAGTCCAACAAAGTCAACTATGTGGCAAGGCGACCTCAGGAGACGTTCGATCAACCCCGATCAAACTTGGTCAAACTTACCCGAATAGGTCAAATCGGGCCCGTGGGTCCCATGACCTCCAAACTTAGATCCGAAAGTTCTTATAGGTTCACTACGGCTTAGATAACACATCATGACAGTTTGGTCACGATCAGACGGTCGGATTGCTCACGATCGCACGATCGGACGATTACGGTTTAATTCTAACTTCAAGTCATTGATCCAGAGTATCCGGAACTCCGAATCATGATCCGTCAAATCCTATAGACTCCTAGAAATACGAGGAATAACATACGTGAATTCGGATTCGATCCAACGGTCCGAACCCATCGAACCCAAGCAACACATAATAGGCGTACATTGGTTCGACAGTCAAACGACGTCCGAATCAGAATCCGCGCACACGTACGCGTTCACAACGACACAAGGATCGCAACGGAACACCGAACCGCCGCCACACCCCGGCCCACGCGCCATCGTGGGTTTAGGTGTGTTGAGCAATTCCGGCCAACCAAAAATCTTCGAGTCTTCGACCAACCCACCTACCCCAAGGATCAGCACCTCCGCATGAGTCCAAAATTGGGCTGAACCGGCAGAGAACCGGCCGGGAAAGCCGCCAGATCACGGCCAAACCACCTAGGGTTTTGGCCGGATTTGTGCTCGTTGGAATGGCGGCTAAGCCGCCAAATGCTATTGCGCAACCCAGGAAAGAGAGAGAGAGGATGGAGGGCTACCTGTTCGTGGCGGAGCCGTGACCTAGTGTCGCCGGAATCGTCGCCGGCGAGAACAGCAGTTCGAGCCAATTCTTCCCTTCGATCCCGTCGACGAACTTCGCCAAATCGCGCCTGGAAACTATATGGGTTTTGTAGAGGAGAGAGAGCTAAGTTGTTTGAGTGCCGGATCGAAGCTCGCCGTGGCCGGAAAAGGCTGGAAATGGCGCCGGACGCGACTGTGCGAAACCGGAGAGAGAGAGGACGCGGGAGGAGAGAGAAAGGAGGAGAGAGAAGGTGGAATCGTGTTCTGATTGGCTCTAGGGTTATAACAAATTTTGAAATGACCATTTTGTCATGCAAGCGCTACAAAACTCCTATCGAGATGTGCCGCACGTCCCCGAACTTGTTTCGGCGTGTCGGACGCAATGGCGCAACCCGTTTCGCCAAATTCCGTCCCGAAAATATCATTGACCAAAATACCCCTTTAATTATTAATTTCCAATTTTATTATTAAATTCATTTTAATTCCTTTTTAATTCATTTTAATTATCCAAATTAATTAACTAAATTAATTAATTCATTTTCTTTTAATTTTAAGGTCAGGGATGTCACATCCTGTGCATGTCAAGCTATGTGGTTAAGAAGATTACTCGGAGAATTGGATATGTTCAACAAAGTCCTACTTTGATTCATTGGGATAACATCTCTACTATCAAACTCTCAAGAAATCCAGTGTTACATGGAAGAAGTAAGCATATCGATATCAGGTTTCATTTTCTTCGTGATCTCACAAAAGAAGGTGTTGTTGAATTGATTCATTGCCAGAGTCAGGATCAAATTGCAGATATACTAACAAAGCCTTGGAAGCTTAAGACATTTGAGAAGTTGCGTGGTCTGCTTGGGGTTTGTTCAAGTTATGATGTAAACTGAATGTTTGTATGATATTCAGTTTAAGGGAAAGTGTTAGGATTTTTCAAGTATTTATGTTTTAGTTGAATTGGTCAAGTTAATTGGTAATAATCCCTAGGTGTTAGGGACGTCAGGTAGTGTTTGTTTATTTGTTATCCTAGTTTCTAGGGGAATCCCATCATTCTAGATATTAGACGTGGGTTTGGTTTGTTGCTTAAGTTTCTGCATTCAGTTTCTTTGTAAGACTATATAAGCCCAGCTTTATAGCTTTGATAAATTAGACGCACTTTTCCAATTATTGGTTCAATTACTCAAGCTTTAGTTTTCAACAAACTTTGCATCAGACATTTGAGTTTTGAGCCGCAAAGGAATAACTGCACTGAGAGACACGATGAAATTTTTCAGAGAAGAATAAACTTTATACCTTATGGTTTCCTCCTCTTCTTCTCCTTGTGTAATTAGTGCTTTGAAATCCCTTTGGATTTTTGCCTTTCTTTTGCAGCCTTGCTTTCTTCTCTGATTGCTCCTGCCCTTTTGTTTCTTCCTTGATTTTTGTTCTCTAAAACTTTATGTAGGACTTTGGGTACTGTTTCTTTTTTCCTCTGCTTCTGGCCTCTTCCTTTGTTGTTGTCTTTTTTTCTGCAGCAATTTGAGTCTGTTTTCGCCTCTGCCTTCTGCCCACTTTGCTTTTGCTTTCCATTGGAGCCTTTTATAGACATGAAGAGATAGTTGGTGAATCATTGAGTGGGCAGAGAGAAAGAAGGAATGTTGTTGCCCACTTACCATTGCAACTCCCAGATGTAGAGCACTTTCCTGTTGATTTAGTTCAATTTATTTATTATTTATTATTTATTTCTTTTGAAAACTGACCTCATCTTCTTTCTAAGGCCATCTCCAACCCATGAGGCTCAACCCAAAATATCCCAAAGCCTCTCCCAACCCAAAAATGAAGGGCCAAATTTTGGGAAAACCCAAACTTGGACCCAAATAAGATCCAAGTATTGCTTGCACCCAAAACTCTCTTGATGGAGCGCACCGCATCTAAAGCAGCCCACTGTGCAGAGAATTTGACGTGGCCCTAGCTCCTTGTCTTGTCGCTTCTTTATGGCGGCTTGTCACGCCACATGTCAATCTCTGTGAAGTTGCCGTTGGAATCCAACGGCAACAATTCAATTCATTTTTTTGTATTCTAAATGTAACTTAAATCAACGATCTAGATTAAATCTAAGCTAACGGTAAAAAAAAAAAAGATCCAACCGAAATTTAAATCCAACTGTCAAAATAGTATTTTAAACTAATCTAGATCATATCCAACCCCAAAACTCACTCCAAACTCTATAAATACCCATCCATTTCTCAAATAATCTACCAAAAATATTTTATCTATTTCTCAATTTATTTTTCCTTTGTCAATCTCGTCAATCTCCTTTCATTCTCATACTTTTGATATCATTTCAAGCACATCATCTTCTTCATTCTCATACTTTTCATATCATTTCAAGCTTTCAATGGATAACCGTGGCAAGGCCATATTTTCCTTTATGTTTGATGATGATTCAGATGATGAGGAACATCATCAGAGAGTGATACAAGCCATTGTCCACCATATTTCACTGGAGAATTAAGCCACCAAACATGGTGGGTCGGTAGTCGGTCGTGAGTACAAGAACCGTGAGAGGGAAGATCGCCATCGCAATCTCATGTCCGACTACTTCATTGAAATGCCACATTTTAATATTACAGACTTTCGTAGGCAGTTCATGTAAGATCCGTGAACTTGGAAGCAAGAGCGGTGAGCAATCCCACATCGCTTGGGGAGGGAAAGGTGAAGTGCCGTATATGTGTGGGCACTTCTCTTCCTAGCACGAGGCCTTTCTGGAGCTCACTGGCTTCGGATTCCTTGGAACTCCGAAGTTAAGCAAGTTGGGGCTAGAGCAATCCCAGGATGGGTGACCCACTGGGAAGTTGCTCGTGAGTTCCTAGAAACAAAACCGTGAGGGCAGAGCCCAAAGCGGACAATATCGTGCTAGAAGAGTCGGGTCGTGACAGTTCCGAATGCGGAAAGAGTTGTTTTACCGCATCTTGAATGATGTTGTCAACCACGAGCCATACTTTCTCCAGAAAAAAGACGAGCTCGGCCGACAAGGGCTATCCCCTGAGCAAAAATTAACCGTTGTCTTTCGTATGCTCACATGGGGATGCTCGGCTGACGTGACCAACGAGTACTATAGATTGGCTGAAAGCACAGCTCTTGAATCACTCTGTAAGTTTTGTTGCGCTGTTGAAGGCGTGTATGGACAATGGTACCTCAGGTCTCCAAATCCAGCTGACCTTTACAAGGTATTGCACAAGGCAATCCGTCAAGGCTTCCCAGGCATGTTAGGAAGTCTTGACTGCATGCACTCAGAATGGAAAAACTGCCCATCTTCTTGGGCAGGCCAGTTTACCGGTCACCAAAAAAAAACTCAACTGTTGTGCTAGAGGCTGTGGCCTAGTACGACACATGGATATGTCATGCCTTTTTTGGAGCCGCTGGATCCAACAATGATATCAACATTTTAGCTCATTCTCCATTGTTCAATGATGTGGTACATGGAGTGGCTCCTCATGTTGAATATATTGTTAATGAAAACCAATACCATTTGGGCTACTATTTGGCAAATGGGATCTACCCCCGTTGGGCTACTTTGGTGAAGACCATCTCTTCTCTTGATAACCCAAAGAAGAGGCTTTTTCCTCAAATGCAAGAAGCATAGAAGAAGGATGTTGAAAGAGCATTTGGAATACTATAGGCTCGATGGGCTATTGTTCGAGGCCCTGCACATATGTGGTGCAAGGATAACCTCCATTCAATCATGATGACATGTATAATTTTGCACAACATGATTGTGGAGGATGAGTACGAATATGTTGAAGAGGAATCTGATGATGAGGATATGTGTCCATAACAATCCAGGAGGGCCAGAGCAAGACAATATAAGCTGAAGCCAAGCATTACATACGAGTACCACCAAGAGAGGCAAACTCTCTCTGATTACATGATTCGTCATAATAGAGCTTGATCTCCACATGTGCATCAGAGTCTCCAACATGATTTCAATTATCTTGTGTGTTTTTTTTTTATGTTGTGTGTTTTCTTTTGGAATAAAATTATATTTGTGGAATTTCAATTTTTTTTAGGTCAAATTGTTCAAAAAATTAAATTATGATGTTATTTAAAAAGATTAAATCAAAAAAAGTTTTCCATAAAAAAAATAGACTTAAACCATTCTTAAACAATTTAATAAAGTTGCGGACTTAAAATTTGAGTCCGGAGGGTTGGGAGAAAAAACTATTTGAGTCTGGGCAAAACCCAAATAGTTACTTTTTGGAGAGGGAAAATTTGGGTTTAGCTCCTCATGGGTTGGAGAAGGCCTAATTGTTCTAGAAGGAACAATCAACAGTCTTATAAATAAAGATCAACCTTCACGTCTTGGGCTTTTATCCTGGGCCCCTTTCCTTGTCATGTAATTTTTTTTTGTTCAACAATTGCTCCCTCAAGCATCGTGCATGGAAAGAGCTTTTGCATGTGCGAGGCTTGATAAAAATTTTAAATGTCCACTAGCAGTGTGACAAGTTGCATGTGAAACTTGTTTGCAACTTTCCATCACCAAATATATATATTTTTTGTCCAACATTCCATCACCAAGGGTGATATTGTTGTGAAACGTGTGTGTGGATGTAGCAAGGAAGACTTTTGTGCATGTAATAGTAGATTGATGTTAGTGAAATAGTGTTTTTGGTGAGTGAAATGTTTTCGCCTCCATTTCTTCTTTAAAGCATTAACTAACTGTTTTGTTCTCGTAAGCCCACTATATAAGGGCATGCATAACTTTGTAAATGAGATACCAATCAGAAGAGAAATACTGATAGAGAAATCAGAAAGTTACAAAATTTTATCCAAGAGAGAGTTTTATCAGGGTAATACCACAATACTCTGTCTATTTTATAACACATTATCGGCACGATAGTCTCTCTTCTTTACCTCTAAATTTTCCCAGCTAAACACTATGTGGTTACTTCTCTGTCTCCTCCTTGCGTCATTTGCTTACTCTCACTTTACTACTATGACGATATGCAAACTTTCTTTTTTGTACTTTCACAATTTCTATGTTGTTTCATTCACGTGTGTTTAATATATTTTTTTATACTTTAATTTTGTGGAATGGCGCAATATTATCCCCCATCCTATTATTTTATGATAGTGTAATTCCATTGCCCATCACGTTGTAACATATACTATTGTAATAAAAATGGTGGTGTGATCTTAAAGCACATCTTATTATTATTGAATAGTGGCGCAGTTATATCGCCCACAATATGATAACATATACGATAGAGTCATTTTCAAGTTCATACCCAACTTTAGAGACATTTACGAGTACATGCTCAAACTCTAGGAAACCATACAATTTACCCTTTCCGTTAGCCAAACCGTTACTTAATCAGTTAAATGCTGATGTGTCAAACATGTGCCCCATTTTTTAATGACACATAGACAAAAAAGTAATAAAAGTTCTTTTATTGTTTAAATATTAAAAACATAAACAATTAAAATAAATAATTATTTAATAAAAAAACAAAATTAAAAAGAATCCTGGACCGCCAAAAGAACCACCCAACCACCTCCAAAAACCCAAAAAAATCCAGTGCCAATGCAAATGATGAAGAAGAATTGGAAGGAAAAATTTGCAGACCCATGTTAGCCACCTCCTCCTCCCTCCCTTCATCATGAATACCCAAAAACCAAAAACAAAAAAAACCCAGAAAAAATGCTGCACGAGGAGTGCGGCCGTTGAGGGAACCAACTCTAGAAATCCCATATCCCATTTTGCAGAAAAGACTCCCCATTTTGCGGTCATTCTAGGTTAGCCACACGGTTGCACGACTCTGTATCGTGATTCAGGACGTGAACTGCCAGCGCCACCTTCATTTGCAATTCCAGTTATCACTAATTTTTGTCCATTTTAAAGGAAAAAACTAAAATTCAAGTCGAATTCTCATTTGGGTCACCTCCATTTCCTCTTTTAGTCCAACCTTTTTGATCAAGTTCATAACTTTAATGATCCATATATTATTGGTCATTTTTGGAGTTTGCTTTTAGTGGTCAAAATATTTAGATTGATTATATAAAATTGATGTCTTTGGTTGATAAGGAGATAGCAAGCATTGGTGGCAGTGGTGGAGGCTCTGTGGGCGATGATGGTGACGAAGATGATGATAAAGAAGGTGGTCGGTCCCCTTTCCCCTGGTAGACCAAATGCAGTGATGAGCATACAAAGAAACATTTCGCATCCATCTAATGGCTACTATCGACCCATTTCCCATAACTTTGTGTTGTGGGTTTTCTGTTAGGGTGACACGCCAAGATTACAAATTAGGTTTTGAAATGCTGAAGTTGATTAGGTTTTGAAATCGATTTGAGTTTGAGTGGGTTATTGTCCAAATCGGAACGCAAGTAGAACAAAATCGATGCCAAGGTAAATCAATGAGGTTTCATCCAAATCAAAACGCAAGCAAAACTAGGTACTAACTGAATCCACGAACAAAACAACGAGAAGAATCCAAATCGAATTCAAAGCAATTTCATACCAAACACTTGATCCACGATGTCGTTTGGGTCTTCATCAAGATTTTTCTTGAACTAGAGAAAAAGTGAGAAAATCCAAATTTTGAGCACCACAGGCTTCAAAAAATTTGGGGGTGGAATGGCAAAGCAAGCATGGTCCTGGTTTAATGAGAGGTGGAAAAGTGATAGAGGCGAAGATGGAGAGGGACTGGGAAAGGATGGGTGAGGTCATGGTTGGGTTGGCTAGGTAGGGAAGACAGACGGTGAGAAATTTTTTTGTTTTCAGTTTCAGTTTAAATTTATTTGTTTAATATAATTTAACTCTTTTATTAATATTTGAAAAAAAAATGAATTTTATATTACTTTTTTGCCCACGTGGAAGTCCACGTCATTAAAAAATGGGGCCCGTGTTGGATACATTAGCGTTTAATGATTAACTAATAGTTTGGCTAACAAATTGGGTAAATTGTAGGGTTTCCGGGAGTTTGATTATGTATTTATAAATGTCTCTAAAGTTGGGTATGCACTTGAAAATGACTCTATAGTTTAGAGGGTTTTATGTAGTTAACCCTAATTATTACAAGTGGTATATTAGTAAAGGTTGAGCTTTAGTAATAACTATTACAAACCACTGACTCTTAGTAAAGTATATAATTTCTTTTCAGCTACTACCATTTATGTTCATTTAATTTAATAACTTATTATATGTTGGATATATAAAAGCCACAATGATATACACAACATGGACGATGCAATTAAGCATCTGTAAATACTAGTGTCTACGATGTGGTAAATTCAATATATAATATTTTATTAATATGTCATTTAATTTTGTTATTTTGCTGCACTTTATTTTTATGATGAAATCATCTATTAATATTGTTGATCGTTCGATCTGTATATGGAATAAGCACACCCGTCTTGTAGTCTAGGCTGGACTCGCACGTTTGAATGAAACTATGAAGATAGGGACAGATCGGGTGAATCCCGATTGAACCCACTCCGATGGCTAAGTCAGTGGTTTTCCTTGGGGAGAATGAGTGTGAGGATATTGAGAATGGGGAAGAGTTATTACCCTTGTCTTCATGTAGGTGAAGGGTATTTATAGGGGAGGTAAGGGTTCACCCTTTATCTTACTGTCTTTAGCAAATATCTGATGTAGACCGACTTGCATTCAATGCTTCTTTCTCCTTATCTTGTTGGTTCATTTGAGGTTTGAGTAGTGGAGCGACACCTGGCAAGGATGTGAAGCACAATTGAATGCCCTTTCTTACATCACCATGCTGGCTGCCAGGTTTCTATGTGACATGGTGACACCTTACTTTGGATATTTATGTGTAATGAATGATCCCTTACCGTCATCCGCCTGCCCTAGCAAACTATATGACATGACTGACATGATAGGGTCCTTGGCTACGGCTAGTAGGTTCACTGTATTTTGAGTAGTCATATGAGTGTTCGGGTCGGTACATCACAACCTGATCATACCATCTTTTTGGTAAGTACCGACCAGGAGGTATCTACTCGAACTAGATCCTGGTCGGGTGCGTAGGCTGATGATCTGCTACACCCCAGCCACGTGGAGCCCTCTTGTGGGCTCGGCTCATAGTGATGATACAGACTATCAACAGTAGCCCCCCAACTCTCAGCTCAAGGAACCGACCTTGGGTGGGGAGTTTCCTTATACTCTTTATTTTTATGAGCCGAGCCTTCAGTTTATGGCAGCATGTGGGTTGGTCTGAGTAGCCCCCAAGTTCCCAGCCGAGGAGGTTCCAGTTTTGCGCAGGTTTTTGTGCCGCCGTTTTTTTGAATTTATGGCTGGAGTACTCGAGTAGGGATGGCGTGTCAGTAGATGATTGGGTGGGTGGGTGGGGTGTTTTAAATGCTTTTGACGTTTGGGCGCCGGGGGTCGCGTCGTTCTGCCTGCCGTCGCTTCAGTTGATGGGTGCCGTCCTTTCTGCCACGTGTGGGGATCCTTGGTGGGGGAGCCGACATATGTAGGGTGGAGATCCGAGGTCTCTGTTGGTATAAAAATGGTGGCTTTTATCCAGAATGCACCATTCTTCACCATTTTCCTGTGTTTGTCGAAAGCTCCGGAACTGGTTTTCGAGTTCGCTCCCGTTTGCAAAGAGAAGTGCCCGTGCGATCAGCCCCTTTCTTCCCTTCTTCCGGTTCGGTGTTTGGTAAGTTTATCTTTTAACCGGCCTGTTTTTGTATGGAATAAGACATATAAATGCCTTTTGATTTATTCCTTGCTTTTTCTGGGTTTGGTGTTCGTGTTTATGCATTTTTCTGGGTTGGTATGGGTTTTGATTGTTTAGTCGTCGCCTCTTTGGTCGCTGGTTGTGTGTTTGAAGTGTTTCTTTGAGAGCCGTCGATTATGTCCAGCCGATCTGACATGGCCGACTCGCAAGAGACAACGAGCAGTGGATCGGTGTTTAAGGATGATCCAGACACAGATTTGGTGGATGAGATGTATGACGCAGCCGAGCAGATGGGCGAAGACATGCCCATCGGGCTCGGTGGTAACTTTGAATACCGGGGGGTGAGGAGAGTGGATAGTACCGAGCAGTGTGAAGGGGGGAGTGAATCTGAGGCTATAGGGGAGGTTACAATAGCTATGGTCGGGTCAGGTGGGGCGGTAGAGTCAGGCGTAAATACTGGGCCAGCAGAGGTAGAGTGGTCGGCAGATGAATATCCGAGCACCATGACTCAGCAAAAACTGGATCGGTTGAGGGAGGAGTATGCCATTCCAAAAAGTATTAGGCTTAGGGCACCGACCGGAGACGAGAAACCGAGCAAGCCCCCACTTGGATGGGTGACCCTGTGCGCAGATATGCTGAAACAGGGGGTTCGTCTACCTCTGTCTCCTTTTCTCCAAGAATGGATCGGTCGGCTCGGTGTGGCACCCCATCAGATGAATCCGAACGTGTATAGGACCATGGTGAGTGTGCAGGCACTATGGCGGCGGGTGCACAATGCCGAGCCGAGCATAGATCAAATGTTGCACTGTTTTTTGTTGAAGAGAAGTCCATATCAGGTCGGGTTTTGCTATCTGCAGAGTGCAGTTGGGAAGGTGATCGGTAGTAACCCGTCATCCCAGAAGACTTGGAAACCGCACTGGTTCTACGCGTCGGGTGCATGGGAGTTTGCCGAAGGCTCAGAGCCGAGACTCCCGAGGATTCAGAGACGATTCAGGATGCCAGGTCGGGTTTGAGTTACATGATCCTCTATCCGAGCCTGTGTATCTTCCTTATTTTTATTTACTTTGTCAGCGTGGAGTTGGGTTGGGGCTTCCTTTTTGCTTTCTCTGCTCTATTGTGCGTGTGTGTGTTATTCTTATTATTATCCGTTTTTTGACAAGTTTGGTTGTTACTGTAGTGGAATTGGAGCGAGCCGATCTGTCTGCCGGTGAGCAGGAACAGGTGGAGCAAGTGCTTGCTTTGCCCAGTACCGACAGAGCTGCGGATACAATCCTTGCGAGTGAAGGCCTACTCAGCTCACCAGGTATGGTATCATCATTCTACTAATGTGGTCATGAATGCGAGCAATCCTAACGCTTGCAGATATTTTTCATCTTTTAAGCGATGAAGCCGAACCGAGCCGATCCTGCCATGCAAGCCCGGTTAATGAAGATGGCGAAGAAGGGGTCGTCGTCAAGTAGTCCAGCTGGTGGACCGCAGGCAGGTCGGGTAGGAGGTTCTCCTCATATGTCCGTGGCCAGGAGTCAGTCGGCAAACGTAGCTGTGACACCTTCTCGGGGGCCACAAAAGAGACGGGCCGAGGAACAGCTGACTCGAGACACGGGGAAGAGGAGAATAAACGAAGAGCCGAGGAAGGATGCTGGGAAAAAACAAGTGGGTACCTCGGTGTCGGAAGTCGAGGCGAGGAAGAGCGTGGACCCCATCAGTGGTCCCCTGGAACCGTGGGTGGACGCCAACCTGGTGCTTAGCTCGTACCACGAGGCTATTAGGCGGACCTTGAAGCCAGAAGTGGTCGAGGGTCTGTTTACCGAAGAAATGGGGTATAGTGGTATGACCCTGTCCGCTCTGGAAGACCAACTGAAGGTATGGACCTGCCGATGCCTTATTTCCCTTTTTTTTTTTTTTTTTTTTTTTTTTTTTTTTGGGAATTTATTGTATATTTTTGGTTTGCGAATGCAGGCCACGCTGAAATTGTTTATAGCTGCTCAGAATGTCGCCGCGCATCGCGAATTTGACCGAGGCAAGAGGGATGAAGAGGCTGTGACTGCTGCCGAGCTGAGCCGAACTATTGGGGAGAAGGCGAAGGTTGAAGAAGAGCTGGGGGCCGTGCGAGGTCGGCTGGACGGAGAGACGAAGAGAAATGCCGAACTGTCATCCTTGATGGAGAAGCTTGCTGAGGAGAAGCGTGGTCTGCAGGCTGAGCTGTTGAAAATGCGGGGAAGTCTAGATGAGGCTAATCAGAAGATTGAGGCCTTCGCTTCCGAGCTGCGGTCCTGTTATGACGACGCGGTGAGGGATTATGTGGCATCTGCTGAGTATGAGGAGAAGCTTGCCAGTCAGAGGGTGGAGGGATACTTCGATCTGATTGAAAAGGTGGGCGCGAGGTATCCCTCCTTGGACTGGAGTTTTCTGGATGATGATGCCGAGGAGGTGGCAGCGGAGCAGACCGGGGGTTCGGGTGTGGCAGCGGAGGTGATTGCTGACCTAGGTGATCCAGGTGCCGGACCCATTCCTGCTGTGGCCGAACCTATTCCTGCTGTGGCCGAACCCATTGGTCGAGGTGCCGAGCCTGTCTCCCTGGTAGCCGATCCAGGTGCCGAGCCAGTTGGAGAAAATGCCGCAGCTATTTAAAACTGCGAACATGGACCTTGATTTTGTAATAGACTAGGATAATTTTTGTGGATATTTTACCGTTTACGTAGTCCTCTGGTCGGCTCAATGTAATTTGTGCCTGGTGCTTTATGTGGGATATGTTTTCGTATGCTTTTTATATGTGGTTTTTATTTATCTTGCTCAACGTAACTTTGTTTTGATTTTGTGATTTTTATTGTTTGCATGTGTTTGATATGTGCGCATTTGTGTAAGCGGAGCCGACCAAAGGGTTTCGAAAAAATGAAAAGAAAGAAAAAATACAACATAGTGAACACGCCACACAAATCATACCGACCACGAATTGTAAACAAAAACGATGTTCCATTAAACATGACAAAGCAGGGTACATAAGTTTCACCGTCGAGCATAGCACCAGGTAGTTAGCTGCTGTGTGCATGTGCTCGGAGGGAAAACTAAGTAGGCGATGGTGGGAAGACAAAAATAGTAGTGTTACAACCTGCTACCTAAGGATAGTACTTCCTTAGGTGCTCGGCGTTCCATGGATGTGGCAGTTGTTTGCCATTGAGTTGGGCGAGCCGATATGCTCCCGGTCGGGCGATGTCTAGGACTCTGTAGGGTCCTTCCCAATTAGCCCCTAGGGTGCCCGCCGATTTGTCCTTGGTTCCGAGTAGGATCTTTCGTAGGACCAGGTCACCGGGTCGGAAGTTACGCTCTCGAACATGCTGGTCGTAATATCGAGCTGTTCGTTGTTGGTATGTAGCGAGGTGGAGAGCAGCACGAAGTCGGTGTTCTTCTAGCAGATCCATGCTGAGAGTCAGTTGCTCCTTATTTGTCTCTAGTGAGTAGTGGTCCACCCTATGAGTGGGAATACCGACCTCGACAGGGATGACCGCCTCGGCTCCATATGTGAGGGAGTACGGGGTCTCCCCTGTTGAGGTGCGCTCGGTGCAGCGGTAGGCCCATAGGACTTCTGGTAGGAGTTCAGACCAGGCTCCCTTCTTAGCCCCCAGTTTCTTCTTGAGCGTTCGCTTCAGTAGCTTGTTGACGGCCTCCACTTGGCCATTTGCTTGGGGGTGGGCTGGGGAGGAGAACCGGAGGTTGATTTTCAGGTTTGAACAGAAGTCCCGGAATTTTTTGCAGTCGAACTGCTTTCCATTGTCTGTGATGATAGTATGGGGAATACCGAACCGGCAAATAATATTCTTCCAGACGAAGTGCTGTGCTTTTGCTGACGTAATGGTTGCCAATGGTTCTGCTTCTGCCCACTTTGTGAAATAATCAACTGCAACGATTGCATAACTAGTCTGCCCCTTGCCCTTGGGCATGGGCCCAATCAAGTCAAGCCCCCACTGTGCAAATGGCCAAGGGCTAGTCATGGTAGTGAGACGCTCAGGTGGTTGGTGGGGTACGTTCGCGAAGAGCTGGCAAGGGCGACAAGACATGGCTAATCGCTTGGCGTCGGTATTGATGGTCGGCCAAAAGTAACCTCGCCGCATCACCTTGTTCATCATTGATTGAGCCGCCGCATGATCGCCACATATCCCCTCATGTATTTCTTGGAGGGCTTCCATTCCTTTTTCTGGGGTTATGCACAATAACAGGGGTAGGGAGTGGCCTCTTTTGTACAATTTGTGGCCTAAAATTGTGTAGCGCGCAGCCCGAGCTCGGATTTGACGAGCCTGGATTTTATCCTGCGGTAGTGCGCCGTTAGTGAGGAATTCCCATATTGGGGTCATCCAGGTCGGCTCGTTATCTATCTCCATGGCGGTGTAATCTGCCTGGTCTATGCTTTTCCTTGCTAGGTATTCGATGGGGATATTTCGTGCGAGGTCAGTGTCGAGGGCAGAGGCGAGCCGTGCCAATGAGTCGGCTCGGGTATTCTTGGTGCGCGAAATCTGGGTGATTTCGTGGGATTTGAAAGAGGAGAGGATTCCCTTGACCTTCTGAACATAAGCAGCCATTTGCTGGCCCCGAGTTTGGAATTCGTTCGTGACCTGATTAACTACTAGCTGTGAGTCGCTCCTGATGTCAATATTCTCGGCCCCCAATTCCTTAGCCAGACGTAGTCCTGCGAGGAGAGCCTCGTACTCTGCCTCATTATTTGATGCCTGGAATCGGAAGCGGAGAGCATATTCCACCGTGACTCCGCCTGGAGATATTAAGACCAGGCCCGCGCCACACCCCTGTAAATTGGATGCGCCATCGACATATAAGGTCCACCGTGGCGGGGTCGGATCGGTGGTGTTGTCCTCGTCCAGTCCTGTCGGCACCGAGGCTGGGACTGCACCCATGGCACCCAGCAAGCTTTCAGATGTGGAGGGTGTAAATTCTGAAATGAAGTCAGCGATGGCCTGCGCCTTGATGGCTGTGCGCGGCTGATAGGTGATATCAAACTCCCCTAGCTCTACTGACCACTTGATGAGCCGACCCGACGTTTCCGGTTTTCTGAGTACAAGGCCCAGTGGTTGGTCGGTTAGTACTATGATGGAGTGTGACTGGAAGTAGGGGCGCAATTTTCGGGCCGATATTACCAGGGCTAAGGCCAGCTTCTCGATGCTCGGGTATCGCGTCTCTGTGTCAATGAGTGCCTTGCTGACGTAATAAACAGGGTGCTGTACTCGATCCTGATCTCTAGTTAGTACCGAGCTGACCGCCGAACGGGAGACGGATAGGTATAGCGACAACACATCCCCTGTTTGTGGTTTAGAAAGTATGGGGGCCCGACCCATATGTGCCTTCAAACCTTCGAACGCGGAGGCGCACTCGGGTGTCCAATCGACGAACTTCTTGCTTCCCTTGAGCGCTTTAAAGAAGGGAAGGCACCGATCAGTGGCTTTGGAGATGAACCTATTTAGGGCCGCCACCCGGCCTGTCAAGCTACGAAATGTTGATCGTTCGATCTGTATATGGAATAAGCACACCCGTCTTGTAGTCTAGGTGGACTCGCACGTTTGAATGAAACTATGAAGATAGGGACAGATCGGGTGAATCCCGATTGAACCCACTCCGATGGCTAAGTCAGTGGTTTTCCTTGGGGAGAATGAGTGTGAGGATATTGAGAATGGGGAAGAGTTATTACCCTTGTCTTCATGTAGGTGAAGGGTATTTATAGGGGGAGGCAAGGGTTCACCCTTTATCTTACTGTCTTTAGCAAATATCTGATGTAGACCGACTTGCATTCAATGCTTCTTTCTCCTTATCTTGTTGGTTCATTTGAGGTTTGAGTAGTGGAGCGACACTGGCAAGGATGTGAAGCACAATTGAATGCCCTTTCTTACATCACCATGCTGGCTGCCAGGTTTCTATGTGACATGGTGACACCTTACTTTGGATATTTATGTGTAATGAATGATCCCTTACCGTCATCCGCCTGCCCTAGCAAACTATATGACATGACTGACATGATAGGGTCCTTGGCTACGGCTAGTAGGTTCACTGTATTTTGAGTAGTCATATGAGTGTTCGGGTCGGTACATCACAACCTGATCATACCATCTTTTTGGTAAGTACCGACCAGGAGGTATCTACTCGAACTAGATCCTGGTCGGGTGCGTAGGCTGATGATCTGCTACACCCCAGCCACGTGGAGCCCTCTTGTGGGCTCGGCTCATAGTGATGATACAGACTATCAACAAATATACATATACAATGGGGGCCTGAAGTTCCTCAAACAGTTGAAGTACCTGAAATTCTTATTAAGAAATGTCTAATGTCCCATATCTCGAACCTAAAGTTTTGAGTAAATATGCAAAATATTTTTGGCGTGTTAAAAAATAAAATATTGTTGAGAACCTGAAGTCCTAATATTGTGCAAATATAGCAAATTCGGATACATATCATTTTCTTAGCAAAGTAGGAATTTGCTGCTGTGGACATATTTGGGAACAACGATCTATCATGGGTCCTAGATGCCAAGATCCACCAACAGGCCAACAGTCTTCGAAAAACCATTGTGGATGGAAGTGATGCATCCCCAGAAGAAAACACAAAGGTCACGATCTTTCTTCGCCGTCACAACCTTGAAGCGCTGAAAAGCGAATACATAGTATAATGCATCCCCAGTCGATAATCCGCTTTTTTTGTGGAAAGCCTTATGCAAAATGTACAATCACCAAAAGACGGTGATCCTCCCGAGAGCCAGATATAAGTGGACACACATGAGATTCCAATATTTCAAGTTAGTGTCTGAGTACAATTCGACGATGAACATAATTATCTCCCTCATGAAGTTATGTGGGGAAAATATATATGAGGAGGGTACGCTTGAAAAAACCGTGAGTACTTTTCATGCCTCAAATGTGCTCCTGCACAAGCAATATAGGCATAGTGGTTTTATGTCACGCCCCGAATTTTCAACCATGAATAATATGCTAAATTATTACAAACAAAACGATGCTAAGTTATTACAGACAAAAAGATGCTAAGTTATTACAAACAAACTGATCCGGGACGTGAAGCTCGGAACCATAAACAAATGTACAAGTAATTTTTTTTCATAATACAATACACATGTTCTGAACCACAATGTCAAAATTGACTCAATCTTCCGAGTCAAATATTACATTACAACATATATAATAAATTGAGCATCCAACTTATTACAAAAATGTTACATATTCAGCTCCTCAAAGCTTAGTACACACAACGGGAGTCTAAAATCACCAACACTCTCAAAACCAACTTTGTACACTGCAAGTACACCTCTTGCTTTCTACTCTTTACGAAGTCATGCATCCCTATTCCTTATAGGATTTGCCCCAACACTATTGAATAGTGTATCGGGTTCACCAAATACAAACCCGGTAAGCTTTCAAAAGCTCTTATGAGTAAACCACAACCAGTTGTATAAATATGTTCTTTTACTCATAATATACAAACACATGCACTTTCATTAGCATACTACAATCCTTGTATAACCAAGGTAATCATAATCAATCATCAGCTGACCCAAAACCTGTTTCAAATCCATTAGAAACACAACTCATAAATGTCACTTTTGGACAACATAAGTGAGAATACGCTAGACCCTCTCAACTCACAAACACCAACGAGCACTCTGGTTCCGGCAAAACCTAAGCAAGTACCAAACTCCACTTAGAATTCATAACTCCAAAATTCAATAATAACTAAGCTCCCGCTCAACTAAACTAATCGTGCACTTTCACGCAAAGCGAGGCGAGACATCACTTGGGACACACCTCTCATGTGACTTGCTAAAGTCACCAACAACTTCAAAAATCCGCCTCGGGTCTACGATCTCGATTTCTCATCCGGTCACACCAATGGACTCGAAATTATCCCGACATCACCCTGCATTATTTGGGCTCGATCCAATGGTCGGATCATCCTGGATCACACAATCACGCACGATCGGACGGTGATCATTCACCTTAACTTTGAAACGTGATAACTTAAGATCGGGATGTCCGATCATGAATCTGTCTGTATCTATAGACTCACAATAACGCCAACTACAACATATATAAAATTGGAGACAATCGAACGGTCTGTTCATCTCAAATATAACGGTTCATATTTGCGTGGCTCAGATCGTTGGTCAAACGATAGAATCTCGCGATTTCGAGCACACCATCGTGCTCAGGACGTCAAGGACCTTAACCTAATATCGAAATATGAAATTGCAACTTAAACCAACAAAAATTCACTATTGAAGCAACTTTTAAATTTCCAAGAAATGCTTCGAAATTTACCTTAGATCTCAGGCATCGTTCTCATGATCATGTAGGCGAAAATGGTTCAACAATCAGAGTTCTAGAACTTAAGATATGAATTTCAAAAGATTTTCCTTCATAAAATTTCTCTCAAACTTGCAGAAGAAAGAGAAGATGAAGGGAGAAGACGTGGAAGAAGAAGAAAAAGGAGGCAACCCACGTGTGAACGGTACCTGACTTTTTTTCTTTTTGCTGCCATGTGTTGTAACATCATTGGTCCAACATCAATAATTCAAAAATTCTCCGAAAATTACCACATGCTCGTAGCAACGTATATTATTTTTTCTATTCAAGAATCATAATTTTCTCACTCTAATTTCTTGAACGTCATTTGAAAAAAATCACATAAAAATGGTATTTTGGTCCAAATTGCAATTAAACACACTTAATCCAATCATTTCCAAACCAAACCAACTTCATAAAAACCCAAAATAGTCACAAAACTTAATATGGTTTTTCACAAAAATAATAAAACCAAATACTATTTTTGAGGTTATTACATTCTACTCTCCTTAAAGGAATTTCGTCACGAAATTTAGGATACTTCTTCCTCATTTCATACTCCAATTCCCAAGAAGCGTCGCCCTCGTTATGGTGACTTCACAACACTTTGACCAAATGAACTTCAGTTATCCAAAGCTGTTTAGTCTTCTTATCCAAGATACGTACAGGTGCCTCCACATAAGTTACATCCTCATTGACTCTAACTGTGCCGTAATCAATCACGTGTGAAGCATCCCTAACATACTTCCTCAGCATCGACACATGAAACACAATATGGACACCTAACAACTTTGGAGGTAATGCCAACTGATACGCCAACTCACTAACCTTGTCTAAACTTTCAAAATGTCCAACAAATCTGGGAGATAACTTTTCTTTCTTTTTACCAAATCTTATTACTCCCTTCATTGGTGAAACCTTCAAGAACACATGGTCACCAACTTGAAATTCCACAGTGATAAAACCCACTGTGGAATTTCAAGTTGGTGATAGAAACCATCTCCGTAACTTTTATGCTGACTCTGTGCCGTGCAAATTCTATCCCTAGTGATAGAAACCATCTCCGTAGTCTCCTGGGATAGATCAGTACTCATCACTTTATTATCACCTACCTCAGCCCAACAAACCAGTGATCTACATGGCCTTCCATACAATGCTTCATATGGTGCCATACCAATACTAGAGTGATAACTGTTGTTGTAGGAAAACTCTATCAACGCTAGATGTTCATCCCAACTTCCCTTGAAATCTAAGACACATGCTCGAAGTATATCCTCCATCACTTGGTTCACTCGTTCAGTTTGACCATTAGTTTGAGGGTGAAAGGTTGTACTCATATCCAATCTAGTTCCCATGGACTTTTGAAAACTACTTCGAAACTTAAAAGTAAAACTAGCATCCCTATCTGAGAGGATGGATACAGGAATCTCGTGCAGTTTCACCATCTCATGAATGTATAGCTTACTCAGTGTATCTATATAATACTTCATAGATACAGGTAGAAAGTGTGCAGATTTCGTCAACCGATCCACAATAACCCAAATTGCATCATGACCCTCCTTTGCCTTGGGCAATCAAACTACGAAATCCGTAGCAATGTTCTCCCATTTCCAAATAGGAATGGATAAAGGATTCAACAACCCTGATGGTCGCTGATGTTCTGCCTTCACTTGTTGACAAGTTAGACACTTAGACACATATTCTCCCACATCTTTTTTCATAAAATGCCACCAGAATTGTCTCCTAAGATCCTTATACATCTTAGTACTTCCTGGATGAATAGTATACTTGGAACGATGAGCTTAATCTAAGATTTCTCTCTTAAGATCCTCAAATTCAGGCACACATAACTTTCCTCGATATTTCAAACCGGAGTCATTTCTAATTGCCCACTCATAAGGACCTATAAAATTTGGTTCAATTGTCACTCATCCACTTTCTCTTGCATTCCCACATCCTGAGCTTGCTCGTAAATCACCTTACTAATCAAAGTTAGGTGAATCATCATGCTCCCCAAGAAAACATCTACTCCAACCATAGTTGGTGTTAAATCAACCTCTGATGCAATTTCCAGCATCCTCCACTCATGTGCCATCACAGATGCAACTACCCCTCTAGGCTTGCGACTCAATGCATCTGCAACCACATTTGCATTTCCTGGATGATACTACAGTGTGAAATCATAATATTTTTTGAGTTCCATCCATCTTCTTTGCCTCATGTTCAGCCCATTTTGAGAAAAGAGATACTTTAAACTCTTATGGTCTGAAAAGAGTTCAAACTTCTCTCCATACAGATAATGCCTCCAAACTTTCAAGGCAAAAACCACTACAGCTAATTCCAAGTCATGAGTAGGATAGTTTCTCTCATGAACCTTCAGTTGTCTAGAAGCATAAGCCCCTACTTTTCCATCCTGCATGAGTACACATCCCAATCCCTGATAAAATGCATCACTGTAAATTACCAATCCACCTCCACTTGATGGAATTGTCAACACTGGAGCAGTAGTCAACCGCTTCTTTAGTTCCTTGAAGGCTTTCTCACAGTCTTCATTCCAAATAAATTGCACATCCTTCCTTGTTAACTTGGTCAAGGGCGCCGTAATACTTGAGAACCCTTCAACCTCCGATAATAACCCACCAAGCCAAGAAAACTACGAATCTCAGTCATAGTAGTAGGTTGTTTCCAATGCATAACTGCTTCAACCTTGGAAGGATCCACTGCTACGCCATCTTTGGAAACCATATGGCCAAGAAATTTTACTTTATCCTGCCAAAAATCTCACTTTTCATACTTGGCATACAATTGATTCCTTCTCAGTGTTTCCAACACAATCTCAAGATGCCTATCATGATCCTCATCAATCTTTGAGTAGATCAAGATATCATCCACAAACACCACTATGAAATCATCCAAGTAGGGATTGAATATTCTATTCATCAAATCCATAAATACCGCAGGTGCAGTGGTTAAACCAAAAGGCATGACAACAAACTCATAATGTCCATACCTGGTTCGGAATGTTGTCCTTGGAATATCCTCATCCCTTACCCTCACTTGGTGATAACCTGACCTCAAATCAATTTTGAAGAATACAGTTGCCCCCTTCAACTGATCAAACAAATCATCAATCCTTTGCAGCGGATACTTATTTTTAATTGTCACCTTATTCAACATCAATCCACACATAATCTTAATGTGTGATCCTTTTTAGTTACAAATAGTATAGGTGCACCCCAAGGTGATGTACTTGGCCTAATGAACCCTTGTGCAAGTAAACCATCAATCTTAAGTTTGAGTTCCTTCAACTCAGTAGATGCCATTCTGTATAGAGCATGTGATATTAGTGATGGTCCTGGAACGAACTCAATAGCAAACTCCACTACCCTCCTTGGAGCTGCATCAGTTTTAATGCACTCTTTCCACCAGGGCTAGCATCCCATCTCTCATAGTTGCATCAGTTTTAATGCACCTATATCGAAACACTGCTTGTCCCAGAGTATGACATGTCACTAACATACCATAACAATCAATTACAACATGATTACTCTATAACTAGTCCGCACCAAGTATCACATCATACGTGTTGTTGTTCAAAACAATAAAATCAGCAAGAAACTCCTTACTACCAATTAACAATGGGCATGACTCACAAACTAAATTCAACTTCACCGAATTACCTAAAGGTGACTCAACAATTAAAGGCACACCAAGTAATACAAGAGTTAATCCTAACACATTCACAATAGATTGAGAAATAAAAGAATGCGATGCACCAGTATCAAACAAAACTCTCACAAGACTACGAAATAGAGTTATAGTACCTTCCATACCAGTGTTATTTCCCTGAGGATGCTCCTCATGTTGATATCCTTGCGCCACTACAAAGACCCTACCTTGCCCTTGCTCGTTATTAGTCTTCTTCGACTGAGTGCATTCCCTAGCAAAGTGCCCAGTCTGTCCATAGTTATAACACGTGCCATCTTTCTTTTTAGGACATCCTTTAGAATAATGGCCCTTTTTATGATATATAAAACACTCGAAGTTGCCCCTAGTTTGAGCAGGTGCAGCTGTCCTGCCCCATCGCTAGTTACATGTTTTCTGTCTCTTTCCAGTTCCACCATGTTTCCCTGTAGTAATGCTGCTCTGAGCTGGTGCTTTCCTTTTTCCCTTGTCTCTGCGCTTATCTTGATGTTGTCTGACCAATGCATGACTTTCTCCACTTCAATAGCACAATCCAAGACCGCATCATAGGTCTTGTGTCTCAGATTCACCACTGATCTTCTAATGTGATCGTTCAAGCCCAAATCAAATTTGCTGGCCTCATGAACTTCAGTCATTGATTGAGCAAAACGATACAGTTTAGAAAATCTTGTTTCATACGCACTCATTGTCATCGAACCCTGTGCTAGGTTCAGGAATTCAACCTCCAATCCCTTTTTCACAATGTTTGGGAAATGCTTCCCATAAAACATTGTCTTGAACTCCACCCAATCCGTTGTTACATCCCTGGTCCTCTTGATTGATGCCCACCATTCTCTAGCCTTATCCTTGAAGAAGAAGAAGGAAGGTAGTCAATTTCCTCTTTTCCACTTCTGTACATGGCAACATCTCATAAGTATTCTCCATGTTCCCAAACCAAGCATCGGCTTTCATGTAGTCTGTATCACCATAGAATGGTTCAAAACCAAGTCTCGTTGCATTCTTAACCATGTTGGGAAGTCTGTGTGGATCATAAAACCCAATCAAAGGGTCACCAAGAGCCCTGCCTTTAGCTCAGCCTCAGCCTCTACCTCAGCCTCTACCTTGGTCCATTCTCTTTCTGACCAAATACATGCAAACTGTTAATTCCATACTCGAAGATTATCTCCAAAATAAACGAGCTTGAAATTAACACACAACAACTGAGAACACATTCCTCTACTTCCTGGACCTCTCTTAGGTCTAAACACCCTAAATGTCTCATGAACTTACCAAAAGCTTTAATAAAGCAAATCAATTGCTCAGTTAACAAACTGGCGGAGCTGACCATAAGCTCTGTTACTTTGTCACAGCAGACCACAAGCTCTGATACCAAATTGTCATGCCCCGAATTTTCAACCACAAATAACATGCTAACTTATTACAAACAAACTGATCCAAGACGTGAAGCTCGGAACCTTAAACAAATGTACAAGGAATTTTTTTCATAATGCAATACACATGTTCCAAATCACAATGTCAATACTGACTCAATCTTCTCGAGTAAAATATTACATTACAATATATATAATAAATTGAACATTGAACTTATTACAAAAATGTTACATATTCTGCTCCTCACACACAACGGGAGTCTAAACTCACCAACACTCTCAAAACCAACTTTGTACAATGCAAGTACACCTCTTTCTTTCTGCTCTTTACGAAGTCATGCATCCCTATTCCCTGTAGGATTTGCCCCTACACCATTGAATAGTGTACCATTCACTAAATACAAACCCGGTAAGCTTTCTAAAGATCATAAGAGTAAACCACAACCAGCATTATAAATATATCATTTTACACATAATGTGCAAACACATGCACTTTCATTAGCATATCACAATCCTTGTATAACCCAAGTAATCATAATCAATCATCTCATCACAATCACAATTCTTTTATTGGATAAGAACTGTTTGGCCATCAGCTGACCCAAAACCTGTTTCAAATCCATTAGAAACACAACTAATAGATGTCACTTTTGGACAACATAAGTGAGAATATGCTAGACCCTCTCAACTCACAAACACCAACGAGCACTCTTAGCTCCGGAAAACCTAAGCAAGTACCAAACTCCACTTAGAATTCATAACTCCAAAATTCAATAATAACTGAGCTCCTTGCTCAACTTAACCAATCGTGCACATTCACACAAAATGAGGCACACGTCACTCGGGAAGCACCTCTCATGTGACTTTCCAAAGTCATCAACAACTTCAAAAATCCCTTCAGGCCTATGACATTAGATTTCGCATCCGGTCACACAAATGGACTCTAAATTGTCCCGAAATCACCCTGCATCAATTTGGGCCCGATCTAATGGTCGGATCATCCTAGATGGCACAATCAAGCACAATCGTATGACGATCATTCACCTTAACTTTGAAACGTGATAACTTAATATCGGGATGTCCGATCACCAATCCGTCTTCACCTTCACACAGTCAACAACGCCAGCTACAACATATAAAAAATTGGAGACAATCGAACGGTCCGTTCATCTTAGATCAAACGGTCCAGATTCACGAGGCTCAGATCATCGATCAAATGACAGAATCTCTCAATTTCAAGCACACCATCGTGCTCAAGCTGTAAAGGACCTTAACCTAATCTCGAAATAAGAAATTGCAAATTAAACCAACAAAAATTCACCATTGAAGCAACTTCGAAATTTTCAAAAAAGTGCTTCGAAATTTACCTTAGATCGCAGGCCTCGTTCTCACAATCACGTAAACGAAAACGGTTCAACAATCAGAGTTCTAGAACTTAAGATACGAATTTCCAAAGATTTTCCTTAAGAAAAATCATTTTCTTCTCTTGAACTTGCAAAAGAAAGAGAAGACAGAAGCAGAAGACGCGGAAGAAGAATAAAAAAGAAGGCAACCCACGTGTGAACAGTGCCTTGACTTTTTTTTCTTTTTGCTGCCACGTGTTGCAACATCATTAGTCCAACTTCAATAATTCATTAAAATTCATCCGAACTCCGAACAATTCTCCGAAAATTACCAGATGCTCGTATCGACATATACTATTTTTGCCATTCAAGAATCATAATTTTCTCACTCCAATTTCTTGAACGTCCTCTACAAAAAATACATAAAAAGGGTATTTTGGTCCAAATTGAAATTAAACACACTTAATCCAATCATTTCCAAACCAAACCAACTTCATAAAATACCCATAATAGTCACACAACTTTATGATTTTTCACAAAAATAATAATACCAAATATTATTTTTGAGGATATTACACTTTACAAAGTACTCGGAGCTGGTATCTTGCCCTTTGTTGCCCGAGCAAAACAATGAGCTCTTGCTGAAAAATCATTAATCTCACCCAACAGGCTCAGCACTATTTCCTGAAGTAAATGCTGCATCCCAGAAAGTGAATGCCACCTTATCTCATGGCAGTACCCACAGACGTGGGCGAGGAGGCAGGCGTGGCCACTGGCAAGGGAATAGAAAAGATCATGGTGCCCATTCATACGGCTTGGGTCCAAGGAGCAATTGAGCAACGAGCGGAATAAATGCATCCAGAAATAAGTGCAAAGCTCAAACAAGTCATGGGCCTAGAAATGTTGAGGGTGCTTTTCACAAATGTGGCATAAAGGGACATTGGGTGGGTACCTTTTGTACGCCGAAGTATTTGGTGGAACTTTATTAGTCTTCACTTAAGGAGAAGAAGGTGGAGACAAATTATATTGATCATATTGATCCAATGGATATATCAGATCCACCAGCCACACATGACCTACTAGAAATATTGCGTCAATTGGACATGATGCATCTGGATGTTTCTGACTTTATAATTGAAAAGGGGAATGAAGTTTATGGGTTCGAATTATATTAAATTCCATTATGTATCATTTTCATTGTCTAAAGTCCTGTTTTTAATTTTCATTTTAATTCAATAAAAGTGGCACTGTTTTTCTTTTTATAATTGTTTATTGGTTCAACTTATCTTACTTATTTGAAGGTATTGATATGAATTATGGATGTTCTCAAAATGAGAACAATGACAAAAATATTTGTCTTGCAAACAGTATGACTACTCACACGATCCTTCGAGATCGAAAGTATTTCTTAAATTTGATGCTTACAAAAGCAAAGGTAATAACCATATCAGTCCTGCAGATTTGATTGAAGGCTTAAGAACAACCCAAGTTATGTTACTAAATGGAACAATATTGTCCATTCAAGATGCTTTATATTCATTCAACTCTAGAAGAAATCTGTTGAGTTTTAAAGATATACGTTTGAATTGCTGCCATATTGAAATAAAAAATGAGGGAAATGTGAAATATCTTTGCATTACCTCCAGTGATACCCTGAAGCGTATACTGGAGAAGCTTTGTGCACTCTCATCGGGGTTGTATTATACAACCATACGAACAATTTAAGCACATAATGTCGTGAACCAGAAGTTCATTGACTCAAATACTTTTAAGCTTTGGCATGACTAGTTGGGTCATCCTGGATCCACCATGATGCGTAGGATCATTACCAATTCTAAAGGACATCCCTTGTTAACTAAACACATTATGTTGTCAAGTGATAGCACTTGCCAGGCTTGTTCAAAAGGGAAGTTGGTAATCAGATCATCTCAGCAAAAGGTTGATGTTGAATCCCCATCATTTTTACAGAGAATCCAAGGGGACATTTGTGTGCCTAGTCATCTTTGTGGACCATTTCGGTACTTTATGATTTTGGTTGATGCATCTACACGATGGTCATATGTTTGCCTTTTGTCCACTCGGAATGTGGCATTTGCTAGGCTCTTGGATCAGATAATTAAATTATGAGCCTAATTCCCAAATTATCCTATTAAGTCAATTCGACTCGACAATGCTGGTGAATTTACATCTCAGACTTTGATGACTACTGCATGTTACTAGGCATTAACATTTAACATCATGTTCCTCATGTTCATACTCAAAATGGTTTAGCAGAATCTTTGATTAAGCGTCTCCAATTGATGGCTCGCACTTTGCTCATGAGAATAAAGCTGTCAGTTTCTACCTGGGGATATGCCATTTTACATGCAGCATCACTAGTACGGTTGAAGCCCAATGCCAACAATCAATATTCTTTAGTACAACTTGTGTTTAGTAATCAACCAAACATTTCACATTTAAGAGTTATTGGTTGCGCGATTTACCTATCTATTGCACCACTGCAACGTACTAAGATGGGTCCTCAACGCATATTGGGAATTTATGTTGGTTTTGATTCATCGTCTATAATTCGATATCTAGAGCCCTTGACATGTGATATCTTTACCGCACGGTTTACTGAATTTTCACTTTGATGAGACAATTTTCTCGTCGTTAAGGGGGAAGAAAAATTTCCTGAAGAACATAAAGGTAAGCTTGTTCTTTAAGAATGGCCTGAATTATCATGGGATGTGCCCACTTTGTTTCATCTTGATCCTCGTACCACTCAATGTGAAAATGAAGTGAGAAGGATCGTCCATCTTAAAAGTATTGCCAATCATATGCCAGATGCATTTAATGATGCAACAAAAGTGAAAAAATCTCATATCCCAGCTACACATGCACCTGCAAGGATTGATGAACATGGTGGAAAAAAGAATGTGCCAAAAAATTATTCTTTTTTTGCACGCCTGAAGCGTGATAGGCCACTAGGCTCAAAGGATTTAGTTCCTCAAAAGAGGAAATCGATGACCAAAATGAATCCAAATGAAGTGAATGGAGTACCCACAATTCATGATTCAAATGCCCTTGAAGAGGCCCAAGTTCTTCCTTAAAAGGAAAATGTCATTGGTGAGACAAATGCCCCTGAAGTGGCATTGGCAGTGGTACCTGAAAGTAAAGAAATCTCCATAAATTATGCATGCACTAATGAATTGTGGAATAGAAATGAGATGGTCATCGATAATATATTTTCATTCTCAGTGGCTACTCAGATCATCAAAGATGATGATGTTGAGCCTCGCTCTGTTGATGAGTGTAAACATAAACAAGATTGGCTTAAGTGGAAGGATGCAATCCAAGCAAAATTAAATTCTTTGGAAAATGAAGTATTTTTGGACTTGTTGCTCCAACTCCACCCAATGTGAACCCTGTAGGTTACAAGTGGGTATATACAAGAAAGCGCAATGAGAAAAATGACATCACAAGGTATAAAGCGGGACTCGTCGCGCAAGGTTTTTCACAAAGGCCTGAGATTGATTATGAGTAAACATATTCTCTTATACTTCCTGGGATTAATTAAACTACCTGAATCAACCATCAATAAACCACGAGGCATGTTCTCAATTAAATTGAGACGATCAATGTATGGGCTAAAACAATCCGGACGAATATGGTACAATCGTTTGAGTAAGTATTTACTTAAGGAATGATACATAAATGACCCTATTTGCCCATGTGTGTTATTAAGAAATCAAGGTCTGGATTTGCGATAGTAGCAGTATATGTCGATGTGATGAATCTGGTCGGAACGCCTGAAGAGCTCCAAAAGACTGCCGATTATCTCAAAGGTGAATTTGAAATGAAAGACCTTGGAAAGACAAAATATTGTTTCGGGGTGCACATTGAGCATAGTGCTAGTGGGATTTGGTCCATCAATCAACTTATACTGAAAAAGTATTGAAGCGATTTGGTATGGATAAGGCTCATCCACTTAACACCCCAATGGTCGTTCAGTCTCTTGACACTAAGAAAGATTCGTATCATCCAAAATGGATGATGAAATGATCCTTAGTCCAGAAGTATCATATCTTAGTGCAATAGGTGCTTTATTGTACTTAGCACAATGTACCAGACCAAACATAGCATTTTCAGTAACTGCGTTAGCAAGATACAGCTTAGCCCCAACAGTTCGACATTGGACCAGCATCAAGCATATTCTACGATACCTACGTGGAACAACAAACATAGGCTTATTCTATTCCAATGAACCTACCAATGCCCCGAATCTTGTTGGGCATGTTGATGCAGGATACCTATATGATCCGCATAAAGGTCGTTCACAAACTGGGTATGTGTTTACATGTGGAGGTACAGCAATCTCATGGCACTCAACAAAGCAAACGTTGGTTGCTACATCTTCCAATCACTCAGAAATACTTTCCCTCCATGAAGCTAGTCATGAATATGTTTGGCTAAGATTAGTGGTCCATAATATCCGAAGCACATGTGGCCTACCCTCAACAACGAGCACTCCAACCATCCGGAATGAAGACAATGAAGCTTGTATTGCTCGTTTCAAAGGAGAATACATCAAGGGTGACAAGACCAAGCACATATCACCAAAGTTTTTCCACACACATGAGCTTCAAAAGAGTCAAGAAATTGAAGTCAAACAAATCCATTCAACCGATAACCTAGCAGACCTCTTCACCTAAGTCTTTGCCAAAATGTACATTTCGAAAGCTAGTGCGTGGTATCGGATTACGTTGACTCTGCAAACAACCGAATTGAAGCATGCATAAATCAAGGGGAGATATTCATCAGGGGGAGCATTCAAGAGTCCCCTAACAAAGAACATATACGCATTGTACTCTTTCTCCTTCGATTAGAATTTTTCCCACTGGATTTTTCCTAGCAAGATTTTAATGGGGTAACATAAGCGTGTCCAACATCGTATCAAGTCCCAAACGAAGTTGTACTCTTTTTCCTCCCACTGTGTTTTTCCTAGCAAGGTTTTAATGAGGCAACTAATCTCGGACTTGCTGACATCCAAGGGGGAGTGTTGTGAAACGTGTGTGTGGATGTAGCAAGGAAGACTTTTGTGCATGTAATAGTTGATTGATGTAAGTGAAATAGTCTTTTTCGTGAGTGAAATGTTTTCTTCTTCATTTCTTTCGCAAAGCATTCACTGCTTTTGTTCTCGTAAGCCCAATATATAAGGGCATGCGTAGCTTTGTAAATGAGATACCAATCAGAAGAGAAAAACCGAGAGAGAAATCAGAAAGTTATAAAATTTTATCCGAGAGAGAAAGCTCTATCAAGGTAATACCACAATACTTTGCCTATTTTTTAACAGATATATATATATATATATATATATATATATATATATATTGCTTTTTAGTTCTTGAGCAGTTTATAGTTTACACTCTTATGGGTTAGGAGTTCTTGATACAAAGTATATAGCAGTTTAACCACATGCTAATACAATTGGTGGAAAAAGAAAAAGAAATGTTTTGGTGATTTATGGCTGCTTCTAGGTTTTGAAGCTAGATTGCCTACGTACCCTGTGAAGAGATCAAGCCAAACGTATTTCACCCCCGAATTTTAGGGAGGTATGATTTGGGATTTTGTGGCTGCATCCAGTTTTAAAACCAGACTGTGTACGTACCCATTTTAGGAGATCAAGCCATACGTAGTTCAAAGCATTTTTTTTTCTACGCTCAAATGTTTGCTTGAACTGCCCCCTTGGGTTTTCAGTTCAACAAGCTCTTTTTTACTTCTTGTGTCTCGTGATAGAGCTTTATTGAGAATTCACTTGTATTTGCTGGTTGTCGATCATTCCTTGGATAATATCCTTGAAAGTGTGACAATCCTTTGTTGGATGACCGAGGCTTCGATGGTACCAACAATTGAAATCATTTGTCTTGTCGACTTCATGAGATCTTTTAGGCTAAGGAAGCTTGATAGCATTAACCATGAGAAGTTATGTGAGCATTTGTTCCACGTCATCAATGTCGAATGCGTACGTAACTTCTTTTCTTTCTTTGAATGCAAGCTTTCTTGGTCCTTCTTTTCCTTTGCCATTTTAAAACTTTTTGTCAAATTTGGTAAAGGTAGCCATTGACTCTTCTTCTTCATCATCATCATTATCGGTCCCCTTAATTTTGGAGTGCACCATCTGAGTAACAAATTTCTTGCGTGCAACCTACCTCTCATGTTTTCTGCTTCTGACACCAGAGCATCAAATGTTTCAGGTTCTATAGTACTAACAAATGTCGCTATCTCCGGTAAGAGATTACTTGAGCACATTTGCACTGCTGACTTCTCAGTCAATTTTTCCGTGCATTGGTGGTTTAGGCATCTCCATCTTGCAATGAACTCATTGATGCACTCATTTGGATTTTGCCTAGCATAAGATAAGTCGATAAGTGAGACTTTCTTTTTTGAGCAAACAAATTGTGCTAGGAATACTTTTTGCAAGTCGTCCCATGTGAGGATTGATCTTGGAAGCAATTATGTATACCAGGTGAACACCAATCCTTTCGTCCCATGTGAGGATTGATCTTGGAAGCAATTATGTATACCAGGTGAACACCAATCCTTTCAGGGACTGAACAAATTGCCTTATTAACAATGCATCTTATTGTGATGTTTCCCCACAGGCTGAGTGAAAGTGAGCCAAGTGTTCTCATGGGGAACCATTTATCCCATCAAACTTTTCAAAATTTGGTCTTTGATAACCTTTTGGGAATGGCAAGCATCCCTAGTAGGCTGGGTACGGTTTTCAATACCCAAGAATTGGTGGAATTAGAGGCATCTGGAATTCACGGATGCGCTCAGCAATTAGTGTCTTTATTTCTTGATGTGTAATCTGACTTGGGGAATCCTTCATTTCCTCCAGTTGTTCACCTGAGGAACTCCTCTTTGCCTCCACCTGCCCACCATCAATGTAGCCTTGGTGGCTAGTTGAGCAGTTAAAGATGCAATTTATGCAATCCTTTTCTGCCAGCTTCTTTTGCATTTCTTGAAGCTGTTCTTCTAAACTAGATGTGCCAACAACCATGACTAGCATAGACTCTGCCTCTTCATTTTTGTTTAGCCCTTGGAAGGCATCACAACATGCCTCTTCAAAAGAACATGATTAAAAGGATTTCATCGCTAGTTCAGAACACTTCAACGAGTTATAATTCCTGTAAGGTTTCCAAGGAGAAATAAAGCAAGGAAAATCCATCTCTATTAACTTTTCTTCATGATACAAGGTTTTCCAAACTGGTTTGTTTAAGCTGCAAACATTTGTATAGTTTTACATCTAATGTAAAATTTATATGAACAGGGAACAGAACGGTCAGGCAAGAGGATTCATGGGTCGAGCATAGAGGAGAATTAAGAAGAGCCGGTCACTTCTTGCGAGCCACAGCTGCTGCAATTCCACCAGCAATGAGTCCAACAGCAGTTGCGGCAATACCTATGCCAATCGCACCATCTACATTCAAACCAAAGGGGAAGAATTCTCAGTTGCCATGAGTTACACAAATATTATAATATATATATATATATATATATATATATATAGAGAGAGAGAGAGAGAGAGAGAGAGAGAGAGAGAGAGAGAGAGAGAGAGAGAGAGAGAGGAACAATGATTGATTTCTACCTCTTTTGATCTTGTCTTCGTTCATTTTCTTAAGGGTCAGTGCCTGCCTCCAATCAGGTGCAATCTACCAAAGAACCATATCATGGTAATGTTACAAACAAGTTCAAGGAAAAAGAAACAAAAAAAAAAACACCTCTCATTGCCTGCGTATATATTATATACTGAGATCAACATTTGTAATGCAATCTGCACTACTATATAGAAAGAAAAAAAAGGTTATTGATTCACACTCCCCAACTAACTTAATCCCTATCTTTTTCAACATCATTATAACTGGGTATTTTCCACCCACAGCTCCTGAGGAACTGCTCTACATTTCCACATGCTTTCAAAAATAGGGCAATCCACACATGCAGAGAATTTCAAAGTGTGCATGGCCATGCATTAAGCTCAGGTACATTTGCATAATCCAATCCCTAAATTAAAATCATACCATCAAACACTGTTCCACAAGTTCCCTACTCCTAGAATGATCACCACTTCTGTAATACCCAACAGCAAGAAGATACATCTTCTCTCTCAATTGCACAGGGCTGGCATTAGCATCAGCCACAGAGGCTGCAAATTACAAGTATATCAAGTCAGAAAAAGGCACAAAAAATAAATAAATTGAACAACATGAAGGTGGTGCACTGCATAATTAAAGACATCATATGGTCAAAAGAGACACGGCAAGCTCACTACCTTATCTAAGAAGCCCTAAGGAAAAAGTGCGTAAGTGTGTGGGTGTGTGAGTGTGTGAGAGAGAGACAGAGACAGAGATGGAGACGGAGAACCTTCAAGCATTGCTATCCCACGTTGCACATCTTCTGGCTGTCTTGAATGAACAAGAGCCCATGATAATCGCATGATACATTCTTTAAAAAAGTCATCAGAGGAACCTTTCCGAGCATCAGAAACCTCCCTTTCACAGCCCTGTTATAACATGCATTCAGCAACATGAAAACATCAGATGAGTGTTGCACGCAACATGACCACTCCTGCCAAACACTCGTCAATAAATTCTTGCAGTACTTAAAATGAATTTTCCATTTTAGTATGCTCAAAAATTACTCGTGATTTATTTCCACATCTTTTGGGATTAGGACTCTGTTTCTTTTTTCTCCTTTTTGTTTTTAATGCCCACAAATGCACCAATCCATTGTGTGCGCATATTTGAAACTGGGGCCCTCACCAAACCCTACAGTCTTTGGGAGGCAGGAAAGACTAGCAAATAGCTAGGTAGATCCTTTTGGGAGTTTCAAACAGACCACATGGGAGCAAACCATGAGCCTGACCATTCCAGCTGACACCACATTGCTGATTAGGACTCTGTTATGAACCAGCCAATATTAGAGCTGTGTAAGGCTTAGTTATTTAATCTTTAAGACCATAAGATCCCACCATGGTTACAAATCACGAGGCAACACTTTTACCTTGGTGAGGTGTTAGCCATGTTCCCTAGTAGGTTCACACATCTACTAGTATTCAATGACTTAGCACTATCCTACCAAGGCATTATACTCCAACCTCTAGATAGTCCTTAAGGAACTCCAACCCCAGTATTGCGGGTTGGCTCTCATAGATCATTAAGAACTAGTTACTACTACTCATAAGTTCGAGGAGTCAAGGAGTAGAAGACGTAGTTACATCCATATTCTTTACCTTACTCATCACAATATATAAGGCATTTGATTGTTTTCAGTTGTAGCAAATTAAACTGAAACTATCACATGAGCTACAACCACATTGCAGTTTCCAGTAAAAAGCAACATGATTTTTTTTATGGAAAAAGAAAATAACAATAATTAGGAAGAATAAAACAAAAGGGAATACATCAGTGCATCATAATATAGAAAAATACTCTGATCTGGAAAGATTGTAAGGTTGGTTATTACTTCTTAAGAACCTCTACACTTTCTACCAATAACATGCTAATTGCTTTTGTAAAAGCTGTTTCAAACCCGAAATTGCAAAGCCTTTTCGCAAAGGAGCTGCTGAAATCGAAACTCTAACAAATGGAGTATCGGCAACGATGCTTTAATATGGGATTCAATTTGGGCATTCATCTGATTTAATCCCCACATCGTTATTATTATTATCCATTAAATAATTCATCGAAATAACCAAATAATTGCAATTAGAGAAGTTAAAATCTTGAGAACAAGAAAACCATGATCCATTACAAGACTGATTTATACATACAAGCAAGCTAACAACAAAACCCTGACAAGCAAAGTCTTTTAATATACCCTAGAAAATCAAATACTCGGAATTAATTCTATCGAAAGTTAATTAGCTCTTAAAACCTAAACTGCAAACCAATTTCACATGTATGCCAAAAGTTTAAGCAATAAATAATAACAAATAAGTTCAGAAAAATGCTAGGAAAAGTGCTTACAGCGATGACGTCACGGTCGCACCATGGGATCTGATCGCCACCGGAGAAGAAGTTGCCAACCGACTCGAAGAATTTCCCCACATTCTCTGCCATTCTCGTTTCGTTTGTGTGTTTTGGGGTTTTTGCTTCTTCACAGTTCAGATAGACGAATAAAAGCCCAAATGGCTCTCCTTCCTCTTTCGCTTTCTTTTGGGAGGGACTTTGTTTGATATATAAAGATATTTTTTAAATAAATTACTTGAGGGCTAAGTCTTTTTTTGTCTCTTACTGAAAATAATTATTTAATTTTTTTCTCTACCTGGTTTTCTTCTAATACAAGTTTTTTTTTTGTCGAACACACTATTAAAGTGTCATATGAAGGAGAAATTATACAATCGTACGGTGGAAAATTATACAATCGTACGGTGGAAAATTATACAATCGTACGGTACTATCGCGTATTACTTGCCATGTGATGGTACGCTCCTATAATATAAAGACAGCTGGACAACAGCTGGACAACACTACTCAAAGGGGGAGGAACTAACGATCGTTTAATATGGACGTTAATGTTGCGCATCAAGCATTCCTAGAGACGTCTATGGTCACATTGCAGCTTTCTTCATTCTCACACCCCAAGGTTCTGAAATATTTTTTTTCCCTCTTTCAGTCTCTCATAGAAGCTATGGCCATGGGTGTTTTTCTTTCAATCCACTGGGTGTTGTCTAAAATCATTAAATTTTCTTTTAGATTGTTAATTATACAATAAACCCAATCGATAACCCATTATCTAAGCCTAAATACCCACTTAACAAAAATCGATCTTTAGTCTAAAAAGACGTTGGACTGAGACCCTCATATTTACGCCCGTTTTCCCCCAAAAAGTAAAATAAAATTCCATCTTTTCCTTTAAAAACACTGTGCAGAGAATAATTTTGATAAATACCTAAAGAAAGAGAAGAAGAAAAAAAATGTGGAGAAGAAATTAAGGGAAAGATGAAGATTTGAAGGAATCAAGTCAGTTTTTCATTCATCTAACAAAATATCCTCATTTTTCCTCATCTATGGCTTAATTCTTCTGCAACTTTTTGAAGGAACAACACATATGCCAATAGAAGAAGGTGCGGATACGGGATGAAGATAAGGAAGTTTCTTGGACGGTGTTAAAAGCCACTATAAAACAAAACATTAATTCTCTCTCATTTGTAGTTGCTATCTAGATGACGTCATTTCATTCGTCTCTGTACCACCACTTGGCAAGTGGCACGTGGTAGTACCGTACGCACACATATTCAAAGTGTCATAAAATTCGAATTTGAGACTACTGATATGCAAGTCGATGCGTTTTTTCCAGTAAACTATACCCGCTGGCCTCTACATGTTTGTTTGGCTGTTTGTTCCTGTCCATCAAAATATGAACCCTTGAAGACAAAATCTGTAGTTAAAAACTCACCAACAGAACCGTCGACAACCCACAATCCCTTCCGTGGAGAAAAACTTTACCTATACCAGGAATACCACTCTGGTGCTATCATTTGTCAATCACTCATTGTCATTTGTTTTAACTTTCTGATATGACAATACAACTTTCTCACATGATAATGTGTGATAGACTTGAGACGGCACAGTGGCATCCTTGTTGCATGTAAATTCTTCTCCTTTCCTTGACAACCAATCCTAACATCGCCTCTCTTTATATATGTCTCTCGTATCGGAATGGCGACAACAAAAGCACATTCAATGCTAGTGTCATCTCTCACAAGCACATTCAAAGCTTGATAGCAACCAAAATCCGTGTAGAGATGATTAAACCGAAGATGAATTGCTTAAACAATGTTTAAACTAATGCATCAAACTTAAGTCTTTTATGAAACCAACCATTTAGTTAAAAAAAATGTCTGCAGTAAACCAATGTGTATCCAATCACACAAAATGACTAGTCTCTAGTATTTCATTTAAACACAATTTGTAGGGATTGATCCAAAAGGACATGATGAACTTGTGCTAGAAAATCGATTTGCACAAAAGAAAAGGTTGGATCAATTAGAAGTGGTTTTTATTTGATCTGAAAAACAGTTGTATCCAACAAAAGTCACACATAAACACAATGTGTATGCATAAACATTTCTAGATCAACACAGCCAATCTTCAAAAAGTACAATCAGAAGCGGTTACAGAACTCTACAAAGACGAATTTCTTGTTATGCCTTCCAAAAAGTAAAAAGGGGTAATCACCACCCCCCACCACCCCTAAAAGAATTAATACCAATAAGCAAACTACAATAATCTATGTTTGAAGTCACCAGAAAAAAAAAGAAAAAAAAAGGGCAGAAACTTCAACTCCCCCGCTGACCTTGAGCTCCTTCATACATCAATTTTTGCCGCAGTTTACCTCAACAAAGAAAAGACCTGCCTTGATATAAAATCCAGGTCTTCATGTATGCTTTGGCTTCACCTGATTTTAAAGTTATCTTTCATTATTTCATAATGTGAACAAACCACCCATTAAAAGCCAGAAATCTTGGACGAACTGTCTGCGATGTCCTAGGATAAGTCAGCATCGTCAATCCATTCCTTCCTCCTCACTAGCCTACACAGAAAATGCCGTTTGCAGTTCAGCAAACAGTCACCACCCCGGCACTGTATGTTTGGATTTGACAAAGATGGGGCAAGTATAGATTCATCTAATGGGCAATGGTTAACGAATGGTTCGCACTTGGTTCTTGCTTGCCTTGTAGGTAGATGGAATGGGATGGTATCATCCTAGATATGATCTAGTACAATTCTTGTCTTCTTAAGAAAATTTCATTCGAAGGTGACCCATCTTCTTCTTCATGCTTCACTAATTCTCCATTTCCGCCACTACAAAGTCGCGCAGATAATGAAGGCGACACAGGCATATAGCTACCACCTGTTTATTTCAACAAGTATGAAGCCCCAAATAATTGAAAATTTAAAAGAGTCAACTGGTTAGGAAATAAATGATACAAGAGAAAAGAGAAAGAAAAAAAGTAATAGAATAGATAATGAAGGCGACACAGTCATAAAGCTACCACCTGTTTATTTCAACAAGTATGAAGCCCAAAATAATTGAAAATTTAAAAGAGTCAACTGGTTAGGAAATAAATGATACAAGAGAATAGAGAAAGAAAAAAGGTAATAGAACAGATTGGTCTCGCACCTTTAAAAGAAGAGCTTCTTTCAAATTCTTTTGTTGAATGCAATAAGATGGTCCCACATAGTACAACAATAAATCCACATATTTCTGAAATGATGGCTCCCCCACTTTGGTCATCCCAATCCTAAAATCATAAATTGCTGTATGTAATTACTGTCATCAAACTAATCCGCAATCAATAGCCTGTGGTTTTTGTAGAAGAACAAAAAGTATTTTGCTAGAAAGAATGGTCACATAGCATTCTATGCAAAAAATATTTTCTGTAAGTTGGTCTTACCCAAGAAACTGAAATCTGACTGTGTTTCTTCTCTTTTATAGTGTAGATGTACGTCACATTTTAAGCAGTAGAAATTGAGTATCTAAACAACAATTCTGATAATAAAAAAGTAGAGCAAACCCTTGTAGAATTCTCCCTGTCATAAAGTTAGCCCTACAATTTGGATCAAGAGTATTGGATAGCTGAGTTTGACTCATTCTAATAGGTTAATTTGAAGTATAGTTAGTAGCACTGACATTGTACCCTTTTGTAGGTTTTATATTAAGTCCCTTACCAATTCCAATCAACCAAAGAACCAACATTTTTTCACGTCAACTAAATTAATGGACCTCGATTTAGCCTCATAAAAAGCATGATTTTCTCAACTGGGTGATCTTTGCTTGAAATGCCAAATCAGATGTTATTATCCACACAAGGCTCTACTTGAGCTACTTTTCAGTGTATACCTTGTAGTCACATGCCAGATTCATGCCTTCTGTTAAAATCAATCACATTAACAACAATCCAACTTGGAACTGAAGCTAGACTTGGCAAAGAGATATAACACCATGACATGTCCAACTTATAATACTATCACTTAACAATACCTTAAACAATTTTTTTTTAGGGAACAAAACCTTAAACATTATGACACTGGCAATGATTGCCAGCATTGTAAACATGACATAATAAATAGGGGACACGACTGCAGTGTTGAATGTATCAAGCGCCTGAAAAATCAGAGTTGAGTGGTTCAGTAGAAAATATGAATACAAAGATTCCTCTAATTCTTGTAAAGAAACATACATATATATGGTATACATGTATCTTTGAATGTATCCATATATATGCACACGCAAAAAGCAAGAGCCAAACTACTACTGCAATAAAGAATAACCCTCAAGTTATTTTTTTACCTTTTAATTATTTTTTTAAGAAGATGCTTACAGAAATGTTTAAAAGCCAAGTTATAGATCTTCTTTTATTCTAATGTACTAGATGAGTCCCCAATGGTTGTACCAAATTTAAAAAGCCGTGGATGCATAACTAAGGATTGCATGCTTTCTTTCTGATCTGAATGCTTTTCCACCTAGTAAAAAACAGCTGCCTTATATTATACATAAACTAAATTACAGTGTCATTGGATGGAATAATTTAAAAGAAAGAATTCTGTTGGGATAATCAAGCTAAATTAATTAAAACAAATCTAAAAGGACTATTACCGTCCAATCAAGCAATTTAGCTATAAATAATAAATATTAACCAAGTCCCTATATTTGAAATCACACCTCTGAAATGGGCCCTTAGGTTCTTTATTCTCTACAATACCGACCTCATTACTTTCTTCTTTTTCATTCGCCCCTCCTTTTCAGGATTTCACAAGAAATAAATAAATAAAAGAGAGTAATCAGTAAAGCAAACTCCTGGACATTTCAGAATAACTATTTTCCTGTGTTCTCAAGTCATTACCAGAATGTGAGTTCAATTGAATTGACTAACTGAGTATTTCTAAAGTATCTTAATATGCAGTCCAGATTCCAGCCATGACCCAAATAGGCAAGCCTGCTATGTTCTATCACATTGATTCATTGACGTAAAGATATGAAACCTTCTAGCAAATATAACCTAGGAAATCTTAGGCCACTGGATGCTTGTGCAAAATCGTGTTCTTGCCGGCAAGAATTGGACTAATTAAACTATCCTGAGGAATTATATCAATGAGTGTTATCAATTGAGCTCCAAACTAGAATCCAAGGGACAAACATGCAACATTCAGAAATTATCCTCTACCACCAACTGATGAGAAACAAAAGTGGCAGGAACCCTTAAAGGTTTATCAAAGGCATGGTATATCCAAGGCTCAAGCCATAGTATGGCACAGTTGGATGATGTTGGGCGCATTAAGGATGGTACATAGTTGGGCTTGGGCAAGTTCAATCAATAATGGTGGACTGTTTTCTTTTAACATTATTTAAGTTAAGGATACTTAAATATACCTCGGGTTTCTCTTCCGCTTTCTGTTGGAAGAGTCGTTTTAACGCTGTTTAAGTGAAGGATATTTTAGTACCTTTTTACCTTGATTTCTTCTTAGGTTTAGGTTCTATAAATTATCTCATCGTGATCATTTAGAACAGATTTTGATGATTGAATAAAGTTACAACAGCTTTGCTTCAATCGAGGTATATATGATGCAACCTGACCCTAGGTGTGATGCCTAAGGCCACTATAAGTGATTCCTAAAACACTATTGGTGTGAAGCTATTAGTTTCTATCGTTTTCTTTTAATTTTCTCCTTGCATTCCATAAATTTCCATTTTGATTTTACCTACCAGGAAACCGTAATTTCAACAAATAACATCACTTCTAGATATTATTCCTCTTTGTCCTGCATCACCACCACTCTTTAAATTTCATGTAATATGTTATCAATACCACTAACAGCTCTAGTGAAGAAAAACCAATTATATGAAAATATGAGTAAGAGATGTGGCAACCACATATTAACTATGGAAACTATATTGAACATTACACAGAAATTTGAAAAGATCATATGACATGAAAATATCCTATGATTAATTGTAGTTAAAGCCTCCACCGAAGGCAGCTACAGACTTTGACTTGTACAAATGTGTTTTCAATACCGATTTCTTTTTTGCAGCATAAATTCATTACAAAATTGCTTTCTTTGACTAACTTAGTAGTGAGGATAGAACAAGATTAATCTTAAAGACGGGAAAAGGTAAACTGAACAAAACTTCATGGGTTTCCCATACATCCGCCGAAAAGTAAGTAGAACCACTCGTCCCCGAACATGTCAAATTTTATAGACTAAACAAAAGCATATTTATGTTCAGACTACTTTTTCTGTCAGAGATAGATGCAAATGCATACGAGCAAAGCGAACAGCAGGACAAAGGAATAGCCAGAAAACTATTCTGGAGAAGGGGAAAGGTGGAACAGTACAAGAGCAAGAACTTCCAAAAGACTCCTATAAATTAGACTATGATTGTTCATATCAAACATATTCACAATGAAATGGAATTTCTAACCTTATTCAAATAATTCATTTGAGTGATGACACATGTAGCTACGACCAACATAAAAAACCACGTCTCTGGATAGATTAACTGATTCTTCCCCTCAAAAGTTAATTTCAGAGCAGTTCCTAGGGCTTTAACACTCATCACCTGCAGAATCATGGAAAATAATGCATGTAAATTACGAGAGATCCAGATATTCTTATAATTGAAAGGAAATAATTTGATAACAAGAAATCATTAAACGCAGACTTGGGTCTACAGGGACTCTGTAGATTGATGTGCTAACAGAAATTTGTCTTCATCCAACCAATAAATCAGATTGACTTATGTATCAATTACCTACCCAGTCCCCACCCTAAAATTTTCGAAATAAATCTGTACTGTCACTTTAGGATGAAATTTGAGCATGAAGAAAGAACTTACAGGTTGATATTAGAACAATTTTAACACTCGCTTATGTGTGAACTTTGTGCTTAAATTTTAAATTCTTACATTCTGTATAATGCATAATTATTTTAGTACAATACGACAGGAATGAGAGGAGCTCAGGTTTTCTTTTCTCAGAGAACACCAAGTTTGAAAAGAGAGAAACCCAATACAGTAAAACAGAAATGAACTAATGATTATCAGCACTTGAAACAATTTACCGAGAGAGAACCCATCAATGAACAGATGCCGGTGAAAACTAGCACATTCGTGTGCCCACATTGTGGGGCAAAATGGAAGACTAGTATGAAAACCAGAACAACCACTGAGCCCACATAAAGCAAAAAAGCTGAAATAAACAGTATATGTTGTTAATTCCCAATGCAGAATCATCTAAATCTCAAGAAAACAGAGAAAAAGGAATTGAAATAAAACAAATGAGCCTGAAGCAAACCTGGCTGAGTTGCCATACTCCATATTTCAAGAACCAAAGTTATAGAATGCTCCTTTGGTGCATGGATAACAATTATGATCGACCCGGCAATGCACATTACACAGCCCAAAGCTCCAAGCCGGTGCAACCTCTCATTCAAGATAAAATGAGCCAGCGCAGCACTACACCATACCATTCAATTTTTAAACATTATTAGTAAAACCTAAGAACATCATAGGACATGATAAAAATATATAAGAACAACCAAGCACGGAATCAAAAGCAATATATGAGCAGTTACCTTACAATTATACTCAATGCACCGAGAGGGGTAACAAGAACTGCCGGAGCAAATGCATAGGCAACAAAGTTTGCAATCTCTCCAACAATCACTATATCAAAAATCATAAATCAAGAGAGATTCTGCAAACCATCAGTGGAATTGAATGAACAATATGAATACCAAAACCCGTACTTTTAACTGACTTAGTAACATTGGAAAACATCAATTGCTACAATGGAACAAAAGCATTACTTCCATGGTGAAGAAAATTATTTTCCCATGACAAGCATTTGAACTCGATTACAAAATGAAACATGAATGGTGATGAAATACCAAAAAATCATAAGAGCAATCAAAGCTAGTAATGACCATAATCCATAAAGTTTTATATGACAACATGGCCATAACTATTTGCAGAATCTATATTCAACGATAAAAATATGCAAACAACGACAACAATTATCAGAATTTTGGCTGTCTTAAAAACATTATGAAACAGAACCAAAAAGCAAAAAACATATGTAGAAGCTTACTTGTAATAAAGCCCAGCCACCACAGAGGCTCCAAGAGATAAGAGTACCCGCCATAACCTACAACAATCAAGGATCAATAACAAATCAATCAATAAAAACAACCATCCGTTAAAACCAATATAGGTAAAAGAAAAACCGAGATTGAGAAGAAATAAATGAACAGAAACTCACCAGCTCTGACCCCAGAAGCAGCTGAGGCTCTTTTGAGGCCTTTCTTCTTGATAATAAAGCTTGCCCCTATGAACCCACTTGAAAGCAAAGCCAAAACAAAGCCTTTAAGATTGTCTTTGGAGAAACCCATGTCGAATATTTCCCTCTCTTTCTGAAATTTTCGCTGGTTTCTTCATGGAAATACAACAGAGTCAAAATCTTTGGGAGATCATCCATCTCGTTGGAAACCTTGGTGAATAATATGCTCTTTTTCAGGTTGCCGGAAGTGGGGACAGCTACCGTGTCAGGTAGAGCTACATTATTTGAGAGATTGGCTCGTCCTTTTCTATTTCTATTTTTGTCGCTTCTAAAATTCGTGAAATATCAGAGACAAATTCCCAATTGAGATTGTGGTCCACGAAATACTTATTTTTCAATTAACCACATAAAACTTCCCGAATTGTGAAGGTTTAGGGGTTTTTTTTTGGTTTAGGAACAAGTGTTCATTAGAAGCCCATAAAAAGGGCAGAAAAAATACAACAAAAAGGAGAAGCCTAGCAAAGCTCGGTATTCCAGTTTTGATGTCCACCCCTACAAAAGCCTTAAGTACTTTTTCACCCAAAATGAATTGAATATGAGACAAAGGTGTTGGCTAGAGTTAATCAAGGATTACGATTGTACTATTGAGTATCACCCTGGCCGAGCTAATGTTACGCATACGCCCTTAGTAGGAAGTTTGTTGGAACCTTAGCTCACCTCTTAATGACTTATCTCCCACTGTTGGTAGAAATGAGAAATGATAGGATTGAATTGGGAATTGACCAACAAGGAGGGTTACTTGCTAGTTTCCATGTGAGATCTATACTTGTTGAACAGGTGATTGAAAGCCAACTGAAGGACACTGTACTTTGCATGATAAGATTAGAAGTGGAGAACGGTACACGAACGGATTATGCCGTGAGAAATGACGGAGCTTTGGTAACGGGAACTCATTTGTGTGTACCCAAGAATGAGGCTTTAAAAAGGGAAATCTTGGAGGAGGCTCATTGTTCAGCTTATACTATGCATCCATCCAGGTAGCACCAAGATATATCATACACTTAGGGCCAGTTTGGCATTGCTGTGCTGTGAAAATAATCGCTGTCAGATTTGCTGTGAGAGTAATCAGCTGTGAGAGAAAGCAGTTTGGCGTTTGGTAAACTTTTTGTTAAAAGTGTTGTTGGTACTGATTCCCGCATAATCAGAAAATGATTGCCGCATAATTATTAAAATCAGCGCCTCTTCGAAATTGATTCCTGCATAATCAGAAATGAAAGCACCTCATTAGCTGCTTTTCCTTATAGCTTTCTCTCACAGCAATTTTTAACAGTAAGTGATTTTCTCATAGTTTACCAAACGGGCCAGGCTTCCCAAATTTTTTTAAAAATCACTTATCACCCCAAATAAGTAATGTCAAACATGCACTAATCAATACCAACAACACTTTTAACAAAAAGTTTACCAAACGCCAAACTGCTTTCTCTCACAACTGATTTCTCTCACAGAAAATCTGACAGCAATTATTTTAACAGCACAGCAATGCCAAACTGGCCCTTAGAGAGAATTACTTGTGGCCTCATATGAGAAAGGAGATAGCTAAGTATGTGACCAGATGCTTTATTTGCCAAAAGGTAAAAGCTGAGCTACATAAACCATATGGACTTATGCAACCCCTTCCAATTCCTAAATGGAAGTAGGAACTGTGGGAGCAAATTTCCCCACGAGAATATTCGGTTGAAAAGATTCCCCTTTCTTCTTCGCCGCCTCTTTCTCCCTGCAAAATAGAACCAATAAGAGGACCACACCCGGGGGGTGTTGGCCAAAGGCCATCCGATGCCTAAGTTAGTTCGAGAGTTTATGAGAAAAACACTAGCTAACTAGGGTACGGAGATATATATGTTTATGGTGTAAACCGGGCGGCTGGAGCCTTATGTAAAAGAGGGAGAGAAAGGAGGTGGCTAGAGTTTCATAGAGAAATTTAGACGTCCTTTGAGAGAGAAGTTTAGACGTAGTTTGAGTAGTAATTCTGACGTAGTTTGAGTAGTAATTCTGACGTACCTCAACCCTTTGTGTGCCCATGTATTTATAGGGGGCCTCGACGAGGTTGGTGTGGTAGGTGTGGTTGGTGTGATTGTTGTATTTAGGGATTTGATTTATTAGGGTTAAATCAAATCCCTAATTGTGGTAGGTATCCAATCAATTCCTAACTTAATTAGGTAAATCCTCCTTTAATTGGGAATTGTGGTAGGTGCCAAATCAATTCTCAACCCAATTAGGTAACATTCCATTTAATTGGATAATCCCCAATTAAATTGAATAATTCCCAATTAGGTTAAATAATTCCCAATTAGGTCAAATAATTCCCAATTAGGTCAAATAATCCCCAAATGGAATGAATTATTTGACCTAGGATCATGACTAAATTCGGTTCCCACAGGAACACATTCCAATGGATTTTGTTTTCAAGCTTCCTCGCATCAAGAAGGGACTTGATGAGATTTGGGTGATAGTTGACTGACTCACCAAATCTGCTCACTTCTTGCCTATCAAAGAAACTTATTCCTTTAATAAGCTTGCCAAGCTCTTTGTAGATGAAATAGTGAGGTTACATGGGGTGCTTGTATCCATTGTGTCACACAGAGATGCTAGGTTTACATCGCGTTTTTGGAAAAGTTTACAGGAAGCTTTGGGTACTAAGTTACGGTTTAGTACTGCTTTCCACCCGCAAACCGATGGATAGTTAGAAAGAACAATTTAGACGTTGGAAGACATGTTGAGAGCTTGTGTGTTGTAGTTTAAAGGGAATTGGGATACTCACCTTCCGTTGATGGAGTTTGCCTACAACAATAGTTATCATTCGAGCATTGAAATGGCTCCTTATGAGGCTTTGTATGGGAGACAATGTAAGGACGACGTTTGTGAGGCGGGTTTTAAAAGAAAATATCAATCAACAACCACATCCCTTTTTTGAATCTCAACACATAAAACGCAAAATGTTTTAGGGCCCGTTTGGTATGCTACTTGGATCCATTATTTTAAAAACTAAAAAACAATTTTTGAGTCCAAAGTCCATAATTCGAGTTGGGTAAAGCCCATTTTTAAAAAGCCCAACTCAAAAATAACTTAAAAGATGCCCGATTTTAATAACAAAAAAAGAGGTTTTACATTTTTCTCTATCTTTCTCTCTCTCTCTCTCCTCCCTCTCTTAGGGATGGCAACGGCCTGGTTCGAGGCTGGGTATGGCAATACCATCCCCGTCCTCGTTCCCCATCCCCGCTCTTGTCCCCGGTCCCATCCCCTCCACGCTCTCCATCCCTACCCTCTCCCTCTCTCTCTCTCTCTCTCTCTCTCTCTCTCTCTCTCTCTCTCTCTCTCTATTGTCTCTCTCTCTCGCCTCCCTCTCTCGTCTCTCTCTCCCTCTCCTCCCTCTCTTGCCTCTCTCGTCTCTTTCTGTCATTTTCTTTTGTTAGTTTCAATTTGGGAATCTAGGGTTTCTGATTTTAATTTCAATTTTTTTTAGATCTTAATAATAGTTTGGATATCAGTATCAAACAAGTTTTTAGATGTTAAAAGAATTTTAAAACTCTTTTTTTTTAAATAAAAAATCATGATGTTTTAGTTCATTTTTTAGTAGGATGCCAAATGAGCCCTTAACTTTTGGGTTTATGTGGGTTTTAATTTTGACAGCATTTGTGACTATTCGAGTGAGTCTTTCGTTATATTTGAAATTTTTTTATAATAAAAATTGGCATTTAAAAAATGAGACTATTGCATATGATAAAAAGCTCTTTTTCTTAAAAGGAGGGGGCGCCATAATCCATTAATGTTGTGTTTACTAATCCGTAATCAGATTAGGAGGAATTGAATTTTGGATGGATTGAATTGAGGAGGAGTTGGATTGAGGATAATTAGATTTTGGATTCCTATTGAAGTTGTTTACTAAACCATATGGATTGAGCAGAGTTAGATTTCGGATTTAAGGGCGGTCCCTAGAAGGGACTAACCTGGGCTATAGCCAAGGTGAGTTGTTATTTTATCAACCTAAAATTTAATTTAGCCCACCCATGCCTACTAATGACAATCATGCCACACTCACATCCAAAGGCTCACAAGTTCATCGTTCATCCAACAATACACTCAAGGAGAAGAAGACGAGACAAACTAATGAATTGAATTTTCTTTGACTATTCCAGGACATTCTTGTGTAGGACATCTCTGTAAAGTTCTCTCTAAAATGAAAATTATTTTCGTCTTGTTCTTACTTTTTTAGCCTACAACCAACTTCTTTTTATTTATATTTATATTTTTTATGAATAGTCTACTGCTAATTTTCCTTTCACTGATAACCCTCTTCACACATAATTCCTTTAAGTGAAAAAAATTAAATAAATAAAAGAATGAATTGGTACGCTGGAGTAGCTGCACCTTTATGTTCAACTCTCGGGTGCGTATATAAGGTAAATTTAGTCCACCCCATTTTAAAATATTGGGTTTGTCCCTGTCTGAATTCCTATTGAAGTTGTTTACTAAACCATATGGAATTGGGGTAGAAGTGCTTCTAATTACTAAAATTCCATGTTGAGATTTATGACCTCCAAATTCCATGTTTTTTACCACGCAGAATTTCTAAATTTCTATGTTTTTTTTATCCAAACACATGAATTGGTTCATGTCGATTTAGAAATTCTAACTTTTGTCAAAATCCCAACTTTATTTCCCTCATCCAAATGCACTGTAAATGTTTTATAGACATCTATCACAATTTATTTAAAATGATAGGATCTTGAAATGCAAAGGATATTATAATTTTGGCATTGACAAGGCTAAAATGGCAATTGGCACCAACAACGATAAAAGTCCTATTTCTTTTCTTGCTCATTCCGACCCATTAGAGCACTTCCACCCATTTGTCATGGCAAAGGGCAAGGGCAAGGCATGGGCTATTACTATTCATGTGAATAGTGGTACCCCTTACAAAATGCTTGTTGTGTTTCCACCCATTGCCATGGCAAATGGCAAATACTATTCACTTTAACTTTTTTTTTAAAAAAAAAATACTTAAACGATTAATTTGGAGAAGATTTTTGGTTGCCACGTGGCAATATTTATTATAAGATTCGAATGAAATTTTTGGATTAATTTTCGGATAAGATTTTCGGTTGCCACGTGTCCATATTTATTATAAAATTCACCTCTCAAATTTCAGATAAGATTTTTGGATAAGATTCTCGGTTGCCACGTGTCGATATTTATTATAAAATACAAATCTCATATTTCAAATAAGATTTTCACCTTCTAAAATCGCGCCACGTGTCATCTCTATCTTCTAAATCTCTCTATAAAACAAAAGGCTCAACTCAGACATCTCACACCATATCCTCTCTATCCTTTCATTTCTCAGATTTTAGATTTCATAGTCCACTCTCAATGTCGAACATGAGGAGATGCTTGGAGAGGCAAGAGCGAGAAACGAAAGAAAGAAGTTATAGACGAGCTGAAGAAGAAAGGGAGGAGGAAGAAGATGATGAACAAGTTGCCATGGCAGTGGGTATGCTCGATCTATCAAGGCAAGGCCGCCACCGTGGTTCACAAGTCGGCCGTGGCCCGAACGTGGATAGACATAGGCATTCTCGGGGTAAGAATCTTTTGGAAGATTACTTTATCCCAAATTCGTTGTACTCTACTGTTGATTTTCGAGGGTGATATAGAATGCAGCCCCATTTGTTCAATAAAGTCATGCATGATGTTTGCAATTACAATGCATACTTCGTTCAGAAGTGTGATGCTACTGGGGTTTTGGGGCTTTTTCTGGAGCAAAAGCTTATAGCTGCTTTACAGATGCTGGCGTTTGGTGCATTTGCAAATCAGGTGGATGAGATTGCTAGGATTGGAAAGTCCACTATCCTAGAGAGTTTGGTCAGATTCTGTGATGTAATCAAAACTCTCTACATGAGGGATTAACTCCGCACACCTACGCCTAGGGACCTCCAAAGGCTTCTACAAAAACTTGAAGCTTAAGGTTTCCCATGCATGATTGGAAGCATCGACTGTATGCACTGACAATGGAAGAATTGCCCAACAGCCTGACAAGAAGATTATGGGAATAGGAAAGGGCAAAAAAAGTATCATTCTAGAAGCCGTTGCTTCATTCGATACATGGGTTTGGCATGCCTTTTCGGAGTTGCGTGATCTCAAAACGACCTCAACGTGCTCGGTCAATCCCGGTGTTCAACGATGTGTTGAGAGGTCAAGCCCCTCAAATCACCTATGAAATCAACAATACTGTCTACTGGGGTGGGTACTACCTAGCAGATGGAATCTACCTGAGGTGGACAACATTCGTCAAAATAATTCTGCATCACCAATCGAAGAAGGAAAAATTATTTGCTGCCTATTAAGAAGGTTATAGAAAAGATGTGGAAAGATATTTTGGTATCCTCCAAGCTCGGTGGGCAATCATTTGGGGGGCTACTCATGTGTTTGATGAAGAGGTGCTTCAGAGCATTATGATGATGTGCATCATCCTCCATAACCTGATTGTGGAGGATGAGTATGATTATGATGCTCCAAAGGTGTTCGAACCCGATCCCATTAATACGGCATTGACAAGAATTTATGAAAGTCCTGTGGGAGCAAATGGACAACCACTAGAGCACAAACCGTTGGTTAGGGACGATCGTTACAACAACTGTATGATTGATCTTTATACCGAAATGCAATCTTCTTATATTCATGAATGACGTTAAGTTGACTTGATGGAGCACTTATGGGCGGTGAGAGGCAATGACGGCGAATGAAGTCAAGTGAAGATGCTTTATTTTTAATTATGTTTTATCTTGATGTATGCATTGTTTGAATTATGCTTTGTTTGTGTTTTGTTTTGAATTGTGGTTTGGTTGTGTTTTGTAATGAATTATGCATTCTTTGTGTTTTGTTTTGAATTATGCTTTGGTTGTGTTTTGTAATGAATTATGCTTTCTTTGTGTTTTGAATCGGATTTATGCTTTGTTTTGATATATGCAATGTGTTAAATAAAAGGTATTTTATTGAATGATTTCTTTATTCAATAAAAGAAAAGCAATACAACTAATTAAAAAATTTGGTGTGGAAAGTGAAGAATATTGGTAGGTATTTATAGAAAGAAAAAAAAAAGAGGAAAAACTACGTAACACCCCAATTAGGAAACCCTACAAATTGCCCCCTCCGTTAAGAAACCCTACAAAAAAAAAAAAAAAAGGTATTTACGAAGACATACTCAAACTCTAAACCCTACAAATCAAACCCTCCAAAAAAGAAAAAAAAAAGTATTTACGAGTACATACTCAAACTCTCGGAAACCCTACAAATTACCTCCTCCGTTAGGAAAACTGTTAGTAAAAACGTTAAGTGCCAATGTGGCATTCATGGGACCCTTTTTTTGTTTTTTAATGAAGTAGACTTCATATGGACAAAATAATAATAAACAATTTCTTTTAAAAAATTATAAACTACAAGTATATTTTAAAAGATTATAATAAATGAAATACAGTAAAAACTAAAAACAAACAAAACCCCAAGTTTCTCCAACATATGCCCAGCCACCATTCAGCTGCCGATAACTCAACACCCCAGCTACCCGATCACAGCTGCCACCACCATCCAGCGGCGATTGTAACATCCTTCCAAGCACCATCGAAGCTCCTACCCCATTGTTACCCACATAGCAAGAGGGTCTCTAAAAGCGAGGAGGCAGGCCAAAAGAGATTGGACTGAACCAAGGCATGAATCAAAATGCAAAACAACACCGTAGAATGATTGAAGCTTTTGTGGAAGCCCAAGAAATTGAAAAACTGCAAGGCTAACCTAGGATTCCTTATATTCTGGATCAGAACCTTCTCAACGTGATGGGGCTTAAATGCGATTGAAATGAAGGGGTTGTTGAAGGCAACTTTCCAGCTCTGCTTTCCTCAAACTACGTCATTTGAAATCTCCCTTCCCTACCCTGCTTCTCCAGTCCAAACCAACCCCTGTACGATATAGATCTGACAAAGATTCTGCGAGTACAAAACTCCATATCCGAAGAACCAATCGTAGTTGTAGATCCAATCATCAAAGCCAAAGGTCTTCGTCGTCAAGTTCTTTGGTCGCTGCAACAGTGACACGGAACCCCACTAAGTCCAGAGAGAGAGAGAGAGAGAGAGAGAGAGAGAGAGAGATAGACATATATATAGATAGATAGATAGATAGACATACATATAGATAGATAGATAGGTAGATAGATAGATAGATTAGGATCGAGATGGCGACTGGGTTCACCTGAGGCATGTCCACCTTAATAACACCAAAAACTTGAACGGTCTTTTTGTTCTTTTTTTTTCAGATTGAAAGGTCTCTTTCAGTTCTTCAAAATCTTTGCCCTTGAACCTTTGGATATTTACCAAAATCCGAAGGTTATGAAATTAAAAATGGGTAAATGATCGAGCTTTGAATATTGATGCAGGGTGGGAGAGGTTGGTGCAGGTTAATTAGGGAAGATGGTGGTTGTGTGGTGGGAGAGAGAGAAAGGGTGGCGTTGGGGGTTGCTGCTTTTTTTTTTCTCTGTAGATTTTAGGTTTATTATTGTTCTAATCTTTTGAATGAATCTTTAAATTTTTAAATATTATTTTGTCTACATGGACTGTACATAAGCATAAAAGTGGGACCCAAAGTTTCCATGTAAGCACTTAACAGACTTACTAACAGTTTAGCTAATGGAGGGGGAAATTTGTAGGGTTTCTAGGAGTTTGAGAATGTACTCGTACATGTCTCTAAAGTTGGGTATGAACTTGAAAATGACCTTATATGTAAGACCCGTGTCTTGGGCTTGGAAAGCAGAGAAGCAGTGAGCAATCCCACATCACTCGGAGAGGAAGGGTGATGTGCCTTATATGTGTGGGCACGTCTCTAACTAACACGAGGCCTTTTGGGAGCTCACTGGCCGGATTCTTAGAACTGAAGTTAAGCGAGTTGTGGCTTATAGCAATCCCAGGGATGGGTGACCTCTGGGAAGATATTGCTCGTGAGTTCCCGGTGACAAAACCGTGAGGCGGAGGCCCAAAGCGGACAATATCGTGTTAGGGGAGTCGGGTCGTGACATTATAGTTTGGGGAGTTTTATGTAGTTTTTCCAACAACAACAAAATAGAATTTTTTGGTATTTTTTTTTAAAAAAAATTCAAATTTGCCATTGGATTGGAGGACAAAAAACGATCGAAAAAGCCACGTGGCTTCTAGCCGTTGGCCAATCAGGGCTGACGCCACTGGCGTCAGTGCACGAAAGTATACATTTTTTTTACTGTTGGCCGGTGCACCACACATGCCAAGGGTAAAAAAAATTTAAACCCAAGCGTTGATGCCAGGCTGGGGACAGCTCTGACGTAAGCAACCCCCAGGGATGAGCTCGGGCTAGTTTTGCCTTTGAGCTTGCCCGGTTTATTAGGGACCCACCTCCTGCCCGGGCCACACTTGTGCGCTGGAAGCTCGAAATGGGGCTTGGGCCCCCTCCTGCCCAGGCTAAACCCTGGCACTGGAAATGCTCTTATCTAAGCTGAAACTACAAACAAGGTCCTTATCATCATGCTAAAGAAGATGATAGGTGACAATCCAAAACAGTGACATAAAGTTAGAAATATTTTTTTAAACGGCTATGACTGGCGTTGACTGTACTCGAGACTTAAGTGAAAGATGTATGACATGTGTGGATAATGAATGACTTGCATGGTATGCAATCTTAAAAGGGTAGGGGGGATCCATATTGCTTGCCACAGCTCTATTCTCGACCCGAAGTCAGTGTTTAGTATCCTATTCAAGAGGGGAATTCAAAAACTTAGGCCCCGTTTGGTTTGGTTTCAAGGGGCTGTTTTCATTTTAAAATAACAATAATAAGGCAAGAACCCGTTCGGTGGGCCAAAGCAGAAAACATTGAGAATGTTTTCATAAAATGAAACCAAGTTCTCGTAGAAAACAGAAAAAGTGTATTCATTCTCTCGGAAACAAATGCTCAAAACACGAGAGGTTGAAAAAGAACACATTGTTGCTGCTCACTCTTGTCAATCTCTCACTCAATCTTCTCTCCCCATTAGACCAAAAACAAAAATCTTCTCTCCCCCTTTCTCAACCACTCTTCTCTTATCTCCCCATTTCTCATCAAACACCACCCAACAGCCATAACAGGCCAATCGAACCATAATCACCACAACAGACCAACCACCGCTAATCGCATCACCACCCACTCAAACCCAATCGACCCTACCTTCAATACCACCTAGACCAAATCGAAGTACCACCACTCACTCAAAGAAAGCGCCAAGGAGAGAGAGAGAGAGAGAGAGAGAGAGAGAGAGAGAGAGAGAGAGAGAGAGAGGAAATATTAGGCCTTGGATGGGAAGGAAGAAAGAAAAAAACGAGGCACGGGACATGGGAAAGAGGAAAAGAGAAAGGAGAGAAGAGGAAGAAAGAAAGGTGTTAGCAAAAAAAAATAAAAAAAAGAGATAGTTTTAACTTTTAAAAAACAATATAATTTTTTATTTGTTAAATTATACATTTTTTAAAATATTTTTTTAGCATAAATTAGAAAAAATACACTTAAAAAATAACTCACATATTATTATTCTCAAATTTTACTACCAGACACGTTTTCATTGTTTTTATTTTCAAAATATGTTTTCTAACTAATCTACCAGACGCATTTTCAAATCTTGAAAATGCAAATTCGTTTTCTTGTTTTCATTCTATGAAAATATTCTAAGAAAACATTTTCCGAAAACGTTACCGAACGGGCCTTTAGATTCTTCTTTAAAATAAGGAGTTCTAAAATCTATTTTTTAATATTCAAAGACTTGTTTAGTATGCAACTTTTCCAAAACATAATTATAATTTTAAAATTTAAATTTTAAAAAAACATATATTTTTTTTTTCTGTTTTCAATTAATTGGGTGTGTTTTTGAGTTATTTTTTAGTTTAGGTTTTCAAAACTACCGAACAAATTTTTTGAGTTTTGAACTCAAATTCTTTTTTTAAGTTAAAAAAAAATTAGATTCAAATAGAATACCAAACATGCACTTATATTTTATGCCTATTTTTGTTGTACTTAATTAATCAGGAAAGGTTAATGCTATGGACACCAAATTTGTGCACCAAATTTGAATTCCAAATGATGTGGCACATGCCATATCATCACTTCAACTTAATAAATTGCCAGCATGTGTTATTCTAAAAGAAAAAATTAAAAAAACCAGGTAAGTTGATTAATCCAAAGTATCAAACCTAATCACCACTATGTTCCACCACAACTAGTGACGGGACTCGACCTAGATTTCCCTCGTAATCCATGCGGACTCCCAAGTTTGTTCCGACATCATCCCGATGCCAGGCTCACTTACTATAAACATTCCCTTCTTCGAAAAGGGAAAGGGGAGTCAAGATTTCTGAAATTTCGGCAGTAGTTGATGTGCATTTAAACCAACCTAATTACTAGATTAATTTAAACTAAATTTTACTCATAGCGCACGAATCAATTGTAGAGAAGATATGCAAGAACAAGATCGTTCCCAAAGAGACTGAATATGACAACCTAATCTTAAAATTATTACTTAACTAATCCAACAAATGTTGTTTTGGGTGATGAAACTTAAATTATCTAAACCAATTTAACAGAAATATTAAAGAGAAAATTCAATGAGAGAAAACACTAAGGCATCGATTCCACCACTAATAATCATACTCTCCAACTTAATTGCTAACTCACAAATTATCGGGCTAATGAAGACGACTCTCACACACATGTCCATGGTCCTGCACATGCAATTAATTTCTCAAAAAGATATGAATTTTTCCTTGTTACGGCTTAAACTCAAATAACTCCTAATGTCTATATATCAATGGTCAAGCATACACAAACATATAGGAATTCAATGAAGCACAGTGAGAAACAAATTAACTACATATCAACTTGGTCACGTCAAACAAATAGTTAATTTTACGAAAAGGTCACACAAACTAAGCACTCGTCTACTGGTCGAACAAAGTACCAAATTCATGATTTTCATTCACAAGCACCCATAAAATTTAATCATGATCAGATATAAATTCATATGCACACAATTCCAATACCCAAATCACAGGCTATGATCAAGCACAAAAACCAAGTATGAAATTGCAATTAAATTTAGTGAATGAAAATTCTTCATCATCCTGAAAATTTGTATAAATTGAGCAATCAAATCCATAGAGTAATCATAATTAGGGCTTCCTCTTAGCCTTAGCTAAGAGTTTAGAACCCCATGAAACACAAGTTCATGATAATTATAGAAAAGAAAATTGCAAAGAAATAAGGCTGGAAAAACCAAAACTGATGCTCTTGCTTTCCTGCACTACCACGTTTTTTTTAGAATCTCCTCCTTGTCGTTCCTCTTATAGCTCAATGATAAGGCCACCAGCTTTGCTCTACACGCCAAAGCCACCTCCTCAAAGCTAAACTCTCAATTGAATAGGAAAGTGAAAACCCACCTTAAAATTCTTTCCTTTTGCTAGAGATTTGCTGACTACGATAATTGATTCCTTTTTTTGTTTGTGTCTTTGTCACTGGTCAGCCTTTACTTTGAGAGCTAGGGAATGAAACCTTATCAATTTCCCATTAGTTGCAAACTGACAAAAAGTGCTAATGTCCTAGAGCCTTACGCCATAAGACTCATCAAATTGATTTAAGTTGGCTGCCCCACATACTTGTAATAACACAATCCAATTCCTCTTTGTGATTCCTTGATGCCAAGTGCTCTTTTTATTTCAAGATCCCACCTCCGATTTTATATCCCTGCACCAATGAGAAAATAATAAAATAATGTAATGCCCAATGTTTCAATATTTCAATTATTTAATTAATAGAACCCAATATTTCCTAATGTGCAAAAACACAACAAATAACCCAAACTAAATTAAATATAATACTAAGAATTATATTTTAGGAGTAAGAAAAGTATTAATTATGTGTCCATCAAGAGTCATCCCTGTAAAACGGACTTTACAAAAAATTTCAACCTGTCAAAAACAACATAATAAAAATCCAAATGCCAGCACACACAATGCAGTTTTACACAGTTTACATAATAGGCCTCTGGCCTTAAATTCAACCCTACATGGGCAATAACAGAGCAATCTAAGAAAAGTCTTCAGTTTTACAACCAAAGTAAAATTCAACGGAAATAAAACAAATAGAGTGCCCTATAACAGTTCGGGGCTCAGAAGTTCGAGTCGTGGCTCGGTTGCTTAGCTCATATCAAGTCACTGCCCGGGGGGCGTAAAACAGAAAATGTGAGGGGACAAAAATAAAGTTTCAACATAATTGTAATCAACGTACTAACCCCACCATTTTAGAAAACGATGCCAAAACATGCAATTAAAACCAATACATATTCAGTTAAAGTCAAGGAGATCCCATAATCCCGATAGTATAGTAGTAACAACCCAACTGAACCCTTCTAACTTTCCAAGGCCACTCTTTTCCCAATACTCATGCCCGTAGGCAAAACAAACGAGGACGGATCCGTACAGACAACTAAGGATAAAAGTATAATAGTATATAGGTATATATATATATATATATATAGGTAACACTTACACCAGAACATTGTACCACTTACACCAGAACATTGTACCGAGGAAACAATCCAACTGGGGGATCGTTTAGGCTAGTCCACGGGACGGCATCACATCATCCTGTGACTAGGGTTGAGCCGTCCATCCGGGGGACTGATGCTCAGTAGCACACACGCTTGCATCACATCGCACTTGCGGCCCAAAAACAAGTCCTACGCATGCATACTAACCCACCAAGGGTCTTTGGTAACACCCCGCCAAGGGTGCCCGGACATAACCGAGTATCCAAGTAACCATCATGTCACATATCCGTAACCGAGTAACCAAGTGTCGGGGAGATACATGGGGTGGTGCATATAGCACTCCAATCTAACACAAACCATATCTCGACTCACAAACCACTTGCCCAGAACAAAGCCAAGTCTCAAAGGCTTGCTTTCACACCACTTAACTCAAGTATCCATATCCCAAAATATTCATATACTTCACAAATATACCCACAAAATAACCAATGATACAATTTCATAAACTCAATAATCAAAATAATTCAATTAATATAACACGCACAGTTTTTCATGCTTGAAAACAATGATTATTCAAAACAAAGTCTACTCACAGATAATCCCACGCTGCTTGACCCAGAGAGGCTCCTACTTGTTGAGCACGTTGAGCCTGAGTACCTATTGCAGAATACGAGGATTGGATTAACAAAAGTATCAAGACGATAACTTTAAAACAAATTCCTAACTTTCCCGGGACTTAAAGTGTGTGTATGATGTACAGGGAATTTCTAAAGTCAAACTGCGCATTTTGACAGGTGGAATAGCCTCGAAAGACTCACGGTCAACCGATTGGTCAAACTTCCCGAATTGGTCAATCGGGGCCCGCAGGTCCCACAACCTCTGATTTCCGATCCAAAAGTTCCTACGGGTTCAACAAGGTTTACAGAATATGTCCTGAAATTTTCGTCTCGATCGAGTGGTCGGATCGCTCTCGATCGCACGATTGGACGGTAACAGTCACCTAACCCTAGAATCAATGATTCGGTGTATCCGGGACTCCAATTCTCAATCCATCAGGTCCTACACGATCCTAGAGGTACGATGAACAACGTAGTTGAAATTGGGACAGATCGAACCCAAATAACGCCTAATAGGTGAATATCTGTTCAATTGTCATACGACAACCAATTTCAAATCCGAGCATACCGTCGTGCTCGGGACGACGTGAGGAGTGTTTCAGAATACAATGGGCCATCACACCATGGCCCAAATGCTGCCATAAGCGCCCGGGGCCCATGGGTGTCTTGAGAATTTTCTGGCGACGGAAATTTCTCGAAACACTCGACAATAACTATGCCAACATGTAGAGCTCAACTAGGGGAACAACTTCTACAATTAAGCAAGGAATAAAATATCCATAATATCCCCAATATTTCCACGAAATTTCCGTATTTTTGGACTACCGATATTTCCGATACCATCGATATTTTAGATATTCATGAACCAAAATATCGATAATATTGACGACATGGACCGAAATATCGATAATATCCCGATATTTCCATCGAAATTTCCGTATTTTTAGACTACCGATATTTCCGATATCATCGATATTTTATTCCTTGCAACTGAGCCAACCTCCAATTTGACCGGGAAGTGGCCTGAAAACCAAGTCAAAATCGATCCCAATAACCTACCAAAATAGCTAGAGGACATTGAGAAGATGGAAAAGCATACCTTGATCGACGAATTTCGTTGACGGAATCGCTTGAAACGACGATTGAAAAACCGGCTTAAAACCAGCCGAAATTTTAGTGGGAAACTGGGTGGGGCGTGAAGAGGAAGTCGAGCCGGTTCTTTTGGGACCGGTCTCGTGGCTTGAGGTGGCCGGACTAAGGAGAATCGACGGTGAGAAGGCAAGGCCATCGGGAGAAGAGAGAGAACGTCGGGGGTTCTGACGCGTGTGAGGGTCTGACTGGGTAGTTTTAGGGTTTTTCAAAAAATTTCAAAATGCCCAAAATGTCCTTTCTGAGTTCTAGAACCAAAATTGAGTGTGCCGCGGTCTACGAACTAGTTTCAACGAGCCCGACGCAATGGCGCAACCCGTTTCCCAAATTCCTTCCAGATTAAAAAGTGACCAAAAATACCCTACTTCTAGGGGCAAAATTATAATTTCACATAAAGGAATTAAATTGAATTAAATTAAATAAAGAGATTAAATTTGGGTAAGGGATGTTACAACCAGTTCCTGCCGATGCACCTTTACTAGCAACTCATCCTACCCCAAGTCAACCTTCGTAGATTCATTCAAGGAGCAAGAGTTGTAAGCAAAAATTTTGCCAAGCCATTCGCTTTCCATTTGATTTTGGGAAACAATAAAATCTTCTAAATCTTCTCTTTATATGAAATTTTGGTCAATAGAAACATATTCCTAGTGCATTACTTATAGTTTTAAATAAACAAATAAATGAAAAATTCTGATTCACTACCAAATCATGGAGTTTTTCAAACTTGTCATATCTAAAAGCTTTTTTGTTCTTCTTGTAAGGTATACTGGTATACTCCTTTAGAATTGATAGCCCAGAAATCTGCCATACACAATTCAACCTCTTAGATTGTCTGGGATGATGGGGGTAGGTGGTTGGGGGATATGGTGGTGATGAGTTTTGGGATTTCATTTGGTTAATTAAAGTTAACATTTATGCTTTAATTTTTTTAAAAGAATTTAATTGCTGGTAATTAATACATGTTGATAATTAATACATGTTGGCAATTAATTGATGATGTGTCATTTGCCACATCAGTCGGGACTCAAATGTGATGCACAAATTTAGTGTATGTAACATTATTCATCAGGAAGACATTGTACTTCACTTATTAAATAACCCAAGACCTCATTAGGCCCTTTATCTAATAATTCAATAATAGCCAAATTTTGGCCAACCACAAAATCAAGCCAAACACAAATCGTTTCTACGTTAAGGCTGCCCAGCCAAAAAATTTCCAAAACAAATATTGACTAGGCAGCTGCTCTCCTCTTGTCTACAGCAACTTCTCCTCTACTTCTCTTGACATATAGACATCAACTTCTCCTCTTGTTAGCAACTTCTCTTTTTGGCAACAATTATTCTTCTCATTCTCTCATTTTTAATTATCTTATGCATCTTTAATTTGAAATTGAGTATTTTAGGGTTTAATTAGTAATGAATTAAAATTTGGAGATTTTGTTGAAATTAATTAGGGCTTTGATTTTAGGAATTTTGTTGAGATGTTTTGATTTGTGTTGGTATGTTTGATTAAATGCATTGATACTATTATGAGAATTGGTTTATTTTTGTTGAGATGTTTGATTTCTCTTCTTAGCAAAATCTTCCCGAATCTCCCATTGTTGAGCCTCAAATTGAAAGAGTTGATAATCAAAGAGTCGATGATGATCAAGATTTTAATATCAATTATCTTAAGCGTGATCCAGGATTACATTGTCTTGTTTTAGTTTTTGTATTTGTTAAACTTTTAGTTATTGATAGAGATGCATTTGAGGGTAATGCTCATTACGTCCCTCTGACTATGTGTATCTTTATATGTTTATTAACGAAATTCACTCGCTCCGTCAAGTTTAGTATGTAAGTTTTGCTCAACTGGCTTTCAATCCTGGAGCCACCCAAACCATAAACCAGTATTTGAAAAAACGGGAATATTAGATAGAATGGGCTCAAAACTTTCCTTATCGTGTATAATAATTTTGCTCCTTTAATGTTGGCAATGAATTAGAATAAGTTTGTAGATTTGATCTCTCTAGTTGGGCAAACATAGAGAGATCAAAATTCTCCTTCTTCAAACGAAAAAAAAAACACCGTTCTTCCCTTAGAAAACCAAAGCTATCTTTAAAGGCGTAAGGATTTTATTTTTATTTTTGCTCAGAAAATGTATTGGCTAATTGAATAAAGAAGGGCCCAACGGGTTCGCACCAGTGACCTCTTGATCTGCGGTCAAATAAAAAGGCATAAATAAAATATTCATAGCCTAATTTGGATTTCTAATGAAATACTTTTTTTTGTTTTTGTTTTTTTTGTTTTAAAGCTTTCCATTGCTAACTTTAACTTGTTCTTCTATAAATTGCTCGCGGAACCAGAAATTTTTCAATAACAGGAAAACATAATGTGATCAATTATGGAACCAGTCCCATAATGTTTTTCAATGACAGGAAAACATGCTTTAATTCCTACTCTGAAGTTATGCAAAATATAAAAGGAAGAGATAAGAAGAGAATAAATTTTTTTAAAGAGAACATTAAAATTTATTGCTACAATATAAACAATCAAAGTATCCACCTAAGGTCGAGAAATGTTTGTTTCTCAACTATGTGGTGTTTGCCTAATGAACAACAATCCCCAGTAACCAAGTTCAAGCATATATGCTGCAAGTTGCAGAATCAGAAAGGACACATCCTTATTCTTGTCAAGACAATTCAAATAAAACCTTGGAAGCTGTTTTTCAACGGCTCCAAGTTCGAATCATCAGCTGGTGCGGGAATTGTAATGAAGGATCCTTTCGGAGCTAAGTATGCATACGCATTTCAGCTAGACTTCGAGAGCACTAACAACAGGGCACAATGGCGGAATCATGAATTTTTGTAGGGATGGGCTAATTTTTTTCTTCTTATGGGAGATATGTTATATTACCTATTTATCTTAAAACAATCAAGTTCATTCCCATACCAAACAAATATAATACAAAGAAGTACATAATATATGTAAAACATCAAATTAAACACATGGTCACACATCAAATTAACCATAAAAATTGTAAGAACCAAGAATTGAAATCGATGTCTTTGTTGCCCAAACAAAGTCCTTGGATACTCAAAAAGTTTAGGTTGATAAGGCCCTCATTTGATATAAGCCCTTCGAATCTCATCACACTGATTAATGGGGTGTTCACAAATTGGAATACGTTTTTCTGGATCTCATTTTAAAGAATTAGTGTCAAACTGAATTGAAGTATCAACATTAGATGCAGAAGGTGTATTCTTAGTATCAACGTTAGATGCAAAAGGTGTATTCTCAGTATCAACATTAGATGTAGAAGATGTATTCTCATTATCATTACCACTTTTTCTAAAGAATGAATGAATAGTCTTTCCTCTCTTCGCCGGTCTATTATCATCATGTAACATTACATCCTAACAAAAAAAAATATCATCCACCAACAATCATATATATATTCTTACAGTGAGAACCAAAAATACATATATAATCAATAAATATAAACAATAACAACTTAATTACTCTATGAAATATAACATTTATCAATTGAAATCTTGCATATATAATTATTGTTGTCTCTTTTCTTGTTGCTCTAAGAATCCCCAAAATTTAACACTCAAACCTTAAAAATCTAACAATAACAATTCAAATTTAGAATTAAATAAGAAGAAAGAGATAAACATACCAATATTGAAGAACCCACTGAATGATTTTGAAAAGAAAGATAACAGATGTTTCAGGGTATTCTCTTTTACTTTGTTTCGAATCCCTCTTCTTTTTGGGGTTTACTGTTGTTGTGGTGTTTTTTTACTGTTTCAAAATCCTCTTGTTTTTTTGGGGTTAATGATATGCTAATATTTTTATGATTGTTGCCCTAATTGAAGAACCCACCGAACAAGAGCAGCATGTGGGCTGAGAAAACAATACATATTTTATAATCCTTTCCTCTTTTTTCTTTTTTCTTTTTGTAAATGTGCTTTTGTCTGGCCTTATTCCTTTGTGTGGGCTGAGAAAAAACAAAGTGTTGTGTGGTGCTAATGGGCTAATATTTAATTATTATATATTTGTTTATACATTGAAGCTTAAGTTGAAAACTTAGCCCCTGGCTACAGTCCACTCAAGCCTCTTGTTAGTTCCTCCTTTGACAGGGCAGAATATGAAGCTTTAATCATTGGATTGGAGGTGTTGTTAGAGCTAGGAGTCAAGCATCTGGAAGTTTTTGGAGATTCACAGCTGGTGATCAAACAACTGACAAATGAATATAAATGTAGAGATCCAAGTATGGTAGCCTATTATGTGGTAGTTAGAAATCTGAGTTCTGCATTTAAAGAGATCATAGTGAAGTTTATTCCAAAAGAGAAGAATCTAGCTGCCAACGAGGTGGGCTATTAAAGTTATTAACTTAAAATCTAATGATTTTTTTTTTGGTACATATATTTTCTATAGTTTTTCTAGAAATAAAAGTACACATTAAATCATATTACGCTAATTGTAAACACAAGAAAAAAATGGAATTAGAGCCATATTATTCACGAAAGGGTGAATTTCATTTAGAAAAATACTTCTTTTGGAGACAAATTAATGAAAAAAGATTAAAATTGACGTTGGGACAAACTTTGACACCAAATACAAATGTGGAAGTCCTCTGACTACGCCTATTTGGTGTTTGTAGGGTATGAAATTGTATCTTTTATTTATTTATTTATTTGTAGTTTAAACTATTAGGCTATATATATGTGTGTGTAATTTGTTTTTTCCCCAAACCTTCCCTGGACTACAGTCAAGGGCAGCCCTTGCACTAGTTCCGCCCATGGCTGGTGTTGTGTAAAGCTTTTCGTTTCTTCTGAGTCTCAGTTGGTGTTTTCACATCGGTTGCCAGCCCAACCACTTGAAGAAATCTTATCAAATACCATGTAATATCAATCTGCCACCATTCTAGACCTTGCTGAGCTGAGTAGTCAAAAGCATGGTGATTATTGTGCCAGCCTTCTCCAAGAGTTGGCAATGCCAGCAACCTATACAATTAAAATTTATTACCTACTATTTCCCGTTGTAAATTGTGAATGTTTTCAATCTATATAGAAAAGAAAAAAAAAATCAGATTCCATTGTAGGTACAATACCAGTTGTTTCTAGACAAATCACCGGTGTGCCAAACTTGCTTTCCCCATTTGTGGCCAATTGAATTTACTGAAAATGTAATATGGTAAAGAATTACCATCCTCACACCCTGCAGTGAAACAAAAGCTAACTGATTATGAAACAAAAGGAAAAAAAAAAAATCCTTTGAAAAATTAATATACACCACACAAATTAAATCTTGTAATTAGAAAGTAATTGGAGGGGATTAACATTAAAAGGATCATGAAGTTTAATAACCAAATGGTAAAGCCACTTTAAAAAAATGTCCATTTTGGTAGATAATATAAGCCGTTAGTGAATGTTTAAACAGAAAGCAACACGAAAGGCTAGCTAAACTAATGATATTGCCCAAACATGAGTTAGGCCCAGTTGGTCAGGACATCAAGCCCGACCCCCTTGCACCCAAGTTCGAATCCCCCTCCCCATAGATTAAATTAATTTAGAGTTATTTAAATTATCACTTGTATTATAAAAATTAAAAAAATAAAAAAACTAATGACAATGCTTTCATGTCATATTTTCTCAAACTTTAAACAAAAATGACTTTTATTCTATATACATTGTTTTTTTCTTTTATGTTTTGAAAGCATTCGTCAACATCGATCAAACAAAAGAATGATGACTTCATTGATATCTAAGATCATAATAATAATCAAATTCTAAAGCCACTATAAAAGGCTGTCGAAAGATAAGTTTTGCTCCTTATTAAAAAGCTAAAAAAATCACTAGGAAAGAGGAGAAAAACTTGCATCAACACCGGCAGTGTAGGAAATCTAACTCTCAATTTATTGGACTAAGTTCAATGATAATTTTTCGTATCATCTAAGACCATTGTGAACTGGATATACAGAAAAATTCTAACTGTTTTTAACAACAAAATATATGGGTATGTGTGCGCGCTAGCATGTATAAACTTGCAAAAAATAGGTATGGAGGCCCTAGCTACCCTTGCTAACAAAGAACAAAGGTAAGAGTAATTTTACCATTCCCCAAACAAGAAAGGGCAGTCCTCCTATGACATATAGTAGAACTCCAAGAAGAGCCGCGTGAAGAAAATAGGTGCGATGAAGAAACCTATAGTACGGCTGCCTTTTTAAATCGTCAACGTTCTTTAGTCGTCTTTCAACCTGCAAAGTTGGCATGTTAATTAGTTTTGAGAGAGAGAGAGAGAGAGAGAGAGAGAGAGTTTTATACAATTTCAAACCGAAAGCTGTTGTTGCATATCCAACCAATGTGGCTAAACCAGAATCCCATAAGAGGGCTATGAGGGTCTTTCTTTGAGTCAGTAAACTGATGGTGGTACCTGTGTGTGCTCACCCATTCAATTGGACTTCCCTGCACATAAAAAACAAGAGCATTATTGTTATAAAAAGTAGAGTAAAATAACTTAAAACACCAGAAGGCTTTCATGATGATGAGAATGAGATTTCACATACTAATAATGCGAATAAAGGTGGCCATATATACTATATAATCTTTATAATTGCTGTGTTAATTAACAGCTCGTAGCTAATGTTGTATTCAGTCTACTAGTATTTTCGTTTGACGTACACACACCTGTAGTGAAAGAACCCCGCAATAGGCAAAAAAGTATTCGAGCCATCTGGGAAGCTTAAAACTCCGGTGCGCAAGGCTCCTATGGTAACCTAGAGTTACACCTAGACCTGTCACAAAATAGAGTGCGAGGGCCAACCATAATGCACCCCAGCTGAAATGAACTGGAGCTAAAAGAGCAAGCAAATGCAAAGATAAAACCACACCCGCTGTGGCTATATCAACCAAGTTCCATTGCCTCCCCATAAATTCTACCCCCGGCTTCATCCAGCGGGCCATTGGTGCGTGTGATTTTGCTCGGAACAACCAGAGGACATGAAGATTAAAAAAAACCAAGAGAAGGAAAGAGTGAGGATATGAAGGAATTGTTGTTTCGTGAACAGTCTTATAAATGATAGCGTTATTGTTAAGCCTGATTAATTAACCATCTCCTAGTTAGCTGAACTCGATTTGAGTTAATATATAGTTATAACCATCATAACATGCATTCTTAAATGCATAACAATCGTGCCTAAACTTTTAAACCTAGACGTGTGAGATTAGCTTTTGGAAGAGTTTGGCAGAAAGAGAAGTTCTTAGTGGTAGATTAGCTTTGGACTGGGTTCCTTTTTGGAAATATTTTTGCTCACCACTTTAGCCCTAAGTGTACAATCACCATCTGTTCGCACCAAAAATCGCATTTTTGCCCTGGAATTGGAGACATTGCATTATGAACAAGAATTGGCCAAAATCATGGCCAAGCATGATCAAGCATCAACTGCAGTCAGCCACATTCTGTCCGATGGCCATTTACTTTGCTCAAATTAAGTTTCTTTCTTCTTGAAAGTTGTTCATTTGGGTGTCTACTATCACGTGTCCAAATTTGGCAGCCATTGGATAAGTATTGAAACCTCAAAGAGATAAACACTGAAGCTTGTTCAAAAGGCATGTCAGTATCATTCAACAAAAGACACACAACTTCAGCCAAAAAGCCAGACTCAACATCTAAAACCAAGATTCAATGTCTTAGACTCAACTTCTTGCACAACGTCTCTCTGCATACCAAAGCCAAGTCTTGAATCAACTCCCTTCACTTTCTTTGAGTTCCCAGTTGACAACTCCTTGTTGGAACTCTATTCTTTTCCTAACACATAGCTCTGTCTAATTCCCAGTTGACAACTCTTGATTGGAATAACACTACCATTGTTTGTAACCCTTATGCTCTGCCAGCAACGCTTGGTATGATTTGATAGTTGGTTTCGATTTCCAGCTCACTCATTTCAAAACAAGCTTCCTATTTGAGGTACGGGCCAGTTTTTGGTTGCAAATATTTTTGACTTACCATTATCGGGCACTATATCACTGTCTCTAATAGACTGCAGCTATTGCCCGATAAATATTTGTCTTCTGTCCGATGTTTGTGGTCTAGACAAGTTCCAAGTGCAAGTGTCTCTATTTGCGGTACGGGCTAGAAACTGGCTGCAGATCTTTCATTGTATTTACTTTTTCAGTACAATAACGTGTTCCTCGAACAACCAGTGTCCAACGAACAACCATTGTATTTACTTTCTGTCCGTTTCACCTTCCATGTATTTGGTAGCATATTGTACTAGATAAATATTGAAGTCCTTAGTGGTCAAGGCATAGAAAAAAACTTTATTGGGTATGTTTCCCCTCCCAATTGGCAATCACTTGATTATTAGTCATTTATTTGGCGCGCAATCTATTATCTAAAATCTCAGTCTGTTGGAGTTCTCACTGCCAACAGTGGCACGCTCGCAACCGCATTCACAACACAAACACCGGCGGCCATCCATGCATGGTCGTTGGGTTTCAGGGGCACAAACACCATCATTCTCAACACTTAACACGTGTCCATAGGCATAACCAAAGTTAACTTTTTCTTTGTATATATAAATTCATGGTTATGCCTATGGACACATGTCAAGTGTTGAGAATAGTGGTGAGAGTACACATTGTGTTAAAGTGGTGAGAAAAAATGTTTCCCTCCTTTTGAAATGCTTGCCTAAGATAGTAAATATTACAAACCACTACACTAATACATCTTTTGCTACTATTGTCTCTCTATTTTTATAGAAGTTTACTGTCTTTTTCTTTACTTTAGCTCAAGGGTGGGAAAACATTAAGCCGATCACTCGATAAACATGAGTTCTTTATTTTGAAATGATATAAAAAAATTAATAAAAAATTAAACTCGTCCACTGAGACAAAATTGTGTTGCAGACAATTTGGCTATGTATGGACTGCATTTGGAGTTGGGTTTGCACTCACCTTTCCGGATCTCTATAGAGGCTTGGAACCCAGAGTAGTTTAGGTGCTTGTTTGTATTGGGTTTTAACCCTCCTTATGATAGGTGAGTGGGTTGAATCAGAATGAGGATTTAATCCAACATTCAATCATTAAAAAAGTTCAAGTTCAATATTTTCTCATTTGTTGGATTTTTATATTTTACAATGATAATTTGGTGTATTTGTTTAAGAATTTATGTTATGTGAACGTATTATAACTTGTATTTTTATTAGTATGTTTCTATTACGGACCTACCAGCGTACCGATCCAAACCAAATCAAATATTAAGTTAACCGATCCGAAATCTACCAAAGTCTTTGATTTGGTTAATGAAAGAGAAAATGGTCTATTAGTTTACTTATTAGGTTGGGTGTACACCTCTCAAAATTATGCATGATCCCATAAACAATACAAACATGCACGACTCAGAGATCAGTCTCTAGTTTGCTGTTGCTTCATTACATTGAAATGATATAATCAATTCCCACTTCCTCTGGACAGACATTAAGCATTCATCCAACATAGGGTTCTTATGTCAATTTGAAGACCAGCATAAGGGAGCATTGCCTCATTCAGATGCCACTACAGCTTATAAGTTAATTATCAAAACCCCAATTAAGGTTGATTTCAGCCAACAGCCTAACAATTAAATTCAACCAAAGGTGAAACCTCAAAAATGGTATTTTAGGATTGAACCTAACAATGAAGGAAGCATCTTTGCTTATTAATATGGATACTTTCCAAAACCTCATCAATTCTTTCTACATAGATTGTGAGCCATACAAGTTTGTACACAGTACACCCGGTTGAAACAGAAGAACATATCAAAATTTCAAATGGAATTCTCACATGAAATGCAAGGCATGTCAATGTTACTAGTGCTATAAAAGTAACAACAATAACACAAATTAAATAACTATAACACAAAAAAGTGAATGATTTCCCGCTTTTTAAACGTGGTGGTTGATTTGACCAGACGGTTGCAACTCGAGCTCCATCCATCTAAGCAGGTGCACCAGCTAGTTCTTTGGCAGGGGCTGCAGGCACCAAATGTTGGGGCTGTAGGCACATAAAAGGGCATTAGTTAATATAACACAAGTTTAATGAATAAAAACCTCTCACCAGGGAAAGAAACAGTAACCCACTAAAAAGTAATAAAAATATGTTATTTCTTAAAAATACAAATTGTGCAAATAAATCTCCACTTCATCTACTGATACTAAGTTATGGATTAAAAAGAAATAAAATTTATTCAGAATGAGTCAGGTGAGGCAAAGATAACAGACTTTCCAGGGGCTGTAGAGCTCAGTGTTAAATAACTTACGAAGATCAAAATTTTTTGACTGATAATACCTTTAAAACCCTAATAATCTAATTATAGTTTGAAGCCTGTTTCTAGTTGACTGACTTCACACAAAAATAAAAAGTAAATAAAAAATTGTAAACACCTGAGCCCCAGTTGCCTGTCCATAGCCACCAGAAGAACCCAAATGAAAAATAAAAAACTCACCAGCAAAATTAGGTTCAGGGTTAGACTAGCTTCTTACCGCTGCAAGCTCCTCTTCATGCTTTGGAATAAAAGCAGTATCAACCTTGCCATTTTTGAAATCCTCTATATCAAGAATAAGTTTATGATATTCAATGGTTGTGGGAACCCCTGTGGAATAAAGGCAATAACTAAATTAACAGCCATGAATAAAGAGAAAAATATATATCTAGCTAACTACATTCACATCATATAAAGAAAAAATTGTAGATTTAAATATATATATATATATATATATATATATATATACAACTCAACGCCTCTAATATCAAGGGGGGGCGAAGCCCAACAAAGAACAACGAAACAGAAAGAACCCTAGGCCTACAGACCCTTCTAATATCATCCTCCACTAAACGGCCCACCCCTCTGTTCTGTTGACAATGCTTTCAATTGGCTCACACAAAGTACAATTATGCTGACACAAATAGTAAGTAAAACGAAAGGATTTCAAGTTCAACAATTAACTTTATTACTTACCTGTTATAATAGTGTCGTCAAGAGCCCTCTTCATTCGTTCAATTGCCTTTTCTCTTGTTGGTGCCCAAACAATAAGCTACATAAAGAGAGAAAAATTGCCAAAGTAATTAGAACAAGAAACCTAAAACCTATAATTTTATACTGTACATACATATATGGGAAACCATGGCTAGCAACGGTTTATTGGTCCACAAACCTTTCCAAGAAGGGAATCATAGTTTGGAGGAACCACATAATCAGGATATACATGGCTATCCATTCTAACAAAGGGACCCCCAGATGGTAAGTAGGCAGTTATTCTTCCTGTTAAAAAGGCAGAAGATTACGTATATGAAAAATAAAATGAGTACAAGATGTCATTGTTAAATCCAGTGCACACACGACCGTAATAAAATCCATGGAAACCTTGACTGCTGAACTAGCTCAGAACCTATTCATCAGGGTTTGGCTGCACCCATAAAACCAATACAAGATAACAGAAAAGACCAACTGAGGGAACCAGAACTATGTACACATACCTGGCCCAGGTCGGAATCCTTTAAAAGCATCTTCTGCATTGATACGACATTCAATTGAATGTCCTCTGAGCACTATCTCATCCTGTAGATGGAGCCACTTCTGTCAGACATTGAACAGGAAGCGTCATGTGTTTCTAAATCTGCCCTAATACAATTAATTACCTGTGTGTATCGAAGTTTTTCTCCCATGGCGACAAGAATTTGTTCTTCTATCAAGTCAACAGAGGAAATCATCTCTGTCACAGGATGCTCAACCTGTAGTTCCATTGGGGAAAAACAAAAAGTAATTTAGCATAACTAAGCAAAAAATTTTGTGCCAAACAAAGCCATCCTCAAAAGATTAGTTTAACCTGAATACGAGTGTTCATTTCCATGAAGTAAAAGGATCCTCTTTCATCCAAAAGGAATTCAACGGTTCCAACACCAATGTAACCAATTGATGCTGCTGCGGCAACTGCTGCATCACCCATAGCTTTACGCAACTCGGGGGTCAATGCAGGGGAGGGTGCTTCTTCCAGCAGCTTTTGGTTCCTTCTCTGAGATTGTTGCATTCAACACATGAAAAATCAATATGGCAGGAGTCATTGGGTTTTGCATTTCTAGGAAAAAATAGAGGATAAATGGATAATACATCCTAAAGTTACAAAGGGTCAGTTATATGGTATGGTTATGACCAATTTTGCTTGCCATAAAGAAATCAGAACTAAGATTTTTAAGAAGTTATAATAACTAGAAATAAAACCTTAAGAGAGATTCATGCAAGTAATAAGGCAACTTAAAGTACCTGGATACTGCAATCCCGCTCTCCAAAGTGAACAACATTACCATATTTATCTGCAAGAACCTGTATACAAGGGATGAATCAAGGGGTTGCAGGCAGGCATCAAACATCAAATTGAAAACTAAATATAAAGAATAATATTAGAACAAATTTTACTGGAACTTTTACAAGTACATTACCTGAAATTCAATGTGTCTAGGATTTTGGATGTACTTTTCCAAATAAACTCCATCATTTCCAAAAGCAGCGGCAGCCTCACTCTTTGCTTGCTGCAAACAATTAAAGTGAGGCAGAAAATTAAGATAATGGAAGCAACAGTGTGATACAAAAATATAACATTCATTTGTAGATAACAAACCGATTAAACTCAGAACCCAACAGTTCAAAGTTGTAGTGTCAAACTTATTTAACATAAAACTTATAATACACCTCCAAAGATGATTTACGAAATACTTTCACAGAAGACAAACAAAAAAAGAAGGTATCATCCAAGCAACAAAATAGGAAGATAATGTATTCGGTGTAGTACCTGTAACAACTTCACAAACTCTTCAGGTTCTTTAGCAAGACGCATGCCACGTCCTCCACCTCCTGCCGTTGCCTTAAATAGAAAAATATGCTTATCACTTCATAGAAACAAATCAAATAACAAATAAAATAGTAAATCGGCTCTGTTAACACAGAGTTAGAAGGAAAATACCAATGAAAGGCCAGAATCCTAAAATAACCATTCATCTCATAACTGTATTATATTTCATTGACGTCATAAAAAGTTCAAGTTTGATTCATTAAAGTAGATAAATACCATACTACTAAATAAGATCGTTTAGATTTTTTCTGCCAAATGATGAAAGGGACCTTATCCAGAGATGTAAAGGTCCTAGGAAATAAGCCACCAACTGAAGTCTTTCTTAGCCAGTAAAAAAGATTTTCCAGCGTCATTGAGTTAGTAAATTGTCCTAGTCTAACCCTATAGGAAGGTAACTGGGTAGGCTTCTGCCTTTCCTAATCAAACAGTTACAATTGGGTAGGCATGTATTCCTCTAATTGAACCTCATTGTACAATTGATAGTTAATAAATGTCTACAAGATTAAATCAATAGGTTTTATTGCAAAAATAAATTCAATTTGTTACATTAGAAGTACGTTTAACTTCTGAATTTTCAGAGTTAACATGAAAGGGAATGCACTGCAAATTCTAAGGCACAGCAAGGAGTAATTTTATTGCAAAAGACAATAACAGCAAGGTGTAATGAATTTTAATTATCATGAGATATATATTAATACAATACACCTTACCTTGATCATAACAGGAAAACCAATCTCATCTGCAAGCCTGATTCCTTCCTCTGTGCTCTGTTGACAGAAAAATTAAATTTTTTTAAAAAAAAGTTGACAACAATTGACACAAACGAATTCATATAACCACCTAGATCTGGAGGTGTTGAAACGTATAATAACTAAGGGTAAAGTAGATACCTGTAGCAATCCATCACTTCCTGGTACAGTTGGAACACCGGCTTTCTTCATTGTGTCTCTGGCAGTTGATTTATCACCCATAACACGGATGCTGTCGGGCTGTAACCCAAATAGCAAACAGTTTGTCCCACATCAGTACATGAATTAACTAATGAGTAACTAAAGAGTCATGTGGTTATATCTCCCTCCATGACCAAAATGGATCAATCACTATGATAAATGCAAATAAAGCACAACTCAAGAAACAAAAAATAATAAATTTGTTTTACGCTAGGATAAGAATAATAAATATCTTCTGAGTTGAATATTTTATTCATTACTAATCACTAAAATGCTAGATAATATGTCATTCTGAATTTACATGAAATTTTGACAGACTCTAAGTTAACTTCTCAGGGTTATATCTAAAATTCGAATGAAGAGAAAAAGGTCAAAAACTTCCTAGCTTGAAGTTTTTAATTCAAGTATTTACCTTAGGCCCAATGAAGTTTATTCCATGTTCTCTGCACATTTCAACAAATAAAGCATTCTCAGCAAGGAAACCATATCCCGGATGCAGCATTGTACATTTACGACTGATAGCAGCAGATAAAACATTTGGAACAACCAAGTACCTGTAGAAAGACAGATCAAAATGCACAATTCAACCATTGTCATCTGTAACAGAAAATGAGACAAAGGATAAAAAACACTTATCGCGATACAAAAATAAAGAATGTAGTGCACAGATAATGGTACAAAGCAGGCTGGCATGAGAATGGCACAATTAAAGTGGTCATGAAAGGGGCAATATCCATTGTCGTGGCATGCCAAGCATGCATGGACATTCACATTCATGTTGGTCGAGGTGGCACAAGCACGAAAAGGACCAGTGCCAGGCATGAGCCATTTAAAACCATTGGCTTATTATTAATATAGTCTTTGTTTTCAGTTTCTTTATTTCACATGTCTTTATGGAAAAATGATTATCTATTAGTGATGTTATTATGTATTTTACTTTCATCCTTAATTCTTTTCGGAAGAAAAAAACAATCCATACCAATCTTACTAGCTACATCTTAGTAATTAAGATTAACTTCACAATACTGAGCAAGAAGAAGAAAAATACAATCACAGGCACGGCACAAATCCAGTTAAGGCACGACATGAGCAGAACATGACCATGCCTCGTGCACAATTGGAACAGCCCTGAAACCCTGTCGGAAACCATGCTCCACTGTGGCCAACACGACAGAAAGCACGAGGAACTTTCATGACCTATTTTAAAACTCTATGGATAGAGGTTTTCTCATTGAAAATTTTGAATTTTATGAATTCATTATGATTACAACCCATCTTCAAGAGGGCCCATTTAAATACAAAAGAAATCAATATCAATTCCAGATTGTGAAAAAGAACTGTGAAGAACCATATTACTATTTCATAGACACTGTACATTAAACTAATAAATACATCATGGTTCCTTTAGGTTTCCTAAATCATGATCTTTAGTAGTATGGAGAAAGAAAAGTATTCCTTCGTGATGGTTTAAATGGCCTTCTCTCTCTCTCTCTCTCCATAAGCTCCATGTTAAACTATTCCAATGTTCCATTTAATCAACAAAATAACAAAGGGATGAGGGGAAAGGGGAAAGAACAACAAAACAAAATTTAACTGATCAACCACTTACGATTGACTGCTTGCGGCTTCACCAATACAAACTGATTCATCAGCCAATTTAACATGAAGTGCGTCCTTGTCTATTGTTGAGTAAACAGCAACACAAGGTATTCCCAATTCATGGGCAGTTCGAATAATGCGAACAGCAATTTCTCCTCTGTTTGCTACCAGAATTTTTTCTGCACGACATGTAGCATGGAGAGCTCCCCCATGCTTCCTGGATTTGAAACTAACTTGAGCACCCCGAGCTCTCTGCCTTAAAAAGTTGACTTTATTTCCCACCATAAAGCTACATTGGGAACTCCGGATCTCTCTAGTTCTCCCAAAAAATAAGCCCTTCCATTGACATAAGAAAACCAAGAACAAATGTGAATAAATAAATAAACCACAAAACAAGTCTGGAGATCATACGAAAAGCAAAAAGGTGGAAGATTATGCAGACGATATAACAAGCAGACCTCATTGGTTTTGTAAATGCAATTTATCTAGGAATTCCAAAATTTTACTTTTCCCTAATCAGTTAGGATCTTTCACTTATCATCTGTTTGGCTGCGTTGGATAAAGCATTAGAGTTTTGAGCTTTTCTACAAAACTGAAGATATAAAAGGTAATTATCTACCAAGCCACATCCTTCAGTCCATACAGAAATAAAGAGCAACCCAATTCAGTACCTAAGAACTTTAAACTAACACAACCAAATTCCAACTAATCAGAACACAACCCAAGACTCAATTCCAAAAATACAACAAATACTGGGTGACAGAGGTACTTACAGGAGTTGGAGTGACAGTCTTGCAAACGGACATTGTGGCATCCATTTTGAAAACAAAGAGACCTAAGAAAGCCCAGTTACACCAAAGAAACAAAAACCAATATTAGCGCCAGCCATTACCATTGCAGAACAATAACAAAAGAATAGTAAAATTGGTTGGAAATGGTAAAACTATTTCGACCAAATCAAACAGTAGAGTGTATCAGCCAAGAAATCATAACCCAAAAGAAATGGGATGTTGCTGCCATTCTAAAACGATTCAAAGATATCAAAAATTTGATACTGGGACTTGGAAATACCTTTCTCAATTGTCTCGGAACAGGATCAGAATGAATAAATTAATGAATGAATGAAGAAGAAGAAGAAGGAAAGTGCTTTGGGACCCCAAGAGCTGTAGAGCGAGAAAGCAGAAAGGGAGGAGAAAAAGGGTGTGAGCAATGAGAAGAAGAAGGTGGGAAGGTCCGAGGGAAGATATCAAGAGTTGAGTTTGTCGATGGAAACGAGGGGAGTTGCTGATTGAAACCTCCGCCCAAATGGAGAGAAATCTGTCTTCAAAGCGCCGTTCAATGATATTCTGCCACCTGTACAATTAAAAGTTAAACTCCAAAAAAAAACTAACACTAGAAATAAATAGCTATGTCTTCTAAATTTTGCACCAAAACTTGGAGAAGAACTTTTATACAATTACAATTTGACTAGCCTTTCCACACTCGCTTCCGCACCTGTGAGAAGTTTTTTTTTTTTTAAATTTATTTTAGAATTAAAAAAGATAATGGGTAGTTGTGTTTCATAAAAATATGATCTATTATCTTATTTTTCTTTTAATTTTAATTTTTTTTAATATGAAAAAGTGTGAATTTACCATATTATCTTCATTTAATTAATAATTTCAATTCTTAATGTGTGGATTAACCCAAGGGCATTTTCTAGTATTTTGAATGTTTTACCATTCTCTGCCTTTTCTTTATATATATAGATTATGAGTTATGGCGATTTTTCAAGTTAGTTGCATTGTTATATGGAAAAGTTTTTTTTTTTTTTTTAAATCAATGAGGTTGGGAACTTAAGATCTCTTTTAGTATTAGAAAAGGAGTACCACTAGACCAAGAGCTAGTTGGTTGTTCTTATAGCATTTTCACCCATTTGTCATGGCAAAAGCGAGGAGGTAATGGTACATTCTTATTCATGTGAATAGTGCTTTTCCTTGTTGGAAAACAATCATAAAATGTACCAAATAACATAATAAAAACAACACAAAAATATATTCTAAATAAATAATCAAATCAAATCAATAAAGTAGAATCAATTAGAAAATATTGACTTCCTTCAAACAATATTTCTCCTTTACCCTTTGTGTTTGTAGTTCAACATGAGTCTGCCCACCAGGATTAATTTATCACAAATCAAAGCCTAAGCATTGTGACTTTGATTTCTGGTAACCAGTGATATGCTTTCTCTTATGAAGTATTTATGTGTGAGTATGATAATACTATTTCAATTTCTATATTTTCTAGTTTGGACGAATTGTCAATATATAGAGGTCTGATACATGTTTATCCAACGGTTATAATAATTGTTTAAACATATTCGAATTTCAGATAATGATTTTATCTGAAAAATGAATTTCTAATTAATAAAAATAAATATTAATTAAATCAACAGGGCCCAAGAGCTCATCTTTTGACAATTAAATATATATATTTATTAGCTAAATATATATATATATATATATATATATTTCAAGCCCAAACCAAGATGAGGCCTAACTTTACTTCCACTAGGCCCATACCCTATTTAGTATTTCTAAAGTGTTTGTGCTTATAAACCACAATAGGAATCAACTCCCTTCCAATGTGGGACTAAGTAAAAGTGTAATTTCCTATACAAACTCTAACAGCCCCTTGCAATTTTTTGGTTGGTTTTCCACCCATTGCCATGGCAAAGGGCAATTACTATTCACAACAAATTCGTTTGCCACGTGTCCATATTTATTATAAAATTCACATCTCAGATTTCGGATAAGATTTTCGGTTGTCACGTGTCCATATTTATTATAAAATTCACATCTTAGATTTCGGATAAGATTTTCGGTTGCCACATGTCCATATTTATTTAAAAATTTATTTCTCAAATTTCGAATAAGATTTTCAACTGCTACAATTGTGCCATGTGTTATCTCTATCTTCTAAATCCCTCTATAAAACCACAGCTTCAACTCACACCAATCATCCATATCCTCTCTATCCTTTCATTTCAATGTCTTACACGAGGAGGTTGTTGGAGAGAGGCTGAGAGAGAAAATGAAGAATGTGCAAACGTGCTGAAGAAGAAAGGGAGTGGGAATCAGATGATGATCAAGTTGTTTTATCAAAGGATGTGTGGGTTATCTAGCCCATATCATTGACACTCGTGATATTACAATGAATGCGGAGGATGTTCCTGTTGTTAATGAGTTTCTGATGTCTTTCCGGATGATCTTCCTGGTTTACCTCCCCGAGAGAGAGACGGAGTTCACCATTGAACTTATTCCGGGTACAAACCTTATCTACCAAACTCCTTATCGAATGGCACTGCTGAATTGCGTGAGTTGAAGACTCAATTGCAAGAACTGGTTGATCTTGGCTTCATTAGACCTAGTGTATCCCCTTGGGGCGCACTTTGTGTTGTTTGTGAAGAAGAAAGATAGTTCTATGAGATTGTGTATCGATTACGAAGCTGAATAAGGCGGCGGTGCGTGTCGGTATCCTTTGCCTCGTATTGATGACTTGTTCGATCAATTGAGAGGTGCCAAGTACTTTTCAAGATTGATGCGAGATCGGGTTACCACCAACTCGAGTCAGAGAAGAAGATATTCCCAAAACGGCATTTCGGATCCGCTATGGACAATATGAATTTTTGGTGATGCCTTTCGGGTTGACTAATGCTCCAACAGCGTTTATGGATCTCATGAACAGAGTGTTCCGACAATATTTGGATCGCTTTGTGATTGTGTTCATCGGCGACATTACGGTTTACTCACGAACTATGGAGGGTCATAGGAAACATTTAAGATCGGTATTGAAGGCTTTGAGGAGACGGCAGTTGTATGCCAAGTTTATTAAGTGTCGGTTACGGTTAGACAAAGTTGATTTCCTTGGGCACGTGATTTCTGCAGATAGAATCTATGTGGACCCTAGGAAGATTGAAGCAGTTGTGAATTGGGTACAACCTACTAGTGTGGTGAGGTACGAAGTTTTCTTGGGTTGGCTGGCTATTATCGTTGTTTTGTGGAAGGGTTCTCTTTGATAGCAGCGCCTCTTACTCGATTGACTAGAAAGGATGTCGAATACGTGTGGACGGAAGAGTGTGAATGGAGTTTTCGGGAGTTGAAGAAGCGATTGACCACCGCACTTTGTTTTGGCTCTTCACGACAATCGTGGTAATTTTGTGATTTTTAGTGATGCATCATTACAAGGTTTGGGATGTGTTTTGATGCAACATGATCGGGTGATTGCTTATGCCTCTAGGCAACTCAAGAAGTACGAGCAGAATTACCCTACCCATGACTTGGAACTTGCTGCGATTGTGTTTGCCTTAAAATTTTGGCGACACTACTTGTATGGAGAGACTTGTCAGATCTTCACCGATCACAAGAGTTTGAAGTACATTTTTACTCGAAGGAGTTGAATATGCGACAGGCGTTGGCTGGAGTTGATTAAAGATTATGATTGTACTATTGAGTACCACCCGGCCGAGCTAATGTTGTGGCTGATGCGTTGAGTAGGAAGACTACGGTAGCTTAGCTCACATCAAAGTGGCTTCTTGTGAGGACCGGACCCGAATTCCCCCTCGGAACTCGTGTCCAACCACCTTCCCGTCAGACACTACCCCGACGCAGGACCTACTTTACTAAAACGCCCCTTAACCCTGGTTTAAGGAAATAGGTGAGTCGACTTACGCCGAAATTCGGCAAAGTCTCCTCTGAAAAATGGACTTTCCCAAAATGTCCACCTGTCAAAAACACAGAGAAAATAAACCAACTGGCAGCATGCACAAAGCGGAAGCACACAGATTAATAGGGAGGCCTCCGGCCTCTACCTCAATCCTAGGTGAGCACTACGGAGCAATCTAAAGAAATTTAAACTTTACAACCTGAGTAAAGGATAGCAAGGTAAAAATACAAGAAAACTCCTACAGGAGCCGTTAGCCGTGATGCCTCGACGTGGTGGTCTTGACCTCGGGATCTAGTACTGGGGCGCAAAACAGAAAATGTGAGTGGACAAAAATCAAACTTTAAACCTCCTTTTTTCTGAACATAATAACCCCCTCTGTTTTCGCAAATAATGACAAGCGTTATGCAACAAAAATCCTTGTATAAATGTACATATTTATACGAACCGATACTTGAAAACAATTCTATTAAATTTGTACCTTGAAATACCATAATAAAAAAATGTAGCTTTGCTACTTCTGCAAATTCTTGGAAACCACAAACTTAAACACAGAATTCTTAAAATAAAAACCATGGAATTGAATCCATCCAAAAATATCTCGTTTAAGTAAAATATAGCAATACTCCTTTGAATAACTTCCTTTTTCCTGGAACCCAACTCGTCAGCTTTCAAACCTTAATTTAAAATGCACTGTGCATCACCGTCCCGATGCACATATTCAAACAAAACCAACCTGGAAATAAAATCCATAGACACACCCACACTAATTCATACACACACACATATGTAAAACATAAATATAAAACTATAGAAATCCCAAAGAAATGTATTTAAATAACCAAAACGACTTGAAACCAGAAAATCCAAATTCCCAACCAAGCTGTTTCCCGACGCAATGCCCGTAGGCACGACAAGCAAGGAAAGATCCTCACTTAACAGAAAATAAGAATGAGAAAGGAATTATAGTAATATATATATATATATATTTATATACATATATAAATAGTAAGACTCTTAGACCAATACTTGTACTGGGAAACAATCCAACAAGGGGATTGTTGGTGACTACATGGAGAAAAATCCCTTCACAACCATGTAGCCAGGGAACAAGCCGTCCCAACTGGGGACTAACTCCCAGACATGTACAGCAGAAAATACCTCAATATTGTGCGGTGAATAAAGTCCTACGCGTGCATGCCGGCATGGGCCTATAGTAACACCCGCCAAGGGTGAACCGGGTTCCGTTGTATCCTGTATCCATTTCGGTAACCAAGTATCCGGGAGGTACATAAAGTGGTGCTAATAGCACTCCATCTAGTATACATAATCCCTGACATACCCTAAATTCCAGGGTATTCAGCCCGTACTAAACCCGAACACAATAACATCCGGACGTTACCCGTCCATAATTGACACCCAAAATATGTATACAATAAGCATATATACACAAATGTCTCAACATATACATATATCCGGAACCCAAAGTATTCATAAACTTCCAATATCAAATATAATCCATATAACCCATAAAACACAAATTCCAAAATAGAAACCAATATGTAACTCCATAATCAAAAAGTAGATAGAATTTCTTAAAAACGTGAAATCCAAGACCCAAAACATTTAATCAACGTATAAATATAAAATATAAAATATAAACTATAAAGTCCCGAAAACATAAAATTCACGGTCTCTTAATAAATTTCAAATATTAAAGTCAATCGAAAACTCCTTGATTTAAAACAATATATAAATTCCAAGATCAAAATAACCAAAGTATATAATTTTGAAACCCGACATAACAATAAATCCTCAATTGGTCAAATATAAAACCCAATAAATTCCCGGGTATTTCACCATACCCAAACCGTATACAAAAATTACCGGACGATGGTCCCGTCCCAAGTTCAATACTCAAAGACCTTTAATTTAAAATATAGCCACCAATGTCCCACAATTAAACCGGGACCCCAAAACATGCATATGTTTCAAATATAATTTAAATTCCAAATATTCCATAAAAATCAAATCCAAGATTCAAAACCTCATTAAAACCCCATAGTCAAAGCGACTAATTTTATATGCATAAATTTCTCCATAATTCCATCACAATCAAATCCAAAACTTAAACAATACTTGAAATCACAATAATCAAGATAAATCCTTTATGCATCAAATTTCAATCTTTGAAATAATGCTTGTTCAAAACAAAAGTCCACTCACAACAAGTCCACGCTGCTCAATCCTTAGAGAGCTTTTCTTCCGGAGTATGCGAAGCAAGAGTACCTATTTGAGAGAATAAACGCTTTAATTAATACGCGTACTCAACAACAAACTTTAACTTAAGGCGCTAGTTCTCGAATCTCAAAGTAAGCGTACACGACTACCGGGGAGTTTCTAGAGTCAAACTACGCTCTTCAACATGTGGGACCACCTCGGAAGACTCACGGTCAACCGATTGGTCAAACTTCCCGAATAGGTCAACCGGGGCTCCGGGGCCCACAACCTCCGATTTCCGATCCGAACATTCCTAAATGTTCAACTAGGTTTACTAAACACGTCCTGACAGTTTGGTCTCGATCAGCGGTCGGAACTGCGCCAATCACACGATCGGACGGTAACCGGGTTACCTAACCCTAGGGTTAATGATTCGGAGTATCCGGGACTCCGATTTTAGATCCGTTTGTTCCTACACTATCCTAGAGGTACGGGGAACAACATACTTGGAAATGGGACCGATCCAACGGCCTGAACATATCGAACCCGGATAACGCATAATAGGCGTAAATCCGTTCGACTGTCAAACGATAACCAAATTGGAATCCGAGCACACCTACACGCTCAGGACGACATGGGGAACATTTTAAGACACAATGCACCACCACAACAGTGCCCCGGAACCCGCTGGAATTGGGTGTGCATAGTAATTCCGGTGACCGGAAAAACTCCAAACCAAGGGTCAAGACTTCAGGTATAGGTTCAACTCAACAAGTGGAGCATTTTATTCAACTACGGTAACACCTAGTTTGGCCGGCAAGTGGCCGGAAATTCAACTCAAAAACCGGCCTAAAATGGGTTTCTAAATCGAACAACCTAGGCTTGAAACCGATCTACAATACCTACATAAATGGATAGAGCATGAAGAGTAGATGAAGTTTCATACCTAAGTCGACCGAAACGGTTGCCGGAGTCGCCGGAAAACTCGATCGAAAGTTCGATAACCATCAAACTTTCAGTCGCTCCAGTTTAAAAACCGTGGGTTTTCGAGCTGGGATAATGGGCAGGATATGTAGAGGAGGAAGAGACGAAGATTTTGGGACTGGAATCACCTGAATCGGACTCCGGAGCTGGGAGATATAGGCAGTCAAAGTGACTGCCATGGGAGGAGAGAAAAATGAGAGGAAGAGAGGAAGAATCGGGGAAGAAGAAGAAAACGCCGGCACTGTAGCAATTTTACTTTTCTAATCGCTTCTGGATCGTTACAACCCAGAATTTGGTGTACCGCATATCCACGAACTTGTTTCAACAAGCCGGACGCAACGGCGCAACTCAATTTCCCAAATTCTTTTTGGAATTTTTAAAGTGCCTAAAATACCCTTAATCCCAGTGGCAAAACTGTAATTTTGCCAAAATTATTTATTTGACTAAACAATTGGGATTGAATAGTGAAATCGGGTCAGGGATGTTACACTTACCTTCCACTTTTGATGGAGTTGAGAAATGATGGTGTTGAATTAGAAGTGGTTCAACAAGGTGGGTTACTTGCTAGCCTTCATGTGAGACCCATACTTGTTGAACGGGTGATTGAAGCCCAATTTGCGAATCCTACTCCATGTATGATAAGGTTAGAAGTGGAGAATGGTACACGAACGGACTATGCTGTGAGAGCTGATGGTGCCTTTGCGGCTGGGAACCGTTTGTGTGCACCAAAGAATAATGAAGATTTGAAAAGGGAAATTTTAGAAGAATCTCACTGTTCACCCTACACCATGCATCCTGGTAGCACCAAAATGTACCGCACTATCAGGGAGTCTTATTCGTGGCCGCACATGAAGGGTGACATTGCGGTGTATGTGAGCAGGTGTTTGATCTGCCAGCAAGTGAAAGCGGAGCGGCAGAAACCATCGGGGCTTATGCAACCTCTTCCAATTCCAGAATGGAAGTGGGAGCATATCACCATGGACTTTGTATTCAAACTTCCTCGTACGGAGAAGGGACATGACGGAATTTGGGTGATTGTTGACCGACTCACCAAATCCGCTCACTTCCTGCCTATCAAAGAAACCTATACCTTGGCGAGACTTGCGAAACTCTTTATTGATGAGATTGTGAGATTGCATGGAGCACCTGTGTCCATTGTGTCGGACAGGGATCCTAGATTTACATCGCGTTTCTGGAAGAGTTTGCAAGAAGCTTATGGTACTAAATTGCGGTTTAGTACTGCTTTCCACCCACAAACAGATGGACAGTCAGAAAGAACGATTCAGACTATGGAGGATATGTTGAGGGCATGTGTGCTTCAGTTGTCAGGTAGTTGGGATACCCATCTAGCCTGATTGAATTTGCCTACAACAACAGTTATCATTCGAGCATTGAGATAGCTCCATTTGAAGCTTTGTATGGGAGATAGTGTCGGACTCCTATATGTTGGAATGAGGTGGGTGACAAGAAGATAGAAAAGTTAGACAGTATTCGATTGACCACAGAAAAAGTTAAAATGATTAGAGAGAAGTTGAAGACGGCACAAAACAGACAGAAAAGCTATGCAGACAATAGGTCCAAGGATCTTGAGTTTGCGGTTGAGGATTGGGTATTCTTGAAGTTATCTCCTTGGAAGGGTGTGATGGGGTTTGGGAAGCGTGGGAAGTTGAGTCCCCGTTACATCGGACCTTATGAGATCACGGAGCGTATCGGACCCGTTGCTTATCGACTTGCTTTGCCTTCTGAATTATCTCGGATCCATGATGTGTTCCATGTATCCATGGTGCAGAAGTATATGCCCGATCCATCTCATGTACTTGAATACCAACCCATGGAGTTGAGAGACGATCTGACTTATGAGGAGGTACCAGTACAGATTTTGGATATAAAAGAACAAGTGTTGCGTAATCGATCTATCCCTGTGGTGAAAGTATTATGGAGGAGTCAAACTGTTGACGAAGCTACTTGGGAGCCTGAGGCGTAGATGCGGGCCCAGTATCCTTACCTCTTCGGATGACAGGTATGAATTTCGGGGCGAAATTTCTTTAAGGGGGGTAGGTTGTGACATCCCTGACCTAATTTAGGTCCATTTAAATTTAAAATAATTTAATTAATTTAATTAGGAATTAAAAAGGAAATAAAGAATAAAATGATTAAGATATGGAATTTAATAATTAAATTGAAATAAAAGGGGCATTTTGGTCCAATTAATTTTCGGGACGGAATTTGGCGAAACAAGTTGCGCCATTTCGTCCGGCTCGTCAAAACGAGTTCGTTTACGGGTGGCACATTGCGATACGATCATCGGATCAATTTAAGGACGTAAGCGTCATTTTAATTTTAGCAATAATTTGATATAGTCCACTTGGACCAATCGAGAAACGCAGAATCCTTCTCTCTCCTCCCTTCGGTTTCTCTCTCCTCTCTCACGATCTCTCTCTCTCTCCGATCAGTCCCCCTCTTCTATCTCACTCAACCGGCCACGGTAAAGCACGACCACCCAAGATCGAACCACCATCACCTTGCAATCCTATCCCGCCCAAGATCGTGGGCTGAAGCGCTGGCGTCTAGCTGCGGTGGCGACTGGAACTTCCGGCATAAAACTCCATAATCGCCGGCGACAGCTCCGGTCACTTCAAACCGAGATACCACCACCAAAAGGTAGCCCTCCTTCCCCTCTCTCTATTTCTGGGTCAACGCGACAACGTTGGCCGGCGTAACCGCCGTGGCCAACGTCTGAAACTACGGCCTAAACCCTAACCGGTTTGGCTTCCATCCGGTGGCTTGCCGGTCGGTTCTGGGGCGGTTCAGCCCGGTTTTGAACTCTCCTCCACCACCGGATTCGATTTCTATTAGTGGTGTACCTCAACTCTACAATTTTTCCGGTGGCCTGATTTGCTCAAGACACCCAACCCACGGCAACGCGTGTGGAAGCGCGTGGGCTGAGGTGTGGCGGCGGTTCAATGTTCCTATACCACCCTCGTGTCGTTGTGAACGCGTACATGTGCGTGGATTTCGATTCGGACGTCATTCGAACCTCGAACCAATGTACGCCTATTATGCGTTGTTTGGATTCGATGTGTTCAGACCGTTGGATCGAATCCGAATTCACGTATGTTGTTCCTCGTATTTCAAGGATCGTATAGGAATTGACGGATCGTGATTCGGAGTCCCGGATACTCCGAAATCACCAACCCTAGCGTTAGGTTTATTAGAAACCGTCCGAACGCACGATCGCGAGAAATCCGACCGTCGGATCGAGACCAAACTTTTGGGACATGTTCTATAAACCATAGTGAACCTATAGGAACTTCCAGATCTAAATTTGGAGGTCGTGGGCCCCGCGGGCCCGGTTTGACCTATTCGGGAAGTTTGACCGAGGTTTGACCAGGGTTGACCAAGAGTCTTCCGAGGTCGTCTCGTCGTCTAATGAATGTTTTTGACCTTAGAATAAGTCGTACGAGCTCACGCTTATGTTGAGTCGGGTTTAGTAAAGGGTTTGTTTTGAAGGTTATCGTTCAAGGGTTCGATTGTTAACCTTGTATTTATATTATTGAAATAGGTACCCAGGCACCTCGTACTACACAGGCGGGACCCTCATAGGGCCAAGCTGCTTGGGATTACCTGTGAGTGGACTTTTTTTTTTATTATGCATATCCTCCAACCAATGAACAATCATGCATTTGTTTGAGTGTTATTGATGCTTGTGACTACTTTTAATATTTATATTAAATTGTTAAGTTATGGACGTGTGTCCTGATGTTTGATACTTGGGGGTTGGGTACTTGTATATTTTGGAAAGTGAAAAGTGTTGATCATGTGATTGATTGGAGTGTGTTGTCACCTCTGTTTGTACCTCCCCTATTCTGTGATACTGATCTGGTTATTTCGAATACCTGGTACACCCTTGACGGGGTGTGACTGTAGACCCGTGATTGGGTAGTCTGTGCGCGTAGGACATATTTCGGAGATATGGTTTGGAAGTTTTATCATATAGACCTGAGAGTTTAGTCCCATTTGGACGGCTCAACCCTGGGCACGGGGTCTCGAGGAGACTGTACCTGTGTCCAGTCAAATGATCCCCTGTTGGATCGTTTTCCCGGTACTTGTTTTGGTGTCGAGGTCTGATATGACTATATGTGTGAGTTATTATTATTGTATTCATATTTTGTTTGAGTAAGGATCTTTCCTTGCTTGTCGTGCCTACGGGCTGTGGTTATCTGAGTTGGGATCAAGGGGAAACAGTATGATGATATGTCTATCCTGTTAGTATGTTACAACTATTGGATATTAAATCCTGATTTGATTATTTATTTATTTAAATGACTTGAATTGCATGATTGCATCATCGTTTTTGAAACGGTGGGGTTAGTATGTTGTTTTGAACTACTAAAACCTTATTTTTGTCCACTCACATACTTTCTGTTTTGCGCCCCACCAGGCCGTAGTTGTAGCATATGAGCGGTTGGTGAGCACACCTCCTCTCGGGCACGACTTGCTTGTAGGGCACTTGCCCATATTATGTAAATTCTCTTTCTGCTACTGTATTCTGAATACTTATAGAGTTTGCTCTGTATACCTTTGTGGGTTGAATTTGATGGCCAGAGGCCTTTGATGTATACTGTATGCATGCTGGCACTTAAGTATTGTATATATGTCGTGTTTTAGCAGGTTGATTTAATTTTGGTATATCCATATTTTAGGGGAGATTCTGCCCAATTTTCGGCCGAAGTCTTGACCCCTTTCTTAATTTGTTCGGGAGAAGGGAACTTGATTGTATGTGGGCCCGACATTTGGGTAAATGTCAGTTTTACCACAGGACCTGGCACGGATTCTGAGATGAATTCGGGTCGAGTCCTGTCAATACAAGCAAGGAAGGATCCCCACTAAAAGAAATACAAATACGAAAGTACTAATATATACATATAGGTATAATAGGACCTCAACACCAAATACAAGTACCGAGGAAACAATCCAACAGGGGATTGTTTGACTGGACACCAGGACAACACCATAGTGGCCACGTGCCCTGGGTTAAGCCATCCAAATGGGAACTAAGCTCGCAGGCACGTATGGCAGAATCCTCAATACCCATACGGCCGTGACAAGTCCTACGCGCGCAGACTACCCGGTTAAGGGTCTACAGTCACACCCAATTAAGGATGCACCGGGTATCTGATGTAACCAAACCAATAACACCGTAATCATATCCAATAACCGGGGGAGGTACATAAAGTGGTGCCAACAGCACTCCAATCAATCACATATTCAATAAGCAATATTCACATAATTGTTCATCTTCTAATTTCCAATTCACACGTATGTACCCAACCCCAAAACATCAAACACCCGGACATATATACGTCCAACAATCCAATAACCAACATATATACTCAAAATAAGGACATCACCATCCCAAACATGTATTTCCATAGTTAAAATAGTCACAAGCATCAAATAATAACATATCAGTCCGTAATCGAGTAAAATGTCATAATCGCTGAAAATCCATATTAAAAACCGTATTCAAATCTCAAGTTAGGAAACGTCAAATCATATGCGTGGTTGTTTCTTCTTTGAAAGATATTCACATTCAAAACAAAGTCCACTCACAGATAGTCCCAAGCAGCTTGACCCTGAGAGGGTCCCACCTGAGTACTTATTTCAAGAATACGATGATTAATTAATAAACCGAACCTTGAACGACAACCTTAAAATCAAACCCTAACTAATCTCGACTCAAAGTGTGCGTATGCTTGTACGAAGGAGTCTAAAGTCAACTACGCTCGTTGGAAGCCGAAACGACCTCGGGAGACGCACGGTTGAGCCTTGGTCATACTTCCCGAATATGGTCAACCCGGGCCCGTGGGGCCCACGACCTCCAAACTTAGATCCGAAAGTTCCTACAGGTTCATTACGGCTTATGGAACACGTCCTGCAAGTTTGGTCTCGATCGAACGATCGGATCGCTCACGATTGAACGGTTACAATTTACCTAACCCTAGGGTTAACGTTTTCGGAGTATCCGGGACTCCAATTCATCATCCATCAATTCCTATACGATCCTGGAAATACGAGGAACAACATACGTGAATTCGGATTCGATCCAACGGTCCGAACACATCGAACCCGAAAAACGCACAACAGGCGTAGGTTCGTTCGAGGTTCAAACGACGTCCAAATCGTAATCCAAGCACATGTACGCATTCAGGACAATACGAGGATCGCATCAGAAAGAAGAATCACAGCCACCACAACCCCCATGAGCCGCCACACGCCCGGCAGTGCGTGGGTGGCTTGATCAAATTCCGGTGGCGGAATTTTGTTGAATCTTGGTACAACTCATACACCATTAAAATCAGCTCAACGAGAGGAGTTCAAAACTGCTGAAACTCGGCCAAGAACAGGCCAGAATCGGCCGAAAATTCGATCCAGAAACCGGCCAGATCTGGGTTTCATATCGAGGTTTCTAGAGGCCAAAACGTTCCCAAACCACCCAATAGACAGCTAGGGCTTGAAGAGAGGACTCAAACCCATACCTTATTAGCCGGAGAAGACGGTCGAAGGCGGCGTTGCAACGCCGTGAATTTCTGAAGAAAAACTAGTCGAAATCACCGGCTGGGATAGTCGTTTCCGACTGGGTTTTTAGATGCGGCGTGACCGGGAGGAGGAGGCGGTTCGATTGGCACCGGTGCCATGCCTTGCCAGGCTCAAGTGAGAGAGAAGGGAGTTGTCGTGAGAGGAGAGAGAAAGCGAGGAGAGAGAGAAACCGGATTTGATTGGCCAATTGGTGTTTTTATAATTTTTTATTCAATTTTTGAAATTACCAAAATGCCCTCTTACGCTCAAAAACTCGTATCGAGGCGTGCCGCCCGTCAACAGACTCGTTTCGACCAGCCGGACGCAATGGCTCAACTCGTTTTGCCAAATTCTCATCCGAAAATAAAGTTGACCAAATTGACCCTTAATATTATTTTAATTATTAAATTCCAATTTTTATTAAATTAATTCCTATTATTTATTTTTAATAACCCATTTTACTTATTTTAGTTAATTTATTTATTTTTAATTAAATTTAGGTCCGGGACGTTACAACTGCCCCTATGTGTGTGCCCCACCCTCCCCCTTACGTGCCCTCTTTGTGCTATCTTGGTCCATAACATTAATCTTTTAATATGTCACACTTGTGTCTAAGTGCATATGGTCCATATTCTATTGAATTTCCAAGTCACATGTGACATTTATTAAAGTTTCATAACTTTAATTGAATAATTAAATTAAGGGTAAACTACATAAAACCCCCTAAACTACAAGGTCATTTTCAAGCTCATACCCAAATTTAGAGACATTTATGAGTACATACTCAAACTCCTGGGAAACCTACATATTGCCTCCTTCGTCAGTCAGACTGTTAGAAAGTCTGTTAAATGCTGATGTGGCGAATGTGAGTTCCATTTTTTAATGACGTGGACTTCCATGTGGACAAAAAATTAATAAAAAAACTCTTTTATTATTTAAATTAATTAAAATTTATTTTAAAATAAAATAAGATTAGGAAAAAAAAACCATCACCCTCACCCTTCCTCCCTACCCAACAACCTAAAATCTCTCAGGCCATACCAGCCTAACACCACCCCCAAGTCTCTGAGCCTCGACATCCAACACCCACCCTCCTCCATGAACCCATGCCACACACCGAGCCAACCCCATGCACTTCGCTGACCCCATCTTCCCTACAAAAAAAAATCACGCCAGTCGCCATAACCCACTCAAACTCAAATCAATTTCAAAACCTAATAAACTTCAGCATTTCAAAACCTAATTTGTACTTGGTCCATTTCTTGATCGAATTCGAATTTGAATTCAAACCCTAGGGTTGCAGACCACCGAAAAGCCCTAATTTCAGGCTTCACTATATCAAATGAGGAGCTTTATGTGGCTGAGGAGATCGATGACCTGAATACTTACACGATCCAGCTTAATGGAATGATCATGCGCCTTCTCTAGTTCTTCATGACGATCCAGCGAGTCGTCGGACTTATCCAACAAGGGATGTATGGAATTTCGGTGAATTTCAGAGTCGGGTACAGGTTTGGGGGTTGTCTGCGAGATGTTTTTGGGAGATTTTGAAGAGGTAGAGGACACGAAGAAATGGAACACGATCTGATAAACTTTAACAAACTTTAATAAATGAATTTGAAGAAAGAACAAACAACTAAAACGAAATGGGGTTTGATAAATGCAATAACAGTGTCGGGGAGGCAGAGGGTGGGTGGTGTGGTGATGCAAAGGGTGGGTTGAGGAAGGTTGGGTCGGGAATGGGTTGTGCTGGTGGTGGGTGTTGGGAGTCTGGGGTTTTACTTTTTTTAATTCTACTTTTTATTTTATTTTAATTTTTAAAATTAATTTAAACAATAAAAGAATTTTTTATTAAATTTTGTCCACGTGGAAGTCCACGTCATTAAAAAAAATGGAACCCACATTCGCCACATCAGCATTTAACAGACTTACTAACAGTCTGGCTGACGGAGGGGGCAATTTGTAGGTTTTCAAAGAGTTTGAGTATGTACTCGTAAATGTCTCTAAAGTTGGGTATGAACTTGAAAATGACCCCATAGTTTGGGGGATTTTATGTAGTTAACCCTTAAATTAATCTAATCAATTTAATTAGTTTAGTGACTTAACAAATTTAATCACTCACAAGTCCATCAAGTGTTCGTCCCGGTCATCCTTAGTTGATCGTGTCAAGTGTAGGGTCAACCGATTGACCTTTGACCTTTGAATTTTGACTTTGACCTTTGACTTTCACATTGACTTTGACCAAGCCACAAAATCATTCATTCTCTTCTTAATTCCTAATCGACTCCTCTATCGGTGTGCGATCTTATAGGTTCTAATTAGCGAGACAATGGGTATGGATGATTCCTTCTGAATCAAGTGTGAATTGTATCCCTCTATACAATTCTCCCTATTGGCGAAGGCTAATTATAATTAGTCATTACAGGGCTCCTTCTATACTGTATGTCATATTCTTGGGATATGGTAAACTCGTGTCAAATCCCCTAATTTGAAGTCTCTAGGTTATATGATTCACTTGGATGAAATTGCAAACTTTCTTGTTTGAATTTCCATCCAATACTTTGGCCAAAGATTCAACGAATCATATCCTTAGAGTATTCTCTCTTTTTATTAAGAGTGGAGATTCCTTATTGTACATTCACCTGTCTTTGTAGAGCACCTACACATCTGTCTTAGTGTCTCCACACAAATAAATTGAGACTAGTCATCCTCCCAATTGAGCAGACATAATGTGTACCAGTCTTTGTGGGTCGCCATTATCCAATTAGTGATCCTATGACCCAGATCATTTTAGGATACGATATTTATATTGTATGGAAAGGTCTCGTGCACCTAAATTCTTTAGACAACTTTCCATATATGTCTTAATCCATGGACTTGTTACTTTGTGTACTTTATGTATCTAAAGCAACATTCTTGCCCCTTTGATTGTATTTATTATATTATTTACATAGAATTATCCATTTTTATATTGGCTTCTAGGGCATATATCTAACACCCCGATATTCAACGATGTGTTGAGAGGTCATTCCCCTCAGATTGCGTATCAAATCAACAAATTGGAAATGCAAGGAAATATCAAAAAATATGACATAAATTTAATAAAAAGGCAATTACAAATATTTTACCTCATCGTCAAGATTTTCGCCACTTCAAACGTTGTCCCTCACTTTTGTCAACGCATCTCTCCATTTTCCTAACTCTTTATTTAAAAAAATTCACCTACTAGCCAAGGCCAATTCCATACGAGGCGAACCCGATCTTTCACAAAATTATCCATGAATTTTTCTCCACATATGATAGAACTTCATCTCATTGCCCGTGATCGGGCTATGACCAACTTGGACCCAACACTCACACAAAAAAAATCTCCCATGGTTGTCTATGTGAGATCCCACATCGGCCAACGGAGAGGGGGTGATGTGCCTTATATGTACATGCCCACCTCCAAATAGCACGAGGCCTTTTGGGAGCTCACTGGCTTTGGAGTTGTGGGAACTCCGAAGTTAAGCGAGTTGTGGCTTAGAGCAATCCCAGGATGGGTGACCCACTGGGAAGCTGCTCGTGAGTTCCCAGAAACAAAACCGTGAAGGCCCCGGCCCAAAGCGGACAATATCGTGCTACGGCGGAGCGATTCTGGGATGTGACGGTCTACGAGCCTCCGGCTTCGATGGAAGATGTCATTTGTATTTTTACACAAATAAAATTTAGTAGTATAAAATTTGGTGTGGAAAGTGAATAATATTGGAAGGAGAAGAATTTGTATGAAGATTTGGTGTGGAAAGTGAAAAATATTGGTAGGTATTTATAGAAAAAAAAAATATTCAAAATTTTTTGGTATTTTTTTCAAATTTTTTCGATAGCCGTTGGATGGCAGTGGAAGAATGGATCGGATACCCCAGTAGAGTCATGTGGCTTCTATCCGTTGTGGGAAGGCAGGCGATGACGCCAATGAAAAAAATTTCAAATTTTTTTACCGTTGACGTGCGTGACGCGCGCGTGCACGTCACGCGCCAATGGTAAAATAATTCAATTTCATGCATCGATGCCAGCCTGGCATCAACGATGACATCATTGACCTCAGGCAGAAGGCCGGGCTGGTGGAGCCCAGCGCTTGCCCTGGCAAGCCTTGCCGCTGGAAAAGGGATTGGGGGCCTAAGGGGCCTCTTGCTCGGGCCAGGGCCTCCCACTGGAGTTACTCTTTGGCACGAACCCAGGATTTAAAAAATGACTAGGGCTAATTTTTATGCCAACTTTTCCAATGTTAAAATTAACTTTAAAATTTCAACAATTTTAATGATAATTCCCAAATTGAATAATATATTAAACACTTCCATGATTTACTTCTACACCTTCAACTAATTCTCAAGAACAACATACTTTCCCAATTAGACATTAAAAAAATCTTGGAAATAAAATAAAAGAAAAAAAAAAGAGTACAAGGAGTTGATAAGAGAAAGGAAAAAAAAAAGAAAACGAAGAGTACAAGATGAAGAAAATGAAGAGAAGGAAAATATAAATAAAATAAGTAAAAGAAAAAAAAGAGTCGCGTATTGATAGAAGGGAGAGAATCTTCATTGTCTTTTACTTTTTGTTTTGTCTTGGCGTGATAGGGCTGAATTGGCTAACAAAAGGGCTAGGTTTTTTTTTTCAAAAGCGCTGGACTACCTAGCTACTCACAAATCCTCTAAAATTTGGGTTGGGCTCCAGTCCTACTTAGAGAGGGCTGAGTCAGGCCTACTTTGGGGTTGATGTGGTTAAAAAATAAGTAGCTTTGAAAAGAATTTTTGGAGATTTGAGCATTTGGTAAAACCAATCCAAGCTGCTTATTTTAAAAACTACTGCCATCCACAGCCGAAAACATGAAGCAGCAAGCACCCCGCTTCTAAAAGTTGCTGCATGGAGAAGCATGCGAAGGAGTTTAATGAAACTTTCAAATTTCCCATATTGCCCTTATTGTTTCAAACAATGACATGCTATATATCCTCGTCATCCCCGAGTTCGAGCCACCAAGTGTCATTCATCTTGGATTTTCTAGAGTTGTTCTCTCTCTGTCTCTGCAACTTGTTCGCCTTCCTCAATCCCTCAAAGCTACCATCTCAACCCAAAAATCAACTAGCCCAGCTCCCTATTTTCCAGACCCAGAAGATCTGCGACTTTGATCGGGAAAATAAAGAGAGATTGGGAGGGAGAGAGAGAGAGATACAAGGATGGATAACTAGAGAGAGAAAGCAAAATCGTAATTTTGAAGAGGAAGAAGAAAAGAGAAAGGAGAGAAGAGAAAGGGATGGTGGGATGGTGCTGACTGGGTTGTTGGTTTCTGGGTTGTTGATGTGCCTTTGGGTTGTTGGTTTGTTGAATAAAGAGGCTAAGGAGAGAGAAGAATGGAGAATAAGGGTCGAGAGAAAAAAATTTCAGAGAAGCAAAAGGAGAAAAAGGGCCTTTTTTTCCTTCTCACGTTTTTTTATTAAAAAAATTTAAAAAGTGTATATTACTACAAAGATTTTTAAAAAAATTGTAAATGTATTGTAAGACAACATCAGTATCAATTTATGCTTTTTAATTAAAAAAAACATAAATATAAATTTCAATATCATTTGGGCATTTTAAGATTGAACAATTTTTGTATATTTGTTATCAAACCCTCTCTGAAACCCTTAAAAGACATTGTTATTATTAATAGGACAAACTACAGTAAACCCCCGAAACTATAGGGTCATTTTCAAGTTCATACCCAATTTTAGAGACATTGGGTTTGCTATGGTCTCAATCACCTTCTTCTACCTCGGTAAGCAATGGTCTGACGAGTTCGAGGTCGGGGATTTCAATCCCGATAAATTTCCAGTTTTGTTTTGTGGGTTTTCTTTCCTTTTATCACACAATGGCTATTTCAATACTCTGTGGAGCTCAAAATCTCAAACTCATTGGTGGCATAGAACAAGCAACTGTGTCACGACCCGACTCTCCTAGCACTATATTGTCCGCTTTGGGCCCCGCCCTCACGGTTTTGTTTCTAGGAACTCACGAGCAACTTCCCAGTGAGTCACCCATCCTGGGATTGCTCTAGGAAGAGAAGTGTCCACACATATAAGCACTTCACCTTTCCCTCCCCGAGTGTTGTGGAATTGCTCACCGTTCTTACTTCCTCAAGCTCACGGGTCTTACAAACTGGGTTAGGTTCTTATGGGACAAAATTTCACTTTGGGGTTTCTCCAAGAAGGGTTTAGTGAGTTATGGCAGGAGTTACAAGACCAAAACTTTGGCACCCATATGGCCTAGGTTCATACAGCACAAGCAAAAGGCATTTTGGTTCTATAGGTTCTTATGCCAATGATGTGGTGGAGAATTGGGGGTTGATTTTATAGTTCGAGGTCGTCGATGGTTTTAAATTGAAACCCAAGCCCCCAAGCCTTTCAATCTCTCCTCCCTAATCCTCCAAGCCCAAGCCCCACCGTCATCGCCTCCTCCTCCATCTCCGCATCCTCCTTCCCCGCCGCCACCCAATGTGATCCAGAGATCGGAATCGTCAACGAGAATGGCACCATGTCTGACGAGTTCGAGGTCAGGGATTTCGATGATGATGAGGCGGTGGAGAATTGGGGGTTGATTTTATAGTTCGAGGTCGTCGATGGTTTTAAAACCCATATTTGGGCAAGATGGTTAACTCAATTCCATAGGGTTGACTCCGCTATTTTCCTCTAAGAAATCCGGTGCGGTGGCTGAGGGGTGGGGTTGAGTCGGGAGGGATAGAGAGTTGATTGGGTTCGTTGGAGGTTACAAAGGGGCTGGGGTTGGTGAGTTGTGAAGGGGCTGGTTTATGGCTGGGATGGTTCTGGTTCGTTAAAGGAGGCGAGAGAGAGAGAGAGAGAGAGAGAGAGAGAGAGAGAGAAGGGTTTTTTATTATTTTTTCTTTTTCATTTAATTTGTTACATTTTTTAAAATAATTTAAACAGTAAAATAATTTTTTTATTAATTTTTGGTTCACATGGAAGTCCACGTCATCAAAAAATGGGTCATACTTTTGACACGTCAGCATTTAACATATTAACTAACGGATTGGGTAAATTGTAGGGTTTTTGGGAGTTTGAGTATGTACTCGTTAATGTCTCTAAAATTGGGTATGAAATTGAAAATGACCCTATAGTTTGGGGGGTTTACTGTACTTTGTCCTTATTAATATAACAATATTTAGAACTACTTTTGTTACAATAGTAATTTATAATTTATGGTAAAATATGTGTGCTAATTGTAGATTAAAATTTTTGATAAAAAAGTGTAAATTAAAAAAAGAAAAAAATGTCTGTAGTGAAGTTGGTTTTTTTTAAAAAAAAAAAGTAGAAAAAGAATGAAGAAAAAAACAAACAGTTTCATCATCATGTCCTTTTTGGTCATTATACACACTAAAAGCACTTATGATAAAAATTTACCAAACACTTTGACTACTTACAGCAGTTTTTCAAATATAGTTTACCAAACGCCTAGCTTCTTTTTTTCACAGTTGATTATTATCGCAGCACAGCAGAAGCAGTTTTGTTTAAAAGCACAGCAACGTCAAACTAGCCCTTAGTGTCTAATTGTTATATGGGAAAGTTGAAACACATGACAGTGTGGTTGTTATATGGGATAGTTGAAACACATAATATGTTGGCAAGTCCTTACTTAGTTAGGATTTTGGTTCCTTATTTAGTTAGAATTTTGGTTACTTACCAATTATTATTTATTCCTATTGTAATAGAGATTTATTTCTTATTGTAATTTAGATATATTTTCTATTTTATTTAGGGTTAACACATCTTTGTACTTGTATAAATACCTCCATATTGGAGAAGAATAAAAGAGGAGCACATATTAGCATAATTGAATATTTGCCCTACTTTGTTTGACTTGGTATCAGAGCCAAGTTCTCTTGTGACTTGTGCTTGCATTCTCCTTGCAATTTAAGTATTTTCCTCCCCTCCTCTTCAATGAGGGAGGGGGAGTGAAAAAGATCTATTTCTCTTTCCCATGAAGATATTGCCTCTTTCCCATGAAGATATTGCCTCTTTCTTGACTTCGACAACCCCTTCTCTTCAGGGGGAGAGAAAGAGTGAAGAGAAATTGTGTCTGTGTGAATTAGCTAAAGTTTATATGGAAGAATTTATTGTTGCCGTTGCCGCTACTGTCACCGTTGATGTTGTTGTTGCTGCTACTGTCGTCGTTGATGTTGCCTTTGCTTGCTTCGCTTTCCGTTGATGTCGTCATTAATGTTGTTGTGGTTGTGTTCTGCCTTACCTACTGTCGTGTTCACATGATTTCTGTGTTCTGTCTTATCTACTGCCATGCTCACAAGGTTTCTATGTTCTGCCTTATCTACTGCCTTACTCACAAAGTTTCTGTGTTCTGACTTACCTACTGTCGTGCTCACAGGATTTCTGTGTTCTGCCTTATCTACTGTCGTGCTCACAGGGTTTCTATGTTCTGCTTTTATGTGTTCTTCTATGTGCCCTATTTGTTAGGGTTTGTCAATTGTTTCACTTGTGGTTTATGACAAAGCCTTCTCTACAGTTGTTCGATTGGTCAATGTCGAGTATGGTGTTCTATGACTAGCTTGTCAAGTTGAGCGTGCGAAATATCTTTGCCCCAACTTAAGGGGGAGTGTTGGCGAGTCCTTACTTAGTTAGGATTTTGGTTCCTTATTTAGTTAGAATTTTGGTTACTTACCAATTATTATTTATTCCTATTGTAATAGAGATTTATTTCTTATTGTAATTTAGATATATTTTCTATTTTATTTAGGGTTGACACATCTCTGTACTTGTATAAATACCTCTATATTGGAGAAGAATAAAAGATGAGCATATATTAGCATAATTGAATATTTGCCCTACTTTGTTTGACTTAATAATGTCATTATCTTTGTATACCGCCACAGTGGCATTCTGACATAAGTAACTTTTTCTCCTGTAGATGGAGAGCTTAATACCAAGTCAGGTTTATGCTTTAACAAGAAACATTTGACACCTCTTTGCATTTAGTTGTATTAGCAACAGCCTCAGCAAAGGCAACATGACGCTCAATTGGTGAGCAATATTTGAATAAAGTGCTCCAATAAAAATCAGCAAACTACAGGCAAACTTTCCACTTCCATATTTAGAGCGACTCCAAGACACTCGCCAAAGGGCTTTGGGTTGCGCACTTTGTTGGCCCATCAGCTAAATCTCCTCCAACAGTAATGGCAAATGTGGAAGCTCGTCGTGGCTTCACCAAGTTTGTGGATTGAGAAGCCACTCTTCAAAGTTTTGTTTTATTGAAAAATTGGATGGCTATACATTGGGTTTGGGACGCAACAGGCTTTGCATAATACAAATACTATCAATGGCGTTAACCATACTGATGAAAGTTGCCTTTCATTTCCGTTGAACTGGTTGTGTATAGTGGTGGATTCATGAATTTTTATTTCGGGGGTCAATGTATAAAAGGTTAAAATTATATACAAAATAAACCCATCGAAATAAAACGATAATATTCTAATTCATAGCTAATAGATAAAATCATACAAAATACTCATGTTCATTATTAAAGAGAATTGCATCAATTTCAAAAAATATATACATACTGCAATAAACCATAAATATCTCTAAGAATGTAATAGTAAACTAAAAAATTAGCGCAATTCTCTTCGCCTCCCAAGGCATCTCGTCCTATTTGACGTAAGAGCTGGCATATATTAGTGCTTGTTCATTTTAGGGCATCAACGTCATTTTTGAGGTCCGTCGTCATTTTGATTTTGGGCTTTATCTGCATTTCTTTTGGGCTCTAGCTCTCAAATTTTGGACCCTTATGAGTACTGTATTAGGGGGAGCTTTTTCAAGAAAATATTTCTTCAATACGTAAGAGTTAGGTTATTCTTGTAAGACTCTTTGTGGATTGAACATCTAAGACTTTTTACCTAGATTGACCTTATATCCCTTCATGCATTCATATCATACATATTGAAAAAATTGTTTCATGTAAAAAAATTGGCTAAGTATGAAAGATGATTTTTCAGAATAATCATTTTCTCAAGATAATTTTTGGCGGCTTTTATTCCTTACATATCAAATAAGAAAACTTGATTTTATGGGATTTTAATATGAAGTATATATTGACTTAACGAGCCATCATTTTTAGCCTAAATTGTATTTTGCACTAAAACCGATTTTTCATATTTTGATTTGGTGGGAATTTGATTTTCTAGTATTTTTATTTGAATCCAAATAGGGGTACTTCCTTATTTACATTGCAAACTTAAGTAAATAGAGTAATATAAAAATAAATGAAAGTAAAAGGACAAAAATAAATAAATGAAAGGAAAGATATTTCAATCTGTACAACGTCGTCTCCTGCTGCTATGCTGGTGTGCTGCGCTTCTGGAGCATTTCATCAAGCAATTTGTGGATAATTTGCAGGGGTCAACATCTTCGCCTCCAATGGTGAATTTCGGGCTTGCATGGGTCAATTGACCCTTCTTGCCCTTATGTGGATTCGCCTCTAGTTGTGTAAAGTGCATAAAAAGAAAAACGAAATTCTATGGCGAGCTATGAACGTTTAGGTTTGCATGGTTGAAGAGTTTTGGCGCACTAGTTCAAAGGGATTTTGAACACAAGACGTAGGCCGATTTGGCATTAATGTCTTTGTCAAAATAATTCTCATCGATTTCTTTGTGAGAGAAACAGTTATGAAATAAAGTAGTTTGGCGTTTGATAAACTTTTTGTTAGAAGTACTGTTGGTACCAAAAAAAAAGACACGATTATTTTTGGAATTTTGAAAGTTTTATTAAACCCAGCGACCTCTTCAAAACTGATTCCCGCATAATCAAAAAATGAAAGCAGATCATCACCTGCTTTCCCTAATTGCTTTCTCTCACAACAATTATTCAAAATAAGTGATTTTATTATCCTTTACCAAACAAAATTGATTAAAAAAATATTAAAAAGTAAAAGGGAGTGTAAGTGGTGAAATGGGAAGTGAGAAAATCAGTTTCCTAAAAATAATAATGAGAAATATCACTAATTGCATGAAGAGTATATATATATATTTTTTAAGTTTGGCATAATTACAGAAAGTCTCCGCAGGTTTTATTTTATTTTATTTTTGTAACGAGGAACCACCCCACAGCAGGGTCTATTGGACCCACCCATGTGGTCTAAACCTAAGAGATTAGCTCAACTACCCTAATTATTGGTAAAAATGCCATTATTGTTATTTATTACACACACCACCCCTTCTGTGAGTTCTCTTTAACGGAAAATGTTAATTGACTGAGTATGACTGAAAATTACCCCAAAACAATAAAAGAACCAAAAATATTTAAACAATTATGAAAATAACTTACAAACAACCTTTAAAAAAAAAGGATTTAAAAATTTAAAATATACCAAAAATAAACCTTCAACATTGAGTTAAAAGTTGAAATTATACAAACAATATCAAAACTAAGAGCCTCTTGTGTGCTTTAAGTCATGAAACAAAACCCCTCACATTTGTTATAAAATGGCTGGTTAAAAATAAAGCATTAATTGCTAATACAAGTAAAGAATTCCTTCTCAACAATAATAAGGTGCACAATGCAAGAACAATGTAAAGAATTTAAAAACATTCCTGTTTCGTCCCTTTTGTTTCTAAACATTTAAGCGTTCGTTACAACTCAGAATTGAGCGTGCCGCTTGTCTACGAACTCGTATCGGCGAGCTCTACGCAATAGTGCCACTAATTCCCCAAAATCCTTCCGAACAAAAAAGTGACCCTATCTCCAAAGGCAAAATTGTAAATTTACAATTAGGAATAAATTGAATAAAACGATTAAATTGGGTCGGTGGTGTTACACAAGGACCATATCATGGCTCATTTTAGCAAGGACATCAGCAGCACAGTTCTGCTCACGACTATTTTCAAGTATTTCAACTACACAAAATCATGAAACAAAACCCCTCACATTTGTTATAAAATGGCTGGTTAAAAGTAAAGCATTAATTGCTAATACAAGTAAAGAATCCCTTCTCAACAATAATAAGGTTCACAATGCAAGACACAATGTCATTAACTTATTATCATCGTAAAACAAAAGCAAATAGAGTTTGAAGCTGGAGACATCCCATGCCTAGCCCTAATCTTGAGCAGCCATGGATTTATTCTGTCTTTAAAGCCATCCGTTGCCTGTGAGCGTGGGACGGTACTTTCACATCTGTTGCCAGTCCTAGAGCTTCAAGAAGTTTTATGATGTACCAAGTCACGTCAATTTGCCACCATTCCAGGCCTTGTCGAGCTGAGTATTCGAAAGCGTGGTGATTATTGTGCCAGCCTTCTCCAAGTGCAACCAATCCCAGCCACCTGGAAAATTGAACATCAATATATATAACTTTCATTTCTCAGTATGAAATATATATAGTAGAAGGGAGAGTATTCATTAATATAAGTACCAAAGGTTCTTAGAGAGATCCCCGGTGTTCCATGCCTGATATCCCCAGGTGTGGCCAGCAGAATTTACAAGCAAAGTACTGTGGAAAACAACTACCATTCTCACGCCCTGCAAATGATAATGAGTTTAAACTCAAGGATCTGTGCTACAAGTAATTAGAAAAAATAATTCTAGTAATAAGAATGGGAGAGTTTCTACTACAAACAACTTGTAATGGTAAAGCCAAGACGAGACAGAACTTTTCTGGTTTGAAATGTATAAGATCTTGTGCGATATACATGCCAATTTATTAGAAATGAAAAAGAGGAAAATCTATATATCTCACCATTCCCCAAACCAAGAAGGGAAGTCCACCCACCGCAGATAATATGGCTGCGAGAACAAATGAGTGTAGCATGAAAGTATGATGAAGAAACACATAAAATGGCTGCTTTTTCATGTCTTCAACATTCTTTAGTCCTCCGTACTGCAAATTTCTCATTTAAAAAAAAAAACCAAAAAAACAAAATTAAGTGTAAGCATTTGTACCAAAAGAAAAAAGTGTTAGAGAGAGAGAGAGAGAGAGAGGTTGTTTTTAATTACTCTTCCAAACCGAGAATTGCTATCAAGGATCCAGCCCATATGACTATACCAGAAACCCTTAAGAGGGCTGTGAGCATCTTTTTCTGTATCAGTAAACTGGTGGTGGTATCGGTGTGTGCTCACCCATTCAATTGGACTGCCCTTTAAATCCAAAACAACAAACAGAAAATTGTAAAAGTAGACCAGAAGAATAAGAACATAAACAACAAAACTTGCAAAATGTTGCTCAAAAATGAGATTTGACATACCTCAAGTGCGAGAACCCCACAGTAGGCAAACAAGTACTCAAGCAATTTTGGAATCCTAAAACTTCTATGAGCAAGATTTCTATGGTAAGAAAGAGTGATTCCAAAACCGGTCACCACGGCCAGCCAAAAGGCCACCCAAAACGCAGTCCAAGTGAAGTAAAACGGTGCAAACAAAGCCAGGCAATGCACACTCAAGAACATACCAGCTGTGACAAGGTCTAGAAGATTCCATTTCCTCCCCAAGAAATGTGCACAAGGGGTCATGAGAATGGTGACCCAAACTTTCAAAAGCCCCATAATGACTTGAGAGAGAGAGAGAGAGTATATGACTCTTTCTACAGCCTATCTCCTTCTTCTTCCTGTCTTCTATATGGTTTTGAGGACGTTGTATGAGAAACAAGGGAATGTGGCTTGGGAAAGTTGGCCATGCTTTGGCCATTACTTATAGTGAAGCAATTTAATTCAGAGCTGCCCTGTCATGTCATGGTAGGTGATGGCATTAGACTTAGTTATTGTATTTTCCCCAAACAAATTCAATTAGCATGTTCTTTGTGTTTCCATTTTAAAATGAAAATTCACAGTTAGAAAGTAACCTGCTATAATTTAATTGTCACGTCCCAAACTATATGCAGCTGCTGCTTTATGGAGAAAGTATCCTCAAGGGCTAGAGGCCAAACGTGCTATGCAAACCAACTGGCTCTTATGACCCATCCAAGTCCAACCGCTTGAGTCGATTTCATTAGAATGTCAGACAGAGTAAGAGCTAGTAATTATAAACCCTGCTTTTGACAACCACCTACTTTACAGTGGAGAAATCACCACTGCTTTTGACCGTTAGATTTTACAGTGGAGAAATCACCACCATGTAGCTGGCTATTATGTTTTGAAAATGTTTTTAGTATTTCTTTTTTATATTGTTGGAAAAATATTTGTATTAATTAGAAATATCTTTAATTACTCTTTGTCATGTTGATCAAAGAACATTTTGTTTCTTTGAGATTTAACGTATCAACACCTTCTTTAACAAGGTGAAGATTAAATGTTACTATACCAAAAGATTATTGACATATAAAAGAAATGGGTAATTTTAGTTTACTACTACGAAGTTGTTCGTGTTTTAGAGTTCCATACAACAAGTTCTTTTCGTCTCAGTCGCATCCATAACGTTTAATTCCGTATCAATTTCATACATTCGTTAGTTTGACCGTCATGTTCTCCGTTAAATAATGACGTGGCAATCAATGTTGCCACGCAGACTCACCCAACTTTTGCCACATGGACTAAATAGTAAAAATATGTTTAATTAATTATAAATTTTAAAATTATCTAATAAAAAAATTAAAATTTTTATCCAAAAAAAAAATTTCTCTCTCTCTTCATCTCCATCTCCTTGTCTCTCTCTCTCTCTCGCGTGAACCCCTCCCCCCAGCTCAGCATCTACAACCCCTTCCATTTCCATCTTCCCCTCCCTTTCTCGCCCTCGCCCTACATCCTCCCTACCCCACCCCTCATTGGGGCTTTTACCAGCTTTTGGCTGAATTTTGGTGTTGCGTGTTTATAGTCTCTACTTGTAGATTTTAATTGTGAGAGTTTAAAAGTTTTAGTTGCAGTTGTAATTTGTCACATGAACCAATGCACATGCCACCCAAAACACTGCAAATACACAAAGGCAATGTAGAGCTACAAATACAACTTCAGTGGCTATATTAACTAAATTCCATTTTTCTTCCCTCCAAATGAATATACTTTACTTTTATACAATGAAGGAATTCCACCTCAAAACTAATCAGGCCTAGCCCATAGCTTGTGCAGGCAGGGCGACTATATAGGGCTCCCAAATTTTTGGGGCCTCCAAATGCTTTTAGGCCCTCCAAATTTTTTTAGGCCCACTTAGAAAAAAAAAACCAAGAAAGATTTTTACTTATCCAAATTTCACTTGCTAAAAAAAAAAGGCATTTTGATAAGAGAAACAATAAAATGAGCCTCTTGTTTTTTTTCAATTTCCTAACCCAATATGATATCTGAATTTTTTTATACCTAATTTGTTTTCATGTATACTGCTACTTTGATTTCCTAAATCAAATTGATGAATGAATATGATTAATAATCAATTTAAAAATCAAGAGAGTGGGTCTGTTGCCATTTTTTTGTCTTTGTGCTTTATTTTATTTCCATCGTATATAAGAAAGTAAATGTAATTGACTTCATTAACTTTATCAAGGATAGATTTGGTTCTATTTATGGTCGGATGAATGTTCCAACTCGTTATAAGCGCTTAGAAGAGTTCTTCCATGATGAGACGTTTCTCCACATTCCTCACAATAATAATGATAGCAAACACTAGCATATGCCTCCACAGTTTGCTAAGCTTCTGTCGTTTTCTGTACTGCGAGCTACTAGACTAGAATCTGGTCTGCTCCGCAAGGACGTTGTATGAAACTGATTTTGAGTTTACAGAAACTTGGCACAGCCATAGATATAGTACAGAATAAAATATCGATGATATCGGAAATATCGGTATTTTAAAAATACAGAAATTTATATGGAAATATCGGGATATTATCGATATTTCGGTCCATGTCGTCAATATTATCGATATTTTGGTTCATGGATATCTAAAATATCGATGGTATCAGAAATATCGGTAATCCAAAAATACGAAAATTTTGCACAAATATCGAGAATATTATGAATATTTTATTCCAAACACCTATGAAGCAATTGAATGCCCTCACCTGCTTTAATAATGTGTCAGGGCATGGTAGGTGGTGGGACAGAGAAATGGGTTCAATATCTTTTGCCATACCGTTGATTCGTTTGTTAATTAAACCTTTTATTATTATTTTTTTCATGTACGATTTGATTTTGAATGATCACTGTCTCAACCATATGAATGTGCAGGAAAATGACGTCATGTGCATGAACATCAAGTACTAACGACGATATTTTTTTTCAAACCTAATTGATATGAATGCTAGATATATACGGTCCCTGAAAAAGATTAATATGAGTTCCAAAAATAACTTCTCCGTTCATTGTTATAACTTCTCCGTTCAGAAAGGAAACCAAAAATATATATATTTTCTGTTTCTGGAATGAATAAGAGAGATAACGATGTTAAGTTTAACGTTAGTTCAAATAGGTCTTTTTTTAATTATGAGAAAATTATTGTTTTATTTTAAAGATAATATGTCAGCTTAAAATTCGATTGATTTAGCAAATGACCCACTAGTGTAGTGGTTTGGAATAATTGCTCTCCCATGCAAAGGTTTTGGATTCGAGTCCCAACATCCATGTTGTGTGTGTTAGTTTAGGTTATTATCGCTCCTCTCAATAAAAAAAAAAGTCCTCAAAATTTTTTTGATTGATTAAATTTTATGGACACTACCACAAAACTCATTTATGCCGACAAAATCTACGAAACATTTCATCTCCCAAAGTAGTTTAGGGCAGCAAGTCCTTCACCTCACTCAATCTTTCACTGTCTCTTACCATTTATGGCTTGTTTACTAATTCATAATCGAAATTTAACACCTACTATAGATGATTCATTTACTTCACATCAAGGAATTAAGAAGTAAGTGGGGTACACACAAAATCAGGAATCCACTCCTAATTTTGGAGGAATTGAACTTTAGATGGGAGATGGTATTCAATGCTGGAGAACCAACCCATCACGAATTCTTTTTTTTTTTCTACTCATTATATCTTCACACACTTTTCAAAATTCCAAATTTACCACTCACCTTAATTACCCAACATAACCTACCACATTCTATAAAAAATTTATAAATCCCCCTTCCTTCTTCTCTTTTTTATCAGCTGTCGTCATCTTCTCCCAACTACCAACTACCACCTCTTAATTAGTTTCAAATTAAAATGAAACAAGAACAATAATACGAAAGGCTTAACCCAGCATAATCATGGAACTGAAAATCATTTCTTGTTGCTTGAGAGGGAGAGGAGAAAGAACCATTAAACAATTGTCTTGGGCATATGAATGAAAATAAGGTTTGTGGGTTTTGATTTTCTAAGACGTTGGGCTTCAGTTTCTATTAAAAAATACTTTATTTTTTAAGTTGAAAAATTGCATATAAAATAATTTATTTAGAACAAGCGTAGTTAGTCATTAAACTGGTTTCAATTCCAATTGATGGAAATTTAGTAAACAACTTACAAGAAATCAATACGATTCCAACTCCAAATCCATGTAGTTTAGTAAACAACTTCAATGAAATTTAGATTTTGACTCCTCCCCAATTCAATTCATCATCAATTCAATTCCTCCTTATCCAATTCATATCCATTCAATTCCTCCTTATCCAAGTACAGATTAATAAACATGCCATTAATTATATATTGGAGTTAATTCTTGCAGTTTCGAGACTTTTTTTTTTTTTGTTGAGCATATATTGGATAGTATTATATATTTTTATGTTGGGTACATTCTTTCATGGGTAAAGATTGCTTGGTATCCGATATTAATTATAGTATAATCCGGTACCAGCCAATAACTCCCCTTCTTATACTTCCCTAAATACAAACAAACATGAAATTTTCACATTTTAATATACATTTAAATGGAAAACTAAAACAATAACAAAGGTTAATTGACCTCAAAACTTTGGTTTTTTGTTGGGAGAATCAATTAATTTTTAAAAAAATTACAAAGTTCAATAACTATTTATTTTTTTCTTTTAAACCAACCTTTCACAGGCTACCCATAAGTCAAGATCTAGAGGTTTATTATTTTTTTTGGTCTGCAAAGATCTAGAGCTAGGGACAACTGTGAAGAAAATGAAATATTTTTGCTCCCCACTTTAACCCACGGTGTATCATCACCATTATCTTCAACACTTGACACGTGTTCATAGGCATAAGTATAGTTAATTTTTGCTTTGTATTTATGGAACCATAATCATACTTATGGACACATGTCAAGTGTTGAGAATGATAATAAAAATACACATTAGATTAAAATTGTGAGCAAAAATGCTCTCGTGAAGACGAAGCTTGGAATTAATAGATACATCAATTTCATACAGCCCTGTCCGGTAAAGACATGATACATCACATAGTTGAGTTTATGAATTACATCTATAGCATCTACTGCTGTGCAACGTTGATTTATGTCTCGTAATAAGTGTAAAGCTGGGGAGGAGAGGGCAGGTCAGGGTTAATGCATCTAATATCTATATATGTTTATCGTCTTAAAATATCATCTCTTCTCTTGCCAAATTCCGTACACCAAGCCAATACAATGTCATGTTTTCATATGGACGGCTGAGATGCAAGTTAAGTGTAGATCTCAAGTACGGGAGGAATTAATATGGACGGCTAAGATGCAAGTTACGTGTAGATCTCATCCGTCCACGTATAATGAAACCATTGAAAGGATAATAAAAAAAACCCACAAAAGCTGATGAAAATAGTTAAGAAGCTTATTTGTGATAAATGGAACTTCAAATAATGTCTTTGGAGCGTCCAAATGATGTATTTGATAATTTTTCGTTTGTATCAATTTTCTGATCATTATATTGATCACTTCACGAATACTTTTATGATATGTGTGGTTGTGGGAGGTTAATACGTGCGTGAACATGAATATGATACCGTGAGTGAAGCTGAGGTTCCAATTTCAAAAGCAGTTGACAAAATATTAAAGAGTGACCTAACTCATTATAAGCCCTCGCATGATTTCTTAACGACCCTCACATCTGGTGCCCTCCATTTCTATATATATTACTTCCCTTTACTACTTTCCTTTCTCTCTAACTAGCTACAGAGAAAAATCATATTATCCTTCAAAATACAGATGTTAAGTTCATGTTGTGTTCGTATTATTGTATTACAAAATACACAATAAGTCTATTCAAAAATAATTTATTTAAAAAAATTACACAATAATTTAAAATTTTGAGGCAAATGTGTCATCGTCACAGCCTTGAACACAAGTCAAAGACAACTACAGTCTGCACATGATCATCACCAAAGGTTTCATAATATCTCTCACAAATTGGGCCAAATGTATAATTAGGACAACTCCTCCACATGTATGCACCTTAGAATACGATCGAGAAAAACATGTGACGTGACGTGAATACATTTGCATTGCATGCACTTTATAATATGAAAAAAAAAAAAACATGTAACGTTAGGATATATATTAATTAGCAAGGACGGAACTGTGTAGAGCCTCAAGGGGGCTCCAACTTAGTGTAAAAATTGAAAATACGCTTATGGCGTATTTTGTAAATGATAAAATGCTATTTTAAATATTTGGGGGTTTATATGTATTTCTACAACGTATGGAGAAATTAAGGAAATTTGAAATTGGAACTCTACCAAGGTTGCAATACGCTCAAGTTCAAGTACAATAATCTTATTGGTTTTTTTTTTTTTGCGTATGTTACCTATAGTTCTTAATGCTTTCTGCAGTTTGGATTGCTAATTGCATTAGCATAATCGCTTCTCTAGCTTTATAGTACTCTTTTATTTTTTTAACAATGCAATATTTATTTGATGTTTCACCGTGTGTGTTTAATTTGGTATTTATTTATATATTACTTTAAGAAAAATAAACTTATGCTAGATATCTCATTGAAAAAAAAAAAATTAGTCTACCCCTATCAAAATTCCTAGTTCTGTCCTTGTAAATTAGGGATCTATTCCAATTTAGGTTTAAATAGAAAGAAACAGCTAAAATCATTACTGCTAGTACAACTGCCCCATCAATTTCATTAAAGATTATATCAAAATTGGCTCACTTTGAAACCAGCTGTATAGCCAACGGATTTGAACATAAATTCAAGACCGACGACGAATACTAAGATGACTTCGGTTGGATCTTTTTGTTTTTTTGGTTGGGAATAAATGGATCTTCTAATGTTGCCAACTTGCCAACTTGTCAACGCGAGGTAGATGTATGTTACCTCAGTTGCAACCAATCAAATAAAGTTTTTAAAAAATCTCCTTTATTAAATGAAAAATGTTAGGGAAATCAGCTTTAGATACCAACTTGTGTACAATCTTTCTAATAGAGCGTGAGACCTATTGTATTGGTGAGCTCCACCTCTATTAGAAAAAAGATACATAAGTTGGTATCTTAAGTTGGTCACCCTAGACTTTTACCCAAACAAAAAAGGATTGAGATTTTAATTTTTATTTCCTATATGAACTACCGTGAACTTAGTCTGAAGCAGTCTTAGTCTCTCAAGAATCCATGTTCCCCCTGTTCCGTAGTCCAACATCTTGCTTCAAAATTTTTAATTCTTTACAGGTTAGATGACTTTATGTAGTCATAGTTTTTTTTCCATTAATTATTTATTCAAAATTCATTCATATTTTTGTTTGGGGGTGGTCAAAATTTACCAAATCCGCCAAGCCCAACATCCAAATATTTAGAGATCCCATACCACCCACTATGGCGGATTGTCAGCAAACTCTAGAATTCTAAAAACTCAAAGGGCACGAGGTTCCACCAGATGTCAAGATGAAATGTCAGAGATCCAAGCCCAAGCCACGGATTCGTGCCCAAGATTTCTAGAGGTCAATGTGCACGTGACAGAGGTCTCACAAGGAAATAAATCAAGGATGTTGATGACGATTCAGAAATTTTCCAAAACGAGAGAAAATCAAGCAACCATAATATCTCCGCCGACGTGATCCACGGATTTAGAGGGCTTCAAAAGGAAATAATTTTGAGGGAATTGATCTTTGGACAGCCCATGGACTGACGGACGCCCTATATAAACCTTGCTCAACGAAGGCAGAAGACACACATCATCACACACACAAACCTATTTTTCGTTTCTCACTTTTTCTTTTTCTTAGACTTAGGATTTTACTTTTCAAGCACCTAGTATAGCAAGTTCTTCATTTTCCTAGTGTAAATTTAATTTCTTGCAATTTATATTATCTTGTCATTTAAATTTAAGTTCATTTCAATTGCTTTATGTTTTTTTTATTGTTATTGAATTTTCATTAAGTTTAAATTCAAGTTTAATTTAGTTTATCGTTCTTATTTCGTTCTTGTTTATTTATCGCTTTGATCTATTTTATCGCACTTTATTTTCCGCACTTGTCTTTTCAATTATATTTAAATTCAAGCACCTTTACTTTACGCACTTGTTCTTCGTTTCATCACGTTTCACCTAAAATCTTCATCTCCACTCACTCCACATCATTTGGTTGCTCACATAAAGCATTGACCCCGAGGTAGTGAAAGAACCAAGGCCGTGAGGAGGTTCCTTGCCTTGCTCGGCCGAACAATCGTTTGATTAAAGTCAATTTTCGGACGCAACATCCACTCACATTCCATTCAAGCCAAATTTATGGCTTGGTGGTGGCACGCCCTGCACTCAAAAAAGCAGAATGACCAAAAGTTCCTTCCGTCGGCCTACCGGGCCGAAAAGAGGGAAACATAATTTGGCCATAATATATTTGTATATGTTTATATGAGTGAAAATTGAAGTTTTCATTGTTTAAAGTTATATGTTTCGTATCATATATGTTTTGTGCATAGAATATGAATTTTTTTTATTGAATAATTTATGAATCATGTCCTCAATAAAATTTGTAATTTGTTTGTAGATGAAGAAACAACCTAGAATTGATGGATTTTTCAACAGAAAACATACTGAAATATTTGAAATTACCTCATCTGTAACTACAACTGCTGAGCGATCATTTTCTGTTATGCATATAGTAAAAACTAGGCTTCGTAACAAGATGGAAGACGAATTTCTCACAGATGATTCGTTTACTTCACATCAAGGAATTAAGAAGTAAGTGGGGCACACACAAAATCAGGAATCAACTCCTAATTTTGGAGGAATTGGACTCTTGGGTGGGAGAACCAACCCATCACGAATTTTTTTTTCTACTCATTATATCTTCACACACTTTTCAAAATTCCAAATTTACCACTCACTTTAATTACCCAACAAAACCTACCACGTTCTATAAATTTTTTATAAAAAAAAACCCCCTTCTTCTCATTTTATTAGCTGTCATCATCTTCTCCCAGCTACCACCTCTTAATTAGTTTCAAATTAAAACGAAACAAGAACAATAATAAGAAAGGCTTAACCCAGCATAATAATGGGACTTGTTTATACCATATCTCATCGGGCCCTTCGCATCATCAAGCTCACTGCACCCACTGGCCTAATAAAACCCTAGGACACGTGGCGCCCACACTGTGCCATGCCCACGAGTCCCACATCTAAAATGACAACATGTTGCCTCTCCCATCTTCCTATAAATAGGGACTTACCCCACTACAAAGGTAATGACATTTTGAATACCATAGCTTCATCCATTTACTCCATACTTATCCGACTTAAGTTTCTGAGTGCCTACGGCAGGTACCACACCTAAGTGTCAAGCGTCCACACTTGTCTTCTTCCCCTTTACAGTTTCTCCATGTCTGCCGAAGGTCCTCAAGTGCTGAAGGCATCACCATCATCATCTAAGTTGGGCTCAAAGAGGGCCCTCCCATTTTTGAGCGTCAACGATTGGCGCCTGGCTGTGGGAATCATTACTAAAACATCTCTTCCTCTACTGCTAAAGATGGAACTATCGCCCATCTCCAAGTTCCGTTTCCCGCCTAGCACCCTCTCCTCCGAATCATCCACGCGATCCGCAACGGCAGGCTTTCGAAATGCAGATCCGTATGGACACATTGCGCAGTGACATGGCTAAAATACAGAACACAACAATATCCTCAACCTAGCTCCAAGACACCCAAGGAGAGCTAAGGAGACAGCAGTGGCATTCGCGCAGCCTGCAGTGGGACTTAACAGAACCGCCTCAGCCGGGAGCAATCATCCCAAAGCACCGTTCACCGACGACGAAGGAACAAGCCCATCAGTCAAGTCGAAGTATCAAGACAATCCGATCCTTCCTCCGCCAAGGAATGTTCTGCCCACATCATGGTCATACGGTTTATTCTCGATTGCCGCGATCGGCGGCCGGCTACAAGAACGCCGGAGGTCTCCGATCGTAATCAACGCCGCACTCGACCACCTACGAACGACCACCTTAGAATGTAGAGCCGATCAACCACGGTCGATCCGAGCGCCAAACCGGCGAACGGGTGATTCGCAGTATATCCTTCGGTGAAAACCAATCTTACCGCATCCACCGAAGATCGGACGCCAGCCGCGCGCGATCACTCGGGAAGAACGCCAACGCCCCTCTCTCCGAACGCCAAGACGGGGATATGCAAGTCAAGTGCCCAAACCAAACCACGACGGATCGACTGCACGAAGTTCGTGAGGTTCAGCTCCTATTCCAAAGGGTTAAACAAATGAGGACGATCGACTAGCGCCTTCACCGCATGGGGAAAATCTAAACCCGCCCCTTCTCCGAGCATATCCGGACGCTCAGACCGGGAGAAGGACGCCCAACCATTGAGAATACCATTCTACTCAGAACGAAGCGATCCTTTGACCCATATGCACACGCTTTCAATCACTTTAGTTGCAAAGGCCTTATGGCGACTGGCGGCTAAGGCAAGGCCTACTCTTCCCTTCGACTTTCGATCGAGCAAACATAATCGTTCTTCCGATCGACCTGTGTATAGTTAGTCTTTGATCAATTAAAGCGTGTTTTCCTTAACCATTTTATGATTCAGATCGACGCTTGTGTTTCCACGATGATCCGTACATGACGCAAGGAGAGGATGAACAACTCGATAGTATGTCGCCCGATTCACCATGAGTACTCAAGGTGCCTGCATACCGACGATCGACCGCCTACGCATTCAAGAGCGGATCAAGGATCACAGAACCGCCGCTCACATGGTTCACAAAGAATAATCGGGGACTTATGGCTGAGCTGATGAGACAAGCAGCCATTCACGCCAAGGCGAGTCGCAATGCCGAGAGGGACCCTCGCCCTCCAAGGTGGGTTAGATCCATCGGATCGCCAGATCCTCGTCCGAAACCAGATCCTCCACCTCACCACGACACCACAGAGCACGCCCGAATGATCCAGATGCCTACCTTCAAGGACAAACGGAAGAACTCCTTCGACCAGGACATGATAATCGGAAGCTTGGGGTAAAGGCAGGTACAATAAGAATCAACACAAAGGCCCACTAATCAATGAACCGAAACTAGGGCTGAAGTGTTTACTCGCCAACACATCTTACGAGACCGCTTCCCTTATCAAAGTGACAAAGATTCAAGCCCGCTATGCGAAACCTCGTCACTGTGAGCACGAAGGATACCGGGGCTCTTCTGGCCGCTACCATCAACACAACAGCCACGATACCGAATCATGCATAGCCTTGAGAAGGATCGTGGAGCGCCTATTCAGGACGGCAAGCTTGATCAATACCTTCATAATCGGCCGCCCGCATCGCCCAGGCACATCGACAAATCAACACGCGGCGGGTTAACCATCGCCGAGACCAGCAGACGCCCATCAAAACTACGCTCGAGCCGCATCGTAACCCCTGTGTACACGCATCGAGAATGGGCGCAACTACAAAAATGCAAAAGACTCGGATGGGAGCCATCACTTTACTGAGGAGGAGGAGAAGGGGATCATTTTCCTCACTGACCCAATGGTTATCCTGAAGGTAGATTAATCAATTCGACGCCTAAGAGTGCTAATCGACACAGGAGTTCTGTGAACGCTCGCTCACTAACGCTGAGGCATTCGGACATAGAGGATCTAAGATGTCAACCTGAGCATCACCCCCTGCTAAGTTTCTGCCATGTCGTACAACCAATAGGGAGTATCCAACTTCCCCTAGGCACCGCACCAAAGACAGCTTCATCTACACCACTTTCCTTATCGCCGATTGCCCGATGCATAATGCCATCATAGGCGCCAGCTCGCCAAGATGAAAGCTTTCCTATCGCCCCATATGTCGTTGATGAAATTTCTACCCGATCCACAAGATGTGCCAAAAAGGTGGCTTACCAACTTAGCGCTTAACGCGCTATGTGTCATCCTTCGCCCTTCGCCAAATCGCTACCAAAGCGAGGCTCGGGCGCTTCCAATGCCGCACCTTCATCACTCCAACCACCAAGGGAACGATCGCCAGACGATCCTCGCGAGCATGTCAACCACGCCACAGCGCAACTCAGCTTGAGGAATTAGAGTCACAGTTATCGAAGCGACTCACCGGATCGACAGTTCGTGGACGGCACGGCTTCACCAAAGTTCTTCTGGCCGACCATCGCCTTCCTAAAAGCCAACTCAGAGTCTTGCATGGTCGCATGACGACATGCCTGGCATCTCCTCGATGTCATCTCAAGATCGGCCACCAAACCCGCTTAAACCCGTGAGGCAAAAGAGAAGATCGCACGATAGCGAACCGTATTCTCGCCATGAAAGTCGGCAGACAAACCGAGGGCGACGCTTTCATCGTGAGGTCGACTACCCAACTTGGCTGGCTAATTCGGCCATGGTAAAGAAATCAAACGACACATGGCGCATGTGCCAAGACTACACCGACTTGAACAAGGCATGTCCCAAGCGACCGCTTCTACCTGCACTTCGATCAATCGTTGGACGCCATCGCGCCATGAGTTGCTCAAATGCTTCATGGATGCCTATTCGTGCTATAATCGATTTTCATGCATATCGCCGATCGGGAGCACACGGCTCATCACCGATAAGGGCCTTTATCGTTACATAACGTGATGCCCTTCTGCCTCAAGAATGTCGAGCAACCTATCGCCGCTTAGTAAACAAAATGTTCGCGTGAGCACATCGGCAAAGACGATGGAAGTCTATGTCGGCGACATGCTGGTCAAAAGCAAGACTCCGTCAACACCTTCAACTGGCCCCGTATGTTCAAGTACTAAAATATTACAAGATGCGACTCAACCCCGCCAAATGCGCATTCGGGTATCCTCGAAAGTTCCTTGGCTTCATGATCACCAAAGAGATATCGAGGCTAATCCAGAAAAATCAAAGCTTTGTTGAATACGCAGTGCCAAGGACACAGTAAGGAGATCCAAAGCTTAACGGATCGCACGCAGCCCTCACACGATTCATATCTAAGGCTACCGACCGTTGTGCTCCTTTCTTCAAGGCGCTTAGTGCCCCAAGAAGCAAATCCTTCCGACATCCGACGCGATGACGCCTTCGCAGCTTGAAGGAATATATGAGCAAAGCGCCTGCTCTCAAAGCCAACCCTGTGAGGGACTTGTCATCTACCTATCGCCCTTTCTTCAAGAAAGGAGCTCGGTCCTCATCCTGAAACCTCAAGGCATTTGAGCACCCAAAGGTTGTTACGTGTTAGCAAGCCTTACAGATGCCGAACGCAGATACCCGGAATTGAAAAGCTCGTCGCTTTGATCACTGGCACGCAAGCTTCGCCCTATTTCCAAGCACACGCCGACATCGTCTTAACCAATCAACCCCTCGCCGTATCCTCCAAGCGAAGTCTCCTGGCCGACCGATCAAGTGGGCTATTGAGCTCGGGAATTCGATATTCATTATCAACCTCGACCAGCTCTAAAGGGTCAGCCGTGGCCGATTTCATCGCGAACTAACCCCATCACCTTCAAGCCCAAAGGCCCCATCCTTTGTGAAGACAACACCGAACGACTCCATGCCGCCGCCCGTCAATGGACACTATATGTGGACTGATCATCCAATCGAAAGGAAGTGAGCCGCCTCGTCCCTCATAGCACTGTGACGGATTTGTTGCAATCGAATATGCGATCCGTTTTCAGCTCAAGGCCTCCAACAATGAGGCTGAATATGAAGCTCCCACTGGCCGGCCTCTCCGCCAGCCAAGCACATGGGCGCCGAACGAATCACCATCCATAGCGACTCCCAATTAGTGGTCAATCAAATCACCAGACTTCAACGCCAAGGAACCATCCATGACCGCGTACTTGTCCAAAACCACTCACCGTTGAACACTTTCGCCGAATACAAAATTCGCATCCCGAGATCTCGAGAACAGCCATGCAGATGCATTGTCTCGATTGGCTTCTGCAATCGACGCATGTGTTCGGCCGCTTGATCCTCGGTGGAGGTTTTGTCGGCACCTAGCATTTCCTGAATGTAAGTATCCACCGTTCAACACATCCTGCCGGATGGACCTCTTCCTCACCTTCCTCAAGAATGGCATCACGAACGACAAAGTGTAAGCAAGAAGGATAAGATAACGATCGCACGATACTTAATTCTTGATAACACGCTATACCACCGGGTTACACCATGCCTTACCCAAATGTGTCACTAAGACGAAGGGGGATTACGCCTCCGCGAAATACACGAAGGAGTGTGCGGTAACCATTCGGGAGCTAGATCGCTTGCACACAAGGCCATTCGACAAGGGTATTATTGGCCCACCATGCATGAGGACGCTAACAAATGGCTAGAAGGTGCGACAGTGCCAAACGCTCGCACGATCCCTCATCTTCCTGCCGAACCCTCACACCCATCATCAGCCCCTGCCCTTCGCACAATGGGGACTCGATCTCATTGGCCCGATGCCACAAGGGAAAGGCCAGTGTCAAATTCGCAAGGTGGTTGCTGACTATTTTCACCAAGTGGGTCGAAGCTGCTTTAGCTATACCATCGCGCCAGATCGAGAACTTCACCGCAAAACATCATTTGTCGCTTTAGTTCCCCATGCAATCACGACCGACAACGAAAGCGCTTCGATCGCGCTCTTCAAGCAATTATGTTCGCGATACAAGATCAACCTTTTCTTTGCATCTCCAGCTCATCCACAAATTCAACCGGACAGTGGAAGCCATCAATAAGATTATCAAGCAAACGTCGAAGAGAAAATTGGACGATGCCAAAGGTTCTGGCCCGAAAAACTTCCGTTCTTTTGGTCGATCCAACGACTCACGCACATCAACCGAGAAACTGCTTTTCTCGTGATTCTACCGGCATGAGGCAAGCCCCAAAGGAGATCGGGCGAGTCCTCATACCGAACCGCAACATTTCGCCTCAAGGCAATAAAGAACAACTTTGTCAACCCAGATCTCGATCAAGAACGCCGAGCTATCGCCGACCTTCTAACGTAGCGCATAAGCAACGCACTGCGGCATTATGATTCCCGCCAAGCCCCGATCATTTAAAATTGGCGATCGGGTCATGCGCAAAGTCTCCTTGGCTAAAAACCCAAACGAAGGCACACTAGGCCTACTGAGGGCCCATACGAGGTTATCCGTATCCGTCATCCGGGCACTGACGATTACTGGATTCGAAGGAGCACTCCATCCTTGGAATGCCGACCATTTGAAATATTATTTTAAGTAAACTTCAACGCCTCTCGCATCTCCATGTACACTACTATGCTTACTTCTTTCGCATCCGCTACATGAAGTAAACTATTACACCTTCGGATTGGCTTTGGAAAACTTCCTCACCGATCGCGCTCTCCACCATGCCGATCGGTAGGATCTCTTCGGATTGGGATTGTGAATCTCCCACACCGATCCCACGGCCCATACCGATCAGTGTATCCTCTTCGGATCGGCTTCACCGCCTTCAAAGACTCCATGCCGAAGGTAGCTCCTTCCCCAAAAAAAAAAAAAAAAAAAAAAAAAATCCTTCAAGTCCCCGCTTTACAGGAACATCATTACTTGACGACTTGGGGGACTACAACGGGGTTAGCACCGCAAAACACATAATCCATCTGAAGGGCCGCTGGTTCCAAAACCAAAGCAACACCGGCAAGTCCTCAACCAAGAAGTTTCTTCTCAATCGGAAACTTGGGGACTCTTATACCATATCTTATCAGCTCCTTCGCATCAACAAGCCTGTACCAGCCCAGCTTGGCCCAATAAAACCCTAGGACACGTGGCAGCCACACGTGCCATGCCCACGCAGTCCCACATCGGAAAATGACAACATGTTGCCTCTCCCATCTTCCTATAAATAGGGGACTTACCCCACTACAAAGGTAATGACATTTTGAATACCATAGCTTCATCCATTTACTCCATACTTATCCGACTTAAGCTTCTGTGAGTGCCTACTACGGCACCACACCGGTGCCAAGCCGTCCCACACTTGTCTTCTTCCCCTTTTTACAAAGCTCTCGCCTCGCCGAAGGTCCCCAAGTGCCGAAGGCATCACCATCATCATCTAAGTTGGGCTCAAAGAGGGCCCTCCCATTTTTGAGCGTCAACAGGATCAAAGAACCATTAAACAATTGTCTTGGCCATATGAATGAAAATAAGGTTTGTGAATAGGATTTGTGGGTTTTGATTTTCTAAGACGACGTTGGGCTTCAGTTGCTATTAAAAAATACTTTAATTTTTATTTCTATTTTTTAAGTTGAAAAATTGCTTATAAAATAATTTATTTAGAACAAGCGTAGTTAGCCATTAAACTGGTTTCAATTCCAATTCACGGAAATTTAATAAACAACTTACAAGAAATCAGTACGATTCCAACCACAAATCCATGTAGTTTAGTAAACAACTTAAATGGAATTTGGATTTTGACTCCTCCACAATTCAATTCATCATCAATTTAATTCCTCCTTATCCAACAAATTAATAAGCATGTCATTAAGATAATCTATCGGCTGCAAAACCTTTTATTTTCAAAACATGTGTCCAGTAATTATTTTTCCAAAATCCCTCTTGATTGAGCCCATAGGCGGGTCCCCACAAAGGGCAGGCTGTGCTGCTGCCCGACCCAAAACTATTTGTTTTTGTTGGCTAGGGCCAGCTTTCAGCTCCCTTCCACATTTGATCCACCACATTGGGTTATAAACTTGTGCAACCAAGCTTGGTCCTCTTTTAGTAATTTTGAAGTTAATTCTTGCAGTTTCGAGACTGATTTTTTTTTTTTTTGGGGTGAGCATATATTGGATAGTATTTTATATTTTTATGTTGGGTACATTCTTTCATGGGTAAAGATTGTTGGTATCCATATAGTATAATCCGGTACCAGCCAATAACTCCCCTTCTTATACTTCCCTAAATACAAACAAACATGAAATTTTCACATTTTAATATACATTTAAATGGAAAACTAAAACAATAACAAAAGTCAATTGTACCTCAAAATTTTGGTTTTTTGTTGGGAGAATCAATGAAATTTTTTATTTTTAGTTACATTGGAGGAAAGAAAACCCCTTGGGGTTTCGAACCTTGGTGCCATGGTGTGAAGGGGGAATCCACCACCACTGTGGTCGGAATCCATTGACACTTTTTTATATATATTTTAAAACCAACATTTCACAGCTACCCATAAGTCAAGATCTAGAGGTTTATTAATTTTTTTGGTCTGAAAAGATCTGGAGGTCTGGGAATAGCTAGAGACAACTGTGAGGAAAATGAAATATTTTTCTCACCACTTTAACTCAAAGTGTATCTTTATCATCATCTTCAATACTTGACGCGTGTCCATATGCATAACCATAGTTAACTTTTGCTTTGTATTTATGGAACCATAATTATGTCTATGGACATGTGTCAAATGTTGAGGATTGTGGTGAGGGTATACCTCAGGTTAAAGTAATGAGCAAAAATGCTCTGTGAAGAAAAAACTTGGAATTAATAAATACATCAATATCATACCGCCCTGTCCGGTAAAGATATGGTACAACACATAAATGAATTTATGAATTACATCTATAGTATCTACTGCTGTGCAACGTTGATTTATCTCGTAAGAAGTGTAAAGCTGGGGAGGAGGGGGCAGGTCAGGTTAATGCCTCTATATATGTTTATCGTCTTAAAAATATCATCTCTTCTCTTGCCAAATTCCGTACACCAAGCCAATACAATGTCATGTTTTCATATGGACGGCTGAGATGCAAGTTACGTGTAGATCTTAAGTATGGGATGGGAGGAATTAATATGGACGTCTAAGATGCAAGTTACGTGTAGATCTCAAGTATGGGAGGAATTAATATGGACGGCTAAGATGCAATCTCATCCGTCCACGTATAATGAAACCATTGAAAGGATAAAAAACCCAGAAAAGTTTATGAAATTAATTAAGAAGCTTATTTGTGATAAATGGAACTTCAAATAATGTCTTTGGAGCGTCCAAATGATGTATTTGATAATTTTTCATTTGTATCAATTTTCTGATCATCATATTGATCACTTCACGAATACTTTTATTATATGTGTGGCTGTGGGGGGTTAATATGTGCGTGAACATGACTATGATACCGTGAGTGAAGTTGAGGTGCCAACCTCGAAAGTAATTAACAAAATATTAAAGAGTGACCTAACTCATTATAAGCCCTCGCATGATTAACGACCCTCACATCTGGTCCCCTCCATTTCTATATATATATAAATTACTTCTCTGCACTACTTTCCTTTCTCTCTAACTAGCTTCAAAAATACAGATGTTAAGTTCATGTTATGTTCGTATATCGTATACCCTGTTTTACAAAATACACAATGAGTTATAATTTTGAGGCAAATGTGTCATCGTCACAGTCTCGAACACAAGTCAAAGACAACTACAGTCTGCACATGATCATCACCAAAGGTTTCATAATATCTCAAATTGGGCCAAAGGTATAATTAGGACAACTCCTACACATGCATGCACCTTAGAATACGATCGAGAAAAACATGTGACGTGACGTGAATACATTTGGATTGCATGCACTTTATAATATGAAAAAACGTGTTTGTGCAAAATTCCTCCCAAGACGATTCGGGAAGTATCTTTGCTTCTCTCGATCGTTCTCCTTCTAGATTTCCTGCAAGACAAAATAAATCAATTGAAAAATCACCGGTGTAGTAGTGGCCAAAGGCTCTCTAATGCCTAAGTCATTAATAACACGGAGTATTTCTGAAAGGTACGGAGATTTTTTCTCTACGGAAGAGATGGGTGGCGACGTAAGAGCCAAGAGAGGGAGAGAGGCGGTGACCGCTTGGGTGGCCAGCCATGTGTGAGAGATGGAGAGTCAGGGTCGGCTAGAGAGAGAGAGAGAGTGTATGTATTTAACCTTCTTTTTCCAATTCAGGAGGGAATAATCCTCGTACTTTGTAACTTTTTTCTGACAATAACGAGGGGATAATTCTCTTTTATGGGAATTATTCATTTCCTTAAGTAATTGGGTGGAGAAGATCAAGGGATTTTTTTAAGTGTAATTAACACCCTTGATTAAATAAGATAATTCCCCCATTATTTATATTAATAAACCAAATTAATTGATTTAACTAATATAATTTAGGCAACCTTATTTTCCACATGGTGTCGCCGGATTGGACGTTTAAATGTTTTGCTCCCACAAACCTTGCACATCCCCTTTTACGGTTCATTTAATAATAGATTCAGTTCGATGTTGTTAGTGATTTTGGGATAAGGTGCAGTTATGGAATTATAGATTCTCTCTTGCTCCTAAAAAACCCTAAGAGAGAAAACCCTAAGGTGAGAAAAGTTTCAAGGGGTTTGATTGGCTCCATCCCTTTACTCCTCTTCTTCCCAACCCCTCCCCTCCCCTATCCTCTCTGTCCCTTCCCTCCCCTCCCTTTCCCCTTTGCCCATCGTCCATCCCCTCTAGCCCTTCCCCTTCCATCTTCCCCTCCTTTTCCCGCCCTCGCCCTACATCCTTCCCACCCCCACCCCTCATTGGGGCTTTTACCAGCTTTTGGCTGAATTTTGGTGCTTGGGCGGCTTGGTTGAGTTTGTTGGCTGCTTGGCTTCTTATTGTGTATTGCAAATTTTGGTGTTATAATAAGTGCATCAACTCTTTTTAAGTGTGTTGTGTGTTTGTAGTCTCTACTTGTAGATTTTACTTGTGAGAGTTTAAAAGTTTTAGTTGCAGTTATAATTTGTCACATTAACCAATGCACATGCCACCCAAAACACTACAAATACACAAAGACAATGTAGAGCTACAAATACAACTTCAGTGGCTATATTAACTAAATTCCATTTTTCTTCCCTCCAAATGAATATGTAGACATGGAAATTTTAGTGAAATAAAAATTCACTAATTTACAGTCAATAGTCAAAATTCAAAATTTAACTAGTCAAAGATAACTGGAAAATTCTTGGGTCCCACTCAAATACACGTGGCACATGACTCACGCAGACAAAGGTGTGCACCAGAGATGACACATGTCAGCATCCAAGAGCTTCATCAATCAAATAAAGGCATACGCCAAAAAGGAATAAATTATCCTTATTTGGTCATCTTCCTAAATCACGAGTTAATTTCCCTAAATGAAGGATTTTGACTTAATTACGAGCTAAATTAAATCAATTAGCTCCAATTAAATCAAATCAGAAACCAATCCCACAAATCAAGGGATTCAGATTGGGGATTCCAAACCAAGACCCAATTCTTGGCCTATAAATACTAGGCTCTCATTCAGAAGAAGGGATCGGGATAAAAAGAGGCACACACACTCTGAAAAAAACCAAAAAGCTCTCAGTCCAAAGCAACACCTAGACTCTCGAGTTCTTCATCAAGCTCGTGGAGAATCACCAAGCATAACAAACACGTGCCGATTCCTTCACCACCAAAGTCGAATACTATCCACCACGTGACACTACTTGTGGTCCTGATGTGCTCGAGATCAAGCCATGATGGCTCTCAACGAAGTCTCACATTTTGATTCAAGATCAAGTGCTTGGCACCCTTGAACCGTACACACCATTGGAGATCGAATAAGAGGAAATTCTTTTATTTTTTGTAAAAGAATGCCCACAGAGACTGTAACCTACACACTTGATAAATCAATACAAATATTATTTTGTACACGTGTTCTTGTCTCATTTGTCGTAGGATTTTCGTGTTTACAAATTTGGCACGCCCAGTGGGACCTTTCTGCCTCTCATCTCTTTCTCCAAGTTCCAGACCCAACGAGTCCAATAAAGGTGAAGGCTTCCAAGAAGGTTCATGTTTTTCTCACCAGCAGAGGCAAGATCGTTAGCACCTCTACTGCAAGCAGAGACTCTGCCGATGTTGTTGCTCGAAGCAAGACAAATGCCTACCTTTCAACCCGATGCACTATTTCCACTCAACTTCCACTCGAGTCAAAAGGAGTCATTGAGAAACACAAGCCGGTCATCACCCTTGCTTCGCTAGGGGCAAATAATGACATCTTTCAAAGGAAGGATAACTGTTCATTAGGACTAAAAGGAGGCTTCGACTTACGGAAGGGGCCATACTCAGTACCAAAGCCCATTGACCTAAAGAAGGAGGTTTCAGAAGCGCACTCGAGTCATCTGACTCTTCTTGTTCAATGGCCATGTAGGTTGTGATGATATGAGTTACCTCAGCTGATGAACAACTAGCTCACATGGCGCAAGCAATCGAAAAGCTAACGATGACCATCGAAGAGAAGGATATGCAGATTGCATACCTCGTGAGCAAGTTAGAAGCGAAGCACGGTGAAGAGTCAAATAAAAACTTGCCTTATGCCGAGAAGGAGGTACGTCAAGAGTTCACCTCTGACCAGAAGGAGCAGTCTAAGTCTGATTCCATTTCGGCGGCTTCCTTGTCCGTCCAACAACTCCAAGACATGATTGCCAACACCATCAGGGCTCAATATGGTGGTCCTTCAGAATACACTGATCTATTCGAAGCCTTACACAAAAAGGTTAGACAACCTTCGAATGCCAACAGGGTATCAACCTCCGAAGTTCATGCAGTTTGATGGAAAAGGTAACCCAAAACAACATGTTGCCCACTTCATCGAGACGTGCAACAGTGCTAGCAATGATGACGATTACCTCGTGAAGCAATTTTTCCGCTCAGTTCGAGGCATTGCATTCAATTGGTACATCGACTTGGAGCCTGAGTCAATTGACAGCTGGGAACAGATGGAGAGAGAATTCCTCAATCGTTTCTATAGCACTCGTCGCTCAGTTAGCATGCTAGAGCTCACTAGCACAAAGCAACGAAGAGATGAACCCGTCGTTGACTACATTAATCATTGGCGTTCCTTAAGCCTCGACTGCAAAGATCGAGTTTCAGAGTTATCGGTGGAGGAGATGTGCATTCAAGGTATGCAATGGGGTCTGCTTGACATTTTTCAAGGGATCAAACCCTGTAGCTTTGAAGAATTAGCCACTCGAGCGCATGACATAGAGCTAAGCATCCCTAGTCACGATGGAATGAAGGAGCTGGTGAGAGATCATCAAAATGACACGTCGTCAAGAGATGGGGTGGCCTCTTTGAAGACACATATCATGGAGTCAATGTCGATCAGTGCCGCTCCAATGAAGGTCTTTACTCGAGGCAAGAAAGATGGGAGGAAGGCCGAGTCAACTTAAGATCAAGAAACAAGACGACGCTCCCTAAAAAAGATGGAAGAAAAGAAGTATCCTTTTTCAGACTCCGATGTAGCAGGCATGCTGGAGGACTTACTCCAAAAGAAGATGATTGAGTTGCCTGAGTGCAAACGCCCTGAAGAGATGAATCACGTCAACCACCCAAAATACTGCATGTACCATCATGTCATTAGTCACCCGGTAGAAAAGTGTTTTGTGTTTGAAAGATCTCATCATGAAGTTAGCACAACAAGGAAGAATCGACCTGGATCTTGACTAGGTGGTAGAGTTGAACAACGCGACAATCTCATTTGTATCATTTGATTCGGCACCTTTGACTTCACTTCAACCACTGGGGGCATTCTCCGAGACCAGTCAACTCAAGTCATATGAGTGTATTGGGGTGTTAAGTCAAAGTAGTGACGATTCATCCGATGACGACAATGAAGGATGGACATTGGTCACTCGAAAGAAGTTACATAAGAAGAGTGCATCTTTGTCAAGAAATTCTAGATCAAAAAGATGTGAAGCAAAAGAAGTTCTCCTCGACCACCTCAAAGGCATATAGGAAATAAATCATCAAATACGAACAAGGTGGTTCCAAAAGATGTGCTCTTGAAACAAAGGTCACCTGGCCCCATCATGCTACATGAATTCTTCCCCAAAGGATTCTTCACTAATAATTTGTTGAGCACCTCCTGCGATGAAACTCATAAGGAGGACGCTTCTCACTTCGCTTGACACAAATTGAACCAAAACGCTCCTTCGCCTGCACGAGCCAAAACTGCACCAGGCACAAAACGCTCCTTCGCCTGCACGAGCCAAAACTCCATACGACACCAAAACGCTCCATGGCTTGCACGAGCTGAAGCGCATAAGGCACCAAAATGCTCCTTCGCCCGCACGAGCCAAAGCGCACGAGGCACCAAACGCTCATTCGCCTGCACGAGCCGAAACTGCACAAGGCACCAAACTCTCCTTCGCCTACAAGAGCCGAAACTGCACGAGGCACCATACCTTCTCCTGCACGAGCCGAAACTGCATAAGGAACCAAACGCTCCTCGCTTGCATGAGCTAAAGCGCAAGCGCAAAAAAAAAAAAAAACATTTAACAACGTCATGACTTGATCTCTTCTTTTTCTAGAAGGGTACGTAGGCAGCTCATAAAAACACTTTGAGTTCAGTCACATGTCAAAATAAATTTGGAGTTTCTCACCAGTTTGGCACCATTCGACTCCCAATTCACTCCGTCAGGGCTACATCAAAATCATTCGTTCAACACCAAGGTGGCACTCTAGTCTATCCCTGTCTTACACCATTTACTGCCTTGGGCGTCGTCAAATGAATACCTTGCCTCCTTTTGTGCAATTTGTAATTGACCTTGACATGTTCCCTCTGAAAGCTCTACTACATAAAGCCTAAGCGCTTGAGAGGGTTATCACCAAGTCGGAGAGATGGATCAAACCCAAGCGGTATAGGACGTCTACGTTCTTCGCTCGTCCTCCACCACGTAAAGCCTAAGCGCTTGAGCTGGTTATCACCAAATCGGAGAGATGGATCAAACCCAAGCGGTATAGGACGTCTACGTTCTTCGCCCGTTCTCCACCACGTAAAGCATAAGCACTTGAGCGGGTTATCACCAAATCGGAGAGATGGATCAAACTCAAGCGGTATAAGACGTCTACGTTCTTCACTCGTCCTCCACCACGTAAAGCCTAAGCGCTTGAGCGGGTTATCACTAAATCGGAGAGATGGATCAAACCCAAGGGGTATAGGACTTCTACGTTCTTAGCTTAAGCTCAGATTACCTATTTAAAAAAGAGGGGAATCGCTGTCATGAACCTATATGTGGCTGGCTGCACAAACAAAGAAAAAGAAAAAGAAAAAAAGCCAAATAAACACCACAGCCAGCATGATACTTTTCTCGGGAATGGTGGATGGCTTCAAGTGAATGAAGTAATAGTCAGGGTGTTAATGATGGTAGCTCTCCTTTTGCAGCTACGTCTTCTCCAACTGACGTGGTCCTCAAGACACATGCCATTTCAAATAGTGGCAAATCCAGGAATTTTCATTCCGGGGGTCAATGTGTAAAAGGTTAAAAAAAATTCTATACAAAATAGACCCATCGAAATGAAATGATAATACTCTAATTCATCGTTAATACATAAAACCATAGAAAATACTCATGTTCATTATCAAAGAGAACTGCATCAACTTCAAAAAATAAATACACATTGCAATACACCAGAAATATCTTTAACAATGTGATAATAAACCAAAAAATTAGCGCAATCCTCTTCGCCTCCAGAGGCGTCTCATCCTATTTGACATAAGAACTGACATATATTAGCGCAATCCTATTCAATTTAGGGCATTTACGTCATTTTTGAGGTCCGTCGTCGTTTTGATTTTGGGCTTTATCTGCATTTCTTTTGGGTTCTAACTCTCAAACTTTGGACCCTTATGAGTACTGTCTTAGGGGGAGCTTATTCAAGCAAATATTTCTTTAATACGTAAGAGTTAGGTTATTCATATCATACATGAAAAATTGTTTTGTGTAAAAATATTGGCTAAGTATGAAAAATGGTTTTTCGGAATAATCATTTTCTCAAGTTAATTTTTGGCGGCTTTTATTCCTTACACATCAAATAAGAAAACTTGATTTTATGCGATTTTAGTATGAAGTATATATTGACTTAATAAGCCATCATTTTTAGCCTAAATCGTATTTTGCACTAAAACCGATTTTTCATATTTTGATTTGGTAGGAATTTGATTTTCTAGTATTTTTATTTGAATCCAAATTGGAGTACTTCCTTATTTACATTGTAAACTTAAGTAAATGGAGTAATATAAAAATAAATTAAATTAAAAGGACAAAGACCACACCGCATGGCTTACCGCATGTCTACCCTCCACCATCTTGCTTACCAGCAGCACTCTCTCCGGGAGGATCTCAGCTCTTATGCCGGCCTCGTGCTAGATGGTTTTCTGCTCCCTCAGATATTGTTCAACTTATTCTTCAATTCAGGAGAAAAGGCTCTGGCCTCCGCATTTTACTTTGGAACCACCGTAATTCGTCTGCTGCCTCATGCATATGGTCTTTACAGAGCTCAGACTGGTACATGGTTCCTTGACTTATCGTATATTTATGCAAACCATAAAATGGATTTTTACTCCACTGCCTGGAATATCATCATCCCCTGTGGTCGTCTGCTGTTTGCTGCCATTATTTTCTTGCAGCAGAGATTTGGTGGTCGTTTCATTCTTCCCAAAAGATTTAGACAGACTTCTGTATATCAGAAAGTCCCTGTCATCAGCAATGAGGAATTATGAGGGACGTATTTTACCGAGAATTAATTTTTTTTTTTTTTATAATTGAAATCTAGTGTGCAAAGTATATATCTTCTGATGGGTACGTTCTTTTGTCTAGTCTGCAAAATTCAAATTGTCAAAACAAAATTAAAACAGAAAACATGTCGCTTCAACAAGTGAAAAAAAGAAAGAAGAAAAAACAGATGCAAGAAAGAAGAATTGTGTAGACGCAGGCAACAGGAGCAAACGAATTCAAATGGTATATATATATATATATATGTTGGTAAAATAGTAGGATAATTGCTATATTTACAGAATTTCAAAAATAAAAACTTCACTATAAATTCGAAATAAATACAAGGAAAAATTAAGAATACTTTACAGATGATCGAGTCTAGAACTTGGTTCTATCTCCTTAAGACGAAATTGCGTCCTCACAGGTGCTTCTAGGATTTTCTTGGCAAACGTTCCCCAAGATACAACGATCGACTTCTTGCAGAAGTAGCACTCCAATCCCCAAGAAAAGCGAACTCAAACTTGTGTATGAACTCTCTCTTACTATCTCACTATATTTCTGGAAATATAATGCTAAGAATGCTCTAAAACTATAACTACTAGTATTGGATGAAAAATGGATGATCTAGAAGTCTGGGACTGTTCTCTATTTATAGAGAGTTAAGTATCTGTTCAGAAAGGATGTGACTGAAAAATTACATATAGTCGTGTGTTTTCATGGGTGAAACAATGTAACTTTTCAGATTTGGGCAGACACCACTTTTGGTTGTCTCTCGATCCACGCGGATGCACCTTTATCCAATAGATACAAAGCAAAGCACCAATACGTTTATGCAATTTCAGATTGCAACTAAAGGGCGGTCATTTCTATGCAACTTTTCATAAAATATTGTTTTATTTGTGACTTTCCATAGAAAGTCCCATCCAATCAATCAATGATATTAAAACTAATATTTTATGTAACTCAACAAATGACCAACATTTATGTACCAAAAACCATACCAAATTGAAGAGTCACGGGTCCCACACTTACTATAATTTCCATTCACATTATTATAAAATTAAATATTTACAATTTAATTTTCTAACAATATATATATACAGAAATTATCTTATGGGGATATCCGGACGTTATTATCGTGCGAATGCCGTATATTTTGACAAGAGGAGAAGTCTTGCACACGGAGGAGAGACACGACTTCAAGCAAGAGAAGCACCACCATGTGATTATTAGGTTTCAAAGGGATTCTGCCAACGTATTGAAAAAGAGAAGTGGAAGCTTTGGTGCGCAAACCAAGCAAAAGATGCATAGGGAATTCCCTTGTTTGGGTCCCAAAATATTTTAATAAAAAAAATCAGGAGGGACATATTCTTACCATTTTGGTTTTAGAGCATTCAAGATCATAATCCCTTTTGATTGACTGCCATGTTTATTTGCCATGAAAGTAGCAAGACAAAATTGAACACGAAATTTTTTTCCTTTAATTTCCGACGCATTCAAGGAAATTATGTGATGCTACAAGATCAAGCCATCAATTGTTAGTGCTCATGGAATATGGAATTTTCTTCACCACCACACAAGATTGTTGATTTAGTTAGAGGCCTCTTCAAAATACAAGGATTTATTTATCATATGAAACTCTATGATCAGGAGGTCTGATGGTCCAAGGTCCAGTTGTGCCAATGCCCGTGTTCAATGCATTCATGCAAATGATTATTGGCCAAGTTGATGCAGCCAAGTGAAGAAAAAAAAAACCTTGTACAAGAAGGTCATTGCAACAATAGAAAGGTGATGCTAACAAGAGTGGCTTCATCAAATCAAGATCAACTGTTGCAATTGACATGATGAACAAAATGCATTCGCCATCAAGAGGCACTTCAAGTCACACCTTCGATACATACGCATCTATGACGCACCTTGAAGTGGGGGCATTTGTAGACATGAAAATTTTAGTGAAATAAAATTTACTAATTTACAGTCAATAGTCAAAATTCAAAATTTAACTAGTCAAAGATAACTGGAAAATTTAACTAGTCAAAATTCAAAATTCGTGGGTCCCACTCAAATACACATGGCACATAACTCACGCAGACAAAGGTGTGCACCGGAGATGACACATGTCAGCATCTAAGAGCTTCATCAATCAAAAAAAGTCATATGCCAAAAAGGAATAAATTATCCTTATTTGGTCATCTTCCTAAATCACGAGTTAATTTCCCTAAATGAAGGATTTTGACTTAATTACGAGATAAATTAAATTAATTGGCTCAAATTAAATCAAATCAGAAACCAATCCCACAAATCAAGGGTTTCAGATTGGGGATTCCAAACCAAGACCCAATTCTTGGCCTATAAATACTAGGCTCTCATTCAGAAGAACGGACCAGGAGAAAAAGAGGCACACACACACTCTGAAAAAATCAAAAAGCTCTCAGTCCAAAGCAACACCTAGACTCTCGAGTTCTTCATCAAGCTTGTGGAGAATCACCAAGCATAACAAACACGTGCCGATTCCTTCCCTGCCAAAGTTGAATAAGAGGAAATTCTTTTATTTTTTTTGTAAAAGAATATCCACAGAGATTGTAACCTACACACCTGATAAATCAATACAAATATTATTTTGTACACGTGTTCTTGTCTCATTTGTCGCAGGATTTTCGTGTTTACAGAATAAACCTTACTTTGATACAATGAAGGAATTCCAACTCAAAACTAATCAGGCCCGGCCCATAGCTTGTGCAGGCAGGGTGACTGTATAGGGCCCCCAGATTTTTTAGTCCCACTTAGAAAAGAAACCAAGAAAGGTCTTTATTTATCTAGATTTCACTTTAAAAAGAGGCCTTTTGATAAGAGAAACAATAAAATGAGCCTCTTGATTTTTCTTTTTCAATTTCCTAACCCAATATGAGATCTGAATTTTTTTTTTACCTAATTGTTTTAATGTATACTGCTACTTTGATTTCCTAAATCAAATTGATGAATGAATATGATTAATAATCAATTTAAAAATCAAGAGAGTGGGTCTGTTGCCATTTTTTTTCTTTGTATTTTATTTTATTTCCTTTGTATATAAGAAAGTAAATGTAATTGACTTTATTAAGGATAGATTGGGTTCTATTTATGGTTTATGATGTAATTAATGTCACTAAGAGTGCGATTGGTTCTATTTGTGGATTATGAATTTTTTTTAGTTGTATATTAGGGCCTCAATATCTCTCTTTGCACGGGGCCTATAAAATCAATGTACCGGCCCTGAAACGAATTACCAACCGGATGAATATTCCAACTCGTTATAAGCGCTTACAAGATTTCTTCCATGATGAGACGTTTCTCCACATCCTCACAATAATAATGATAGCAAACAATAACATATGCCTCCACAGTTTGCTAAGCTTATGTCATTTCTGTACTGCGAGCTACTAGAATCTGATTTGCTCCGCAAGGACGTTGTATGAAACTGATTTTGAGTTTAACGAAACTTGGCACAGCCATACATATAGTACATACTGTTTCCCTCTTTTCGGCTGGGTAGGCTGACGGAAGGAATTTTTGGTCCTTCTTCTTTTTTGAGTGAGGGGCGTGCCACCACCAAACCACGAACTTGGGCTTGAATGGAATATGAGTAGATGGATAGTGTGCACTTCTGACTTCTAATCAAGTGATTGCTTGGCCAAACAAGGAGGATAGTGTGCTCTTCTCGACCTAGGTTCTTTTACTTACTTGGGCTCGAGAATGGTTGGACTTTGTATGGATGTTTTTGTGATTTTTAGGTTTTTAAGTAAAAATAGTGCAATCAAACTAAATGTGCGTTTAAACGTAAAGACAAGAATTGAAATGCGATAAAATAAATCAAAACGATAAATAAACAAGAACGAAATAAGAACAATAAGAATGATAAAGTAAATTAAACTTGAATTTAAACTTAATGAAAACTCAATAACAATAAAAAGTAAACCGAATGAAATAAACTTGAATTGAAATGACAATGTAATGTAATTTGCAAGAATTTAAATGACAAGAGAATGTAAATTGCAATAATTTAAACATACACTAAGGAAAGGAAGAACTTATTATAATAGGTGCTTGAAAAGTAAAATCTTAAGTCTAAGAAAAGAAAGGTGAGAGATGAAAAATAGGTTTGTTTGTCTGATGTTGTGTCCTTTTGTCTTCGCTTGGTGAGGTTTATACAGGGGCATCTGTCAGCCCATGGGCTGGCCATTAAATGGCCAAAGATCAATTCTTGGAAATTCTTTCCTTTTGAGGCCCCCTAAATCCGTGGATCACGTCGGTGAAGATATTCTGGTTGCTTGATCTTCTCTCGTTTTGAAAAATTCCAAATCATCATCAATCTCCTTAATTTCTTTCCTTGTGAGGCTTCCGTCACGTGCACATTGACCTCTGGAAATCTTGGGCACGAATTTGTGACTTGAGCTTGGCCCTCCGAATTTTGGAATGATATGGGGCTAGCCCTCACAACCTTTGAAATCTTGGAGCTCTAAAGTTAGTCCGCCGAGAAAATCCTCATTTGATTTCCAAATTTATTAATATATATATATATATATATTAATATATACTAATATGCTTGGGCCCTTCGAAAGCCATCTGTCGCACCTCCACAAAATATGAACTTTATATATACACATACATGGGTAATGGCAGCTATTTGGGTTTTATTTAAACTGTAACGTCCCTGACCTAAAAACAAATAAAAATAAATAAATAAAGACGAAGTGATTAAATTGAGCAATTAAAATGAAATAAAAGAAACTTATTTAATAAAAATGGAATTAATTGCAAATTAATAATTAAGGGGGTATTTGAGGTCATTTAATTTTTGCACTAGAATTTGATGAAATGAGTGGTGCCATTGCATCCGGCTCGTCGAAACGAGTTCGGGTACGTACGGCACGCTCGGATCGGAGTTTTAACGAGAATTGAAGACGTGTTGGTAATTACAAAAAATTGAATTAAAAATTCGAATAAAAACAGGCCAATCAGATTTTTCTTTCTTTTTCTATTTTTCTTTTTTTTTCTCTCTCTCTCTCTCTCTCTCTCTCTCTCTCTCTCTCTCTCTCTCTCTCTCTCTCTCTCTCTCTCTCTCTCTCTCTCCCCGTGCGACAAACCCCCCGACTGTAGCACCGAACGGAAATCCCCTCACCTCCGACCTCCATTGGCGGTGGGACCGGTCCCAAAAGGACCTTGACACTCCCCTGGTCCTACCCCAGCCCTCCTCCACAACCGTTGACAGCCCGGTTTGCCGGAAAATCAAGAAAACAGTCCGATTTTACGTAAACGTTACGAGCGTTCGTTCTCCCTCCTCCGGCGACGGAATTCGATGAGTAAGGTATGCAAATCTATCTACTCTTCAAGCCCTAGCTGTCTACATGGTTGGTTTCCATCAATTTCTAGCCTAGGGTATCAGATCTACACCACAAAGTTTGGCCGGTTTTGAGTTCAAAATTCCGTCCACTTGCCAGCTGTTTGGGACGTTCCCGTAGTTGAATAAAATGCTTAGGAGCTTGAGTTCTAGCTACCCTAGGAAGTATGGCCGTTGGTTTGAAGTTTTTCCGACCGACGGTATCGCTTTGGGCACCCAACGCGCTGCCAGTGTGGGTGGCTGTGCGGGGCCCACTTTTAGCTGTCAATCTTCATTCCTAAATTACCCTTACGTCTTCACGAGCGCATAGGTGCGCTCGGATCCCAATTTGGAGTTCGTATGACAGTTAAACGGATTTACGCCTATTGCGCGTTATCCGGGTTCGATGTGTTTGGACCGTCGGATCGGTTCCAATTCTTAGTATGATGTTCCTCGTATTTCAAGGATCGTATAGGAATTGACGGATCGTGATTTGGAGTCTCGGATGCTCCGGATCAATGACTTAAGGCTTGAATTAAACCGTAACCGTCCGATCATGCGATCGTGAGCAATCCGACCGTCCGATCGAGACCAAACTTTCAGGACACGTTGTTTAGGTTGCCTTGCCACGTAGTTAGTTTGACCAAGTTTGACCAGGGTTGACCGAGGGTCTCCCAAGGTCGCCTTACCACGTAGTTGACTTTGTTGGACTTCTAGGAATGTCCGAATCGATTTGGAGGTCGTGGGCTCCGCGGGCCCGGGTTGACCAAAACGGGATGTTTGACCGCCGGTTGACCGTGAGTCTTCCGAGGCGGTCCCACTTGTTAAAAGACGTAGTTTGACCCTAGAAACTCTCCGTACAACGTACATGTTTACTTTGAGTCCCGAAAAAGTTAGGATTTGAGTTTAAAGTTCTCTTTCGGTTCACGGTACTAATCCAATCCTCGTATCTATCGCTTTAGGTACTTTGACTCTGCTACGTAGAAGGCGAGACCCTTTTAGGGTTAAGCAGCGTGGGACCAACGGTGAGTGGACTTTGTTTTCAAACGAACATGATTTCAATGAATTGCATGAAAGGAGATTTAATAATTGTTTTAAATCTTGAATGTGATGAATGTTTAAGTCTTGTTTGACTTTGGTTGAAAAATACTAAAAGAACTAGCATTTGAGTTTAATGCTTGATTTGGGTTTCCGGATTTGTATGTGGGGCCCTGATGGCTATAGTTTATCATTATTTATACCTTTGGGTATTGAACGGGACGTGGTGAACGCCCGGTGGTTTTTGTATTGAAATTAGATTATATAATTGAGCTTTTTAAGCTTGAAATCGTCATACTTTATAAAATATAGATTTAATGGATTATTAGACACAAATGGGAATTTAATGATTTTCTTGGATATTATATTTAAAGATTTGTCATATTATGTTTTAATTGTATACTTGGGTTTAAGGGGACGTTGGTATCGTCCGGGGCGATTTCATACTCGGTTTTGGCGTGTATATGTATATACTTTACGAATAATACTTATACGTTGAATAAAGGTTTTCAAAAAATGTATATTAATGGAATTTATTTAATAATTATGTTTATGAACTTCGGGTTTTCGGTTTAAGTATTGGAGCCTTCATGGCTATATTGTGTGATATGTATATCATTGCGATTTACGTTTTATTCGAGTTTTGAATTGATATGCTTGGCTTGAGCATGGATTGGGTTTTGAATATGGCTTTTCAATGAAAATGACGTTTCATTTGATTAAGGTCGGTTATGCGGTCATTTGACGCTTGTGGTTATTTTAATTTTAAGTATGGAATATATGTTTGGGACTGTGATGTCCTTATGTTGATTATATATATGAGTTATTTGACTGATGGACTTGTATATGTTCGGGTGTCTGATGTTTTGGGGTTGGGTACATTGTGATTGAATATGTGTATATTGATTATCGCGTGGCGATTGATTTGAGTGCGGTTAGCACCTTGTTATGTACCTTCCCTTGTTCTTGATACGGTTACCTGGATTTGGTATGGTTACTTGAATATGGTTCGATTCGGTGCATACTTTAAAGGGGTGTAGCTGTAGACCCTTAATGGGGTACTCTGCGCGCGTAGGACATGTTTTGGAGGTATGGTTTGGAAGTTTCTACCATATAAACCTGTGAGCTTAGTCCCAATTGGACGGCTAGCTCAACCCTGGGCACAAGGTCTAGAGGAGGCTGTACCTGTGTCCAGTCAAATGATCCCATGTTGGATTGTTTTCCCATGGTACTTGTGTTTGGTGTTGAGGTCGTATTATACCTATACGCGTGTGTTAGTACCTTCGTATTCATATTTCTTTTAGTGAGGATCTTTCCTCGCTTGTCGTGCTGGTGAGCACGTAGTTATTTGAGAGTGGGAAAGATTGGGAAATAGTACTTGATTTGACTTCAGTACTTTATATGTTACGTTTATTGGATTTTGAATCATGAAGCTGATTTCTTATATATATTTATATAAATGATTCGAACTACATATGATTTCTATGTTGATGTCGTTTTGGGTTTCTTGGAGTTATCCTGGTTATTGGAACTTTAATGATGTTTTGTTATGGGAACTTTAGTTTGTTTCCACGCTTACGATTTTCAAGTTGTTTCAGTTTATGTTTTTATATACCTACATGGGTTCGTAATTTGGGAGGTTATGCCTCGGGAAAAGTATAAAGTTGGTTTGTTCGGAAAAAGGTTTTGAGCTGGATTGCTTTCACGTACTTTGAGATAGTATGGTTTTTAAATCAATAAAGTGTATAAATGATTTCATATGCATGGTTCGCATTGTTTTGAAATGGTGGGGTTAGTACATTGATTTAAGTATGAAAACTTTGTTTTTGTCCACTCACACTCTTTCTGTTTTGCGCCCCCCAGGCCGTAGTCGTTCCTTTGTTACTGTTCGGCCGCGCGCTCCTCTTCTCGAGCTTCGACTGAATTGTAGGACTTGTTTTCCGTTATCTTTACTTTGAATTCTGTTTTCAACTCGCATACTCTTAGATTGCTCTGTATCGCCCTTTAGGGTTGAGTTTGATGGCCAGAGGCTTGTTATGTATTTGTGTATTCATGCTGGCGCTTGGGTTGTATATCTGTTGTGTTTTAACAGGTTGTTAATTTTGGGATAGTCTTTGTTTCAGGGGAGACTTTGCCCGTTTTTCGGACGAAGTCTTTGCCCCTTTCACTTTTGTTTTTCCGGAAGAGGGAACTTGTTTAGTTTGTGGGGCCCACATGGGTTGATGTCGGCAAACTAGCAGGGTCTGGCTCGGGTTCCGGGGTGGAATCCGGATCGGGTCTTGTCATAAATTATTTAATCATATATATATATATATATTTACACTCCGCAATAACCCAACCGCGAAACTTTCTAACCTCCAAATACTTCGGCCCAAAATTCAGCAATTGCTCCAGCCGCTGGGCTCTATTGATACCACTAAGTGAGAATCTTATGTGAGGAATCAATCTTAGCCACCAATTTAATCTGAACGGCTAGAGACAAAGAAACAAGTTCTCATCTCAATCGCGCCTTCCCCCTTAGTCTACGTGTCCTGGTGCGCCTTTTCCAATTGCACCTTTCTTCTTCTTAATACATTTTTTTCAGACTCCCTCTTGTTTCTCTCAAACAGGTTCTCATCTCAATACCATCCCCTATTTTCTCTTGAACTCTCGAACTCTCTCTTTGCCCTCTTAGTTTCACTCGTCTCCAACTCCATCTCTATCATGGCATCCCTTTCATTTTTATGCAGACCCTATACAAATAAAAACCTTTTTCTCGCCTACTTCCCTTTCTTATTCTCTCTCTGCCCAAGTACAAATAAAACCCTAGCTTTGGAATTCTCAAAGCCATCGTCAATGGCAGTCTTGGAGAAAGAGTGCTCGTTTGCAAAGTCTCGATGTTTGTCGTCAGCCTCCTCTAGCAGTTTTGACTACCTCAATGGTCACATCCGCTTTCCCACTTCCTACGACGTCCTCTTCGGCAAGTTCATCTATCTCTCATTGATCATGCTCTTCTTATTTAATTGTCATCATCCTTAAATGTGAACATGTTTTTTTTCTTTCTTTCTACCTAACAAATTTCTAGGTCTGAAATGAGTGAATGATGGGTTTATAGTTTATGGTATAAATCTGTTGAAATTTATATATTAATCCATTTTTTGGGACTTTTTATGGGATCCTTACAAATCAATTGTGTTCATTGTGGATTTGGGTTAATTTGGGGCTTTCAGTGTCCAGATCTACACAGGGAAGTGGAAATAGTCTTTTCTACCTTAATGACTTTGTATTATGTTAAAAAAATTTCCAATTTTTTTCTCCTTTGCTGCTTGATTTGTGCATTTTGACATTACTTTGCAGGCTTGGTGTATGGTTCTAAATGACAAAGTTGCATTTAGGATGCAATGGCCGCACTATGCAGATCTTTAGGTCAATGGTATGGTAATATGGTAATTCTGATTCTTTGACATCTATTCAATATGCAGGCTTTCTCGGTACTAGTTGTGTTTGCTAGTTTGTTGGTGGGTAGGCATTATGATTTTGCTTGGGGCTGAATTTTTTAAAATTTATGTTACTCTGCTATGTATTTTTCAATTGGTTCAACTTTGCTTTACTATGCATTTGCTGTGCCATTAGGTATGTGATATGGAGGTTGAGATTGATTCTTGTTGCTTTGCTTTCCTTTTGGGTTTGTTTTCTTTTACTTTGTTATGAGCTTCATTGGTAAATTTGGTTGTGGTTGTCTAGTTTCGTCTACCTTAATGCACATCGTAGATCTCTCCATGTTTATAACTGATGCTTTGCTTATTCTACTCCTGACTCATAACTTGGTTCTGCATATTCTGCATTGCTGAATTTGTATGTCTTTATGTTGCTCTTGTCTTTCCTGTTGTTTTACATGTTTGGAAGTTTGATTAATATGTTGTACTTTTCTTTTTTCTGCAGGCAAGTTATCCAATTTCAAACATGCCATTTCGTTCAGCTGCCTTTGATGCACTTGCTCACAAAGATTTAACAGTTGATTATGTGTTTTTGAGTTCATAAACTTCGCCCTTTTTTTTCTTGCTTAAACGTGATTTTTGGAAACACATCAAAATGATTCACTAGAGTTTCAACATCACTTGATTTACTATTCACTAAAGCTTCACAAATATTATTTTTATTTTTTGACTGAGAAGTCTTCATTAGTATTTTTATGAATTTTTTTAGATAAAGTTTCAACATCACTTGATTTACTATTCACTAAAGCTTCATAATTTATTTATTTTTTCTCGGAAGTCTTCATTAGTATTTTTATGAATTTTTTTAGATAAACTTAAAATATGTTTCCTAAATGATTCAATAGAGCTTCAACATCACTTGATTTACTATTCACTAAAGCTTCATAATTTATTTATTTTTTCTTGGAAGTCTTCATTAGTATTTTTATGAATTTTTTCAGATAAACTCAAAATAGGTTTCCTAAACGATTCAATTGAGCTTCAACATCGCTTGATGTACTGTTCAATAAAGCTTAATATTTTTTTTTTTCTTGGAAGTCTTCATTAGTATTTTTATGAATTTTTTTAGATAAACTCAAAAGATGAAAATAAAATGTCACAAGGAGGTTGGGGTACTTTTGTGTGTGTATATTTCTAATTTTTTAATGATTTTTGAAGCTAGTAATAAATGGAAGAGGGGTACATATTTGTCTTAGCTTTCACAAGCGCTGCAACATCCTAGTGAACATTTACTCAATTGAAAAAAGTTATAAATTTTACAAGTAATGTAATAAAATAATAGAGAAATGAGAAGTAAGGATCCCAATGTGTTAGCATCACTTGTTTGCCATAAAAATAAAAATATGTTTCGTAAACGCTTCAAAAGGATTAAATAGAGCCTCAACATTGCTTTATTACTATCCACCAAAGCTTCATAATTTTCATTTTCATTTTTTGACTAAGTCTTCATTTGTATTTTTACAAAAAAAAAAAAATTCATGTAAACCCAAAAGAAGTAGAAAGTGTCACAAGAAGTTTCTAAATTTTTTTGTCTATATTATTTTTCTACTTAATGAATTATTATGATTTTTGGAAGTTAAACCATTCAGTTATGATGTGTGAAAATAAAATTTTGACTTTGGGAAATTTGAAGTAATAATTGGAGGAAGAGTTGTTGAAAAGGAGAGTAATGAGGCTCAACATAGTATAATTGTTAGTATAGAAACAAAGTTGACTTTGAGAAATTATTTGAATTTTTACATGTCAAAATTATATTTTAAACATTAAAAGATGAAGGAAATGTGATAAGGAGTTTGTGGGGATTTTTGGTGATTTTTATGAATTTATTTAGATTTTTGGAATTTAAAGCATTGGAAAATATTAGTAAATAGAAGAGAATGACACATGGTAGCGCCAGATTGGTGCGTCATCATAGTTTCCTACATGTGTCAGTATCGTGTAGTGTCACGTGTCATAAAAGGTTATTTTTGTATTTTAAACTTAAACAATTCACAAAAAATGAATACAAAATCCGAAAAATGCACCGAAAATTTCTAAAAATCCCTTGCGACATTATCTTTAACTATGATGTGTGAAAACAAAATTTAGACTTTGGGAAATTTGAAGTAATAATTGGACATTATTACTCTCCTTTGACTTTGGGACATTATCTTCAAAATACTATGTTGAACATCATTACTCTCCTTTACAACAACTCTTCCTCCAATTATTACTTCAAATTTTCCAAAGTTCAAATTTTGTTTTCACACATCATAGTTGAAGATAATGTCAAGGGAATTTTAGAAATTTTTGGTGCATTTTTTTGATTATTTGTGAATTTTTTAAGCTTAAGATGCAAAAATGAACCTCTGATGACACATGGCGCTAAGCGATAGTGACACGTGTAGGAAGCTTTGATGACGCACTAATATGGCGCTGCCATGTGTCATTCTCTACCATTTATTATTATTTTCTAATGCTTTAATTTCCAAACGTGTGTCATTCTCGCGTAGCGCCACGTGTCATTAAAGTTTCATTTTGTGTGTATTTATCTTATTAAATACACAAAAAATGAATTAAAAAAATCAGAAAAATACACCGAAAATTTCTACGAACTCCTTGCGACATTATCTTCAACTAAGAAGCGCGAAAGTTCAAATTTGAGTTTGTGAAATTTGAAGTAATAATTAGAGAAAGAGTTGTAGTGATAAAGGGTAATGATCTTTACACTTGATGTTATACAAACTTAACTTTGAGAAATTATTTAATTTTTTTATAAGTTAAAATTATATTTTAAATCTCAAAACATGTAGTGATAAAGGGTAATGATCTCCAAGCTGCCCGATTTTTCCAAGAGAGTGCTCGAGTTTTTCTTCAAGATAGTGCCCGGGTTTGGTGAATTTTCACCACCGCCAAACATTGCCCCCTCGATTCATTTAGCCTGAAGTTGGAGGATAAGTAGATGAATAGAAATTTTCTCATATGTTGGTTTCCAAGAAACTTTGTTAGGCCATCAGTTGGTCCATTTTGTACTTAGCTAGTCTAATTTTTTTTTGGTCACCATATGTGGTAGAACTAGCTTGCCCACTATTTATTAGATTATTGGTGGATGTCTAGGCCATTGTTTGGCCCCATTTTGTAGTAAACTTTGCCCACCTATATATTTATATGATATCTTTTGGAAGAGACCTTTTTATGATATATTCTCCCGATGAAAATAATTTCTTTACCACAACAACATTTCCTAGCAGTAGGCTATCTTTCCGCCATTTCCCAAGTCGTTGGGTAATATTTCTTCAAAAATCGGCCATTAATTGGTGCATCATGGATTCGACCATTTCGGTCACTCAACTTGTATGCCCCTTTCCCCAATACTTGGTAGATGAGAAATGGGCCTTCCCAAGTTGGAGACCACTTACCAAATTTTGGATCCTTCGATCCCACCAAAAGAATGGCCTTCCATACCAAATCTCCAATCCCAAAACTCTTGGCCTTGGACCTTTTTTCGTATGCTCGAGCCACCGTCTCTTTTTGGGCCCTCAACCTATCCAAAGCACCCAACCTAATCTCATCAAGGTCGTCCAACTCTTGTGCCATGGCTTGGCCGTACTCATCCTCACTCCATTCGGCATGACGGACTACTCTAAAATACTTGACCGAAATCTCAAGTGGTAGAATGGCATCGTGGCCGTATGTGAGGGCGAATGGAGTTGTCCCCGTGGCAGACCTCTTCGAGGTTCTATATGCCCATAAAGTGTTGGAGAGGAGAGAATGCCATTCTTTAGGATTATTGTCAATCATTTTTTCCAAAATCCCTTTAATCACCTTATTGCTAGCCTCCGCTTGGCCATTCGATTGAGGATTGTATGAGGTGGATTGAACCATCCTAACTCTCCAATTCCTTACGGTGGCTTGAACAGCCTCGCCCATGAAAGCCGTTTCCAGGTCAGTCATGATGGACTCGGGCAAGCCGAATTGGTGGATGATAGTCTTCTCAATAAATTCTATCACCTCGACTTGGGTAACCTTCTTGAGTGGGACGGCCTCCACCCATTTTGTGAAGAAATCGATGGCCACTAAGATGTACTTATGGCCCTTGGATGACTTTGGGTGGATTTGGCCAATAACATCCATCGCCCAACCTTTGAAAGGCCAAGCCTTGACAATGGGATTCATAGGCCCGGTCGGAACATGTTGAATCGGCCCATGCCTTTGACAATCTTGGCACCCTTTAGCAAAGTCGATGCAATCTTTGAGGATAGTCAGTTAATAATAACTGTGCTTCCTCAAGAGCCATCTCATCTTGATGCCAGCTTGATGAGCCCCTCATATTCCTTCGTGGACCTCGGTCATTGCAACGAGTTGTTCCTTTTTGCCCAAACATTTCATGAGCAGGTCGTCGAAACCTATGCGGAATAATATATCGTCCCTTATCATGAAATATTGGGCCCTCCGCCAAACTTTTTGGCTATGTGATCCATTCGAAAAAATATTGGAACTTATTCGGAACAACTTATAAGAAATCAGTACGATTCCAACCCCAAATTCATGTAGGTTAGTAAACAACTTTACTGGAATTTGGATTTTGACTCCTCCCCAATTCAATTCATCATAAGTTCAATTCCTCCTTATCCGATTACAAATTAATAAATATGCCATTAAAATAATCTATCGGCTGCAAAACCTTTTGTTTTCAGAACATGTGTCCGGCAATTATTTTTCCAAAATCCCTCCTGATTGAGTACATAGGCGGGTCTCCACAAAAGGCAAGCTGGGCTGCTGCCCGACCCAAAACTTTTTGTTTTTGTTGGCTAGGGCCAGCTTTCAGCTCCCTTCCACATTTGATCCCCCACAAGCTTGGTCCTCTTTTAGTAATTTTGAAGTTAATTCTTGCAGTTTCGAGACTAATTTTTTTTTTTTTGGGTGAGCATATATTGGATAGTATTATATATTTTTATGTTGGGTACATTCTTTCATGGGTAAAGATTGCTCGGAATCGGATATTAATTTTAGTCGTTTTTTTTTTGTCAACGACCTCATTGTTTGTATCCATATAATATATTCCGGTACCAGCCAATAACCTCCCCTTCTTATACTTCCCTAAATACAAACAAACATGAAATTTTCACATTTTAATATACATTTAAATGGAAAACTAAAACAATAACAAAGGTTAATTGACCTCAAAACTTTGGTTTTTTGTTGGGAGAATCAATGAAATTTTTTTTAAAAAAATACAAAGTTCAATAACTTTTTTTATTATTTTAAAACCAACCCTTTCACAGGCTACCCATAAGTCAAGATCTAGAGGTTCATTATTTTTTTTGGTCTGAAAAGATCTAGAGGTCTAGGAATAGCTAGAGACAACTGGGAAGAAAATGACATATTTTTGCTCACTACTTTAACTAAATGTGTATCATCATAAGCATAGTTAACACGTGTCCATAAGCATAAACATAGTTAACTTTTGCTTTGTATTTATGGAACCATAATTATGCTTATGGACACGTGTCAAGTGTTGAAGATAATAATAAGGATACATTTTGGGTTAAAGTTATGAGCAAAAATGCTATAGTAAAGAAAAAGCTTGGAATTAATAGATACGTCAATATCATACAGCCCTGTCCGGTACGTCACATAAATGAATTTATGAATTACATCTGTGCAACGTTTATTTATGTCTCGTAATAAGTATAATAAAGCCGGGGAGGAGAGGGCAGGTCAGGGTTACTGCATCTATATATGTTTGTCGTCTTAAAATATCATCTCTTCTCTTGCCAAATTCCGTACACCAAGCCCATACAATGTCATGTTTTCATATGGACGGCTGAGATGCAAGGTACGTGTAGATCTCAAGTATGTGCGGAATTAATATGGACAGCTAAGATGCAAGTTACGTGTAGATCTCAAGTATGGGAGGAATTAATATGGACGGCTAAGATGCAATCTCATCCGTTCACGTATAATGAAACCATTGAAAGGATAAATAACCCACAAAAGTTGATGAAAATAATTAAGAAGCTTATTTGTGATAAATGGAACTTCAAATAATGTCTTTGGAGCGTCCAAATGATGTATTTGATAAATTTTCATTTGTATCAATTTTCTGATGATCATATTGATCACTTCATCGCGAATACTTTTATGATATGTGTGTGGCGGGGTGAACATGACTATGATATCGTGAGTGAAGCTGAGGTTCCAACCTCAAAAGCAATTGACAAAATATTAAAGAGTGACCTGACTCATTATAAGCCCTGCACAATTTCTTAACACGCCTCACATCCGGTCCCCTCCATTTCTATATGTATATAAATTACTTCCCTGCACTACTTTCCTTTCTCTCTACCTAGCTTCAAAAATACAGATGTTAAGTTCATGTTGTGTTCGTATTATCGTATACCTGTTTTACAAAATACACAATGAGTTATAATTTTGAGGCAAATGTGTCATCGTCACAGTCTCGAACACAAGTCAAAGACAACTACAGTCTGCACTGCACATGATCATCCCCAAAGGTTTCATAATATATCTCACAAATTGGCCCAAACATGTGACGTGATGTGAATACATTTGCATTGCATGCACTTTATAATATGAAAAAAAAACATGTAACGTTGAAAAAACAAGTAAGGGTCTATCCCATTTTACGTTTAAATGGAAAGAGCTAAAATCATAACTGCTAGTGCAACTGCCCCACCAATTTCATTAAAGATTAGATAAAAATTGGCTCACTTTTGAAACCAGCTGTATAGCCAACGGATTTGAACATAAATTCAAGACCAACGAATACTAAGATGACTTCGGTTGGATCTTTTTTTTTTGGTTGTGAACAAATGGATCTTCTAATGTTGCCAACTTGCCAACTTGTCAACGCGAGGTAGATGTGTGTTATGTCAGTTGGTTAAGGCAAAATAAATTCGTCCTCCTTGCACTTAAGTTTGAATTCCCTTTTCATAGATTAGATTACTGTAGAGTAATTTAGTTTATGCGTTGTATTTAAAAAAAATTACAAATACGAGGTATTAATAGAATCGAAGAAAATACTACTGTGAGCCGTCCATGAGTGCTCGACGGTTTTCATGTGTCGATGGGCTCTTAACGGGGTTCAAATCCTCTGTCCATGATTTTGTGTGTCCCTCCCTATCCATGTCTTAATTTTTTGACATGTGGCATCTCACTTAATTATACTTTAACAGACTTAACTCTGTTATCTCTTAATAAAAATAAAATAATAAAATGTGTCTAATTTTTATACACGTCTTTTCATCTCCGTTCTAAAGGAAACCAAGTTTTACAACGAATCTCCCCTCCTCCAACTCCTCCTCTTCCTCTTGTTGCTGCTCCTTCACCTTCACCCGCCCAATTATCCAGATCCCAAATATGCGGACTCGGAATCCAAATACTCCCAAGCAACCCCCTGCCTCGACCTTTATTTCCACAGTTCATGGGATCAGGATCAGGGCATCCACAGTCCATGGGATCAGGATCGGGCATCCATTCTGTCGCGGGTTCTTCTACCAGGCAATGCCCAGCAGCAGGTTGATCAATACGCTATGACTTGGACCAGGAAGGACAAGTGCTTTGAAGGTTTTGCTTTTCAGAGTGGTGCCAAAAAAACGATGGCGTTTCTAAGTGATAGCTTCAGCTGTGCAGCTCCTTCACATGGCGTTTCTATCTTTAGGCTTTTGAGTTTTGTCAGGACTTGGTGGTTTGTTAGAATTAATATGAGAAACCCTTGGTGTTCTTATTTCTATCTTTCTGCTACATTTCCAATCTTTAAATGAAATTTGACTGTTTTTTTTAAATTGTTATTTATAATTATTTGGTTGTGAGAATGGGTTTAGTTGAATGAAATTATGAATTTACATGTTGCTTATTGGAATTTGGTCTCTGAAATTATGTTTTTGGGCATGTTTATGTTGCTTTCATACAGATTTTGCATATTTAGGGAAGGATTTGCGTTGGGTTAAAGCCCACTCTGATCCTTCTCAAATTCTTCCCCATATTTAAATGTGAAAAAAAAAAAAATCTTTTTTAAAATCCTACACAAACCCTTTCTTTATATCTTCTAAATTTTGAGAAATCCCCTGAATATTAATGTTGCTTTTTTTACTCACTATGTCATCAAATTAGAGGAAATATGGAAGGAATTGGGGATTGGCTTTGAGTGGTCTTGTTGGAACCACAGGCTCATCTCTCTGACGCCATCTTTTATCCTTCCAAGCCTCTGCAAATATAATAAAAATTCATTTTCAAGAACCATGCCTTCATAATTGCTTTACTAGCCTCCCTGCACACGCTTCCGCGTGTGCGGGAGGCCTTTTTCCGATCACGCGCGACTTACAATTTTTCTATTTTTGCAATTTTAATTTTTTAGATGACCGTCTCAAGTGTTTCTTTTATCGCCCTTAATTTTCTAGATGTGCGTCTCAACAGTTTCTTTTTTTCTTTCATTGCATTTAAACTGTTGAGACACATCTAGAAAAATAAGGGCGATAAAAAAAACACTTGAGACGGTCATCTAAAAAAATACAATTGCAAAAATAGAAAAATAAGGGCAATAAAAAAAAACACTTGAGACGGTCATCTAAAAAATACAATTGCAAAAATAGAAAAATTAGAAAAATTGTAAGTCGCGCGTGATTGAAAAAGGCCTCCGCACACGCGAAGCGTGTGCGAGGCTAGTATCTATTAAACCAAGCCTTGTGTGCTTTTTATTTATCAATAAAACTTATGTGAAGACTTGATAATCATTAAGTTAAATTTATCCTGGAATTCCTCCTATGCGAGTCTGATCCCATGTCATGGCATTCGCAGTTGCTCTGACGTCGAAACTTATTTGAAGCCTATGTGTTGTACCTCTGGATTGGAAATATACCAAATTTACCGTGTTAAAAAAATTTCTCCTTTTTTTTCTTTTATTATTTTTGTTTCATTTTCTTCCTTTTGTTTCTCAACAAAGAAGAACAAATGATCATTTCAACTGTTGTAGTCAAACAAATTCTTTGATCTCATTGTTAGGAAACAAACAACATTTAATACAACACATAATTGTTTATGAATATAACTAAATTTCAAGGCTAATAAACCTCAAGAAGTTGAAGACCCGCACGTCCAGCTGATCTTTACAACGATGTAAGAGAACAATAACTCCTGCACAACAATTATAGTGGGTTAGATAATTCATTAAGCCAGTAGCAAAAGAAAACTTGAAGTATAATGAAAAATTGTTCCTCCCTTTTCCTCCCTCCAGCTCTATTTTAATTCCTGTAGCAAATAGATCCCCTGAGAAATAAAAGAAAACCAAAAGAGGAATAAAAGAAGGCATCAAACCAAAGCGTCATAAAAAACCAAACCAAAAGAACTGAAAACTGAAGAGAAGGCAAAGAAATAAATGTATAATTAAAAGCTTTTTTATTGAGCCTATTAAATGTCACATGTCACAAAATGCACAAAATCATGAGAAAGAGAAGTACATGAGAGGATTGGTGAATTAGTTAGACATCATGATTTTGTATCCCAAACCCAAACATATGATTCTGTATTCAGAAGGAATAAAACCATGAACAAAAAAAAATTTAAAGCCAGACTAAGCATCCAAACATATATATCACTTAAGTGGTGTAATGAAAACATAGAATTAACAATTATTTTAATGTAATCGGGTTTTGTTGAAAGGAGCTCACAAATTCCTCTGCAAGCCTCTTGCACTTTGGGAAGTTGAACCCCCCTTGAAAACCTACAATGATAACAATTCACATTAAGGAACGAAAGTAAAAGAAAATAGCCATTTGAACAAAATTTGAAACAGATGCAATAACTAATTGCATACGTCCTTATTTAAAACCAATCTCAATACATCAAGGTCTAATTGCATACGTCGGCTTGTACATCAAAGCCTCCAGCTGATGTCTTCTTTGTCACCAATTTAATTATCAAAGAAACAAATATCAGCAAAAAAAGAAACAAACCTCTAAAAAGAGAAGAAACACAGCCACGGCCAGTAAGTCCCTTAGCGGTTTTCCTCCCCTTGAACTCCCTCCATCTCTATCATTCTCATTTTACTTTTAATTCCTGTACCAAAGGAATCCCATGAGAAAAAAAATATAGAAGGAAAAAAATCGTAGCATAATCTGTATATGTGCGGTCCGCCTCGTCTTAGAACCTTTTCACCCCGTTCACCTTCCTGGCTTGGGTTTCATATCACAGTCATGGCCAAAAGAGATGTTCTCACCTACCAATTGCTCCACATAACCAAGTGAGCAGGGGTTGCAATATCCACAACATATACATATATATCTATATATGTTTATAATAATAGTAGAAATATAGCAATAGTAGTCATTGTCATCAGTTTAAGACAATCTATAAGTTATGGAAAGTTTAAATCTCAATTATATATGAAGAGCCAACAATAAACAAAATGTCTGGGCATTTCCTCAAATGCAGTAATGTATTTGGATGAAACTATTTTTCATTCTTACAAAATTGCAATCATTGCAGCAAACATAAACAGATTGACAAAAATAGAAAAACAACATAAACAGATTGCTTCTTTCTATAACCTGAGAAGAGAACCAAACAATGCACTCAGTGAAGAAATAACATAATATCAAATACACACATAAACAGATTGACAAAAATAGAAAAACAACATAAACAGATTGCTTCTTTCTATAACCTGAGAAGAGAACCAAACAATGCACTCAGTGAAGAAATAACATAATATCAAATACACAAAATTCGTGATGAAAGAATAACAAAACCCACCATTTCATAAAATGAACGACCAAAGAAACAAATATGAGACTTGTTGCAACATCTCTCTGTTTTCTCTTCAAAGTATTCTCTGCAAAAGAGTGAAGAAAAAAAAACGCCACCATGTCATTTGAGAATTCGTAGAACAAAACCAAATACATTTTATCAAACACCTACCCTGCGAATTAACCATGCGAGTAAACACCTACCCTATTCTTGGAGTTGCAGCAACTATTCTTGAATAATCGATAATCCAAATATAAGTTGAATAACCAAACTTTCATTCATATCTTAAATTTCATATAGCAAATAAAAATCAATCCGATAAATGGTGAGCATGCAGCAAAAGGAGTAAGTTTCTCAAAAATCTCTTACCCACTGTAATTTATCGTTTCATTTGGACATGGGTCTGATATGAAGGCAAAAGCCATGAGAACCGTTCAACATACACTATAGAGAAATATGGACAATATCAACAAACACCTTTGTCTCCAAAACCTTCTTTGAACGTGAAAGATCACAAAACCCAATCAAAGAAAGAATACAATACAAATAAGAAAGAAAGATCCGTTAGGCTTACCACCTTCATAGAAACCAACGAAGCTGGCTGGCTAAAACTTTCAGTTGAAATCATAGGTGTTTAATTCTTGGAGATGCTGTGTTCCTGAAGATGCTGGGAAGGAACCCAATTAAATGAGAAATCGTTAAATTTTTCTGAGGAAACCAAAACAACAGTAAAAGAGGGAGAAAAAGAAGGCATCAAATTAAATGGGGAAAACCTGGGAAATTGGTGAAGCTGGCAAGGAGCGTTGTGGTTGTTGCCAGCCGTGGTTCTCTATTTTTCTACTCCTCTTTCTGTTTTTCACACTGTAAGAAGAAATGCCTCTGATAATTGGGTGTGAAGGAAGTAGGGGCAAATTGAAAGGAACTGCTACTGGAACTGCTCCTAGAACACGATGAGGTCGCAGAAACTGATAAGAAGAGCAACTGCTCTGGAGTGAGGGTATGCACGTTTTTTTTTCTTTTTAATTTTTTTAAAGTTATGCATAATTGTTTTTTTTACTATTTCACCCTCTTTTAATTAAAATTGTGTGCTTTTAATTTTTCTTTTACAAAGGGCATATTCGGGGTTTTGAATGTTTCACCATTCTCTGCTTTGCTTTATATATATAGATGAAAGATACGGATGAAATTCGAAGTCAAGAATGAAAGATGGAGTTGAAGGAAGAAAACCTTAGAATTGGGCGGGTGAAGGTGAAGGAGCAGCAACAAGAGGAAGAGGTGGAGTTGGAGGAGGGGAGATTCGTTGTAAAACTTGGTTTCCTTTAGAACGGAGTCGAAAAGACGTGTATAAAAATTAGACATATTTTATTATTTTATTTTTATTAAGAGATAACAGAGTTAAGTCTGTTAAAGTATAATTAAGTGAGATGCCACGTGTCAAAAAATTAAGACATGGACAGGGAGGGACACACAAAATCATGGACAGAGGATCTGAACCCCTCTTACCGATGGCGGAGGCATGTTAGGCTTGGAGGGGCCTTGGTCCTCCCAAAATTTTGATAGCATTTAATTTTTGGGCTTTGTTTCCTATAAATTTAGGAAATATATATAATAAATTATTGCTTGTGCCCCGCCACAATAAAGAAAAGCTACGGATTCCGTGTACAACTAAAAGACTAAGTGATTTTGGGGCCACAAATATATTAATAAAAATAAAATAAAAGCAACAAATCAAATAAAGTTTCAAAAAAAAAATCACCTTTATCAAATGGAAAATACTAGGGAGACCAACTTTAGGTACCAACTTGTGTACAATTTATCTAATAGAGCGTGTGACCCATTGTATTGGTGGACTCCACCTCTATTAGAGATATGGTACACAAGTTGGTATCTAAAATGGTCTCCCTAGACTTTTACCCAAACAAAAAAGTATTGGGATTTTAATTTTTATTCCCTATATGAACTACCGTGAACTTAGTCTGAAGCATTCTTGGTCTCTCAAGAATCCCTGTTCCGTAGCCACACACATCAAAAGAAAATTACTGAATTCGAGTGTTTGCCCTCCAACATCATGCTTCAAAATTTTTAATACGAGTGTTATTATGTACATCGAAAGGTAAATTGCAGAAAAGTTTAGCATTGACTCAATCATAGATGGTTTATGAAAGAACGATGAATGTTATTTTGATACCTAATTAAATACCTAAGTAAAAAGTAACAATTTCATACAACTCACATAATTTGATATCAAAACTACTAACACAGTTTTTAAATAGTTGTTGCGTGACCATATAAGACGTAGATCCAAAGTTTTTGAATATTAACCACATGGTAAACTTTATCTTTCACATAGCAGATTAAACTTCTTTTTTCTGTCTTTGGCGGATAGGAAGCAAATGTTTGAACCCTAATTCTGAGCAGCCATGACTTTATTGTGTAGAGATTTTCGTCGCTTCTGGGCTTCGGTTGGCGTTTTCACATCTGTTGCCAATCCAATTGCTTGTAAAAATCTTATCACATACCAAGTAAAATCAATTTGCCACCATTCGAGACCTTGTCGAGCTGAGAAATCAAAAGCATGGTGATTGTTGTGCCATCCTTCTCCAAGTGCAAACAATCCCAACCACCTAAACGTACAGTTGAAAAAACATACATTTAATATCTCTCATCAGGATTTAGGATTCAGGATTCAGGATTTAGGAAGAAGAACATACATATAAGAATATCTCAATTTCCATATTTTATTAAAAATTTACCAGTTGTTCCTTGACATATCACCAGTGAGATATGCTTGTTTTCCCCAAATGTGACCAGCTGAATTTACTAACAAAGTGCTGTGGAAAACGCATACCATCCTCACCCCCTGCAATGACAAGGAATAATTTATCCTTTAATAGGTATTATAATTAATTTGAATTACACATATCTCATCCTCCTTTAATCTTTATGACAACCTTTTTATTAAGCATGTTTACTTAATTAATGGGAAAAAGAAGAACTGAACCGGTTATTGGGTTTCTATGGTTGTCGTCCGGTGTAAGAGAAGATGGGGCAAAATGGGAATTCAGTTTATAACAAAACCCCATTTATTTATCTGAGAAGTGAGATACACATAAGTGTAGTTAGTGGGCGACGGTCCTCACAGTCGCTTGTGAGCGACTGTGAATAGCAGTTCTCGTGTAAATAAAGGAAGTCAATAATAAAAATGATTCTCTTTCTTATTAATCAATAATGAAAAACTTCAATGTGAAAAATAATGTCCATGCCAGTTCATAATTAAAGATAACGAGACAGGAAACAATCTCACCAGTCCCCATGCCAGGAAGGGAAATCCACCCACGACATATAGTAAACTTCCAACTAGAACAACAGAATGCAGAAGAAAAGTACGATGAAGAAACCTATAGAAGGCTTGCCTTTTCAAATCTTCAACGTTCTTCAGTCCTCCATACTGCAAAAGGTTCCATTAGAACTTTAACAAAATTAGTGTAAGCACATATATTTGGTCTAGAGAGAGAGAGAGAGAAAGAGAGAGAGTAGGGTATGTTTTTTTTTACTTTTCCAAACCGAGAGCCGCTATCGAGGATCCAACCCATGTGACTAAACCAAAAACCTTGAAGAGGACTGTGAACATCTTTCTCAGTATCAGTAAACTGGTGGTGATATCGGTGTGAGCTCACCCATTCTATTGGACTTCCCTGCAAAACCAACCGATCAAGCTCAAATATACTTGTCATGTATATATCTAGAATCAATATACTTCATGTATAGAAATAAAAAAAAAAAGAAAAAGGTGCCAAAAATTTGTTGCTCAACGTCTGTTTCCCTCTTTTCGGCCGGGTAGGCCGACGGAAGGAACTTTTGGTCCTTCTTCTTTTTTGAGTGCGGGGCGTGCCACCACCAAGCCACGAACTTGGGCTTGTATGGAATGTGAGTAGACGGATAGTATGCGCTTCTGACTTCTGATCAAGTGATTGTTCGGCCAAGCAAGGAACCTCCTCTTGGCCTAGGTTCTTTCACTTCCTCGGGCTCGAGGATGGTTGAGCTTTGTATGGATGTTTTTGTATTTTTAGGTTTTTAGGTAAAAATAGTGCAATTAAACTAAATGTGCGTTTAAACGTAAAGACGAGAATTAAAGTGCGATAAAGTAAATCAAAGCGATAAATAAGCAAGAACGGAATAAGAACAATAAGAACGATAATGTAAATTAAACTTGAATTTAAACTTAATAAAAACTCAATAACAATAAAAAGTAAAGCGATTGAAATAGACTTGAATTGAAATGACAATGTAATGTAATTTGCAAGAATTTAAATGACAAGAAAATATAAATTGCAAGAATTTAAACTTACACTAAGGAAAGGAAGAACAAGTTATCCTAAGTGCTTGAAAAGTAAAATCCTAAGTCTAGGAAAAGAAAAGTGCGAGACGAAAGATAAGTTTGTTTGTCTGATGTTGTGTGTCTTCTCCCTTCGTTTGGTGAGGTTTATATAGGGGCATCCGTCAGCCCATGGGCTGGCCATTAAATGGCCAAATGTCAACTCTTTTAAAATCCTTTCCTTTTGAAGTCCTCCAACTCCGTGGGTCATTGTCGGCGGAGATTATTCTGATTGCTTAATTCTCTCTTGATTTGGACATTTGCGAATCACCATCAATCTTCTTGATTTCTTTCCTTTTGAGGCCTCCGTCACGTGCACATTGGCCTCCGAAAATCTTGGGTACGTATCCGTAGCTTGGGCTTGGTCCTCCGAGCACTTTGGAATGATATGGGGTTGACCCCATAATCTTTGAAATAAAAACTCTCCAGCCCCAATTTGTATACATTCATATATAAGATATGTCGGCTCCAGATGAGTAAAAAACTTGGCCAATAAAGGGACCAACTTGGCCCTTTAAGAATTTTGGGGCAAGTATCTCCCCCCGGCCTAGAAATTCTGCGGCCGACATTCTCCGAAACTTGAAGACTAGGCGGTCAACTTCTAGCATTGGCCCCATGTTTCATTTGCCAAAGTCCAAATCTCAAAAAACGTTCAGCAGCCTCCTTCCTAGTAGAAATGCATATTCATTTATATAATTAAAAGCTCCAGTTGATTTTATATTTGTTAATATATATATATATATATATATATATATATATATATATATATAAAACAAAACCAATGGCCCAATTGCCCAGCCGTCTCTTTAACTATATACATATATATCATTTATATATATACATATATATCATTTATATATATATATATATATATATATATATATATATATATGAGAACTTTAAAGACCTTCAGCAGCATATATATATATATATATTTGCTTATACATATATGAAAGCACCCAAAGCATTTTCATCCTATCAAAACTCTATGGCCCAGCACAAAGCTCGGCGGCCGACTTCAACTTCAAGTTGCATTTCAAAAGTTGGCGTATGCCCAACCAAAATTCAAGCAAATCCGCCGACAAGTTTCGCCCTTCAAAACCCAAACACGCCAAGCACGCCTTGACTATAATTCGAATTGCCCAAGATTTCTTCAAACCTCCAACCCAATTAAATATGTATTCACTTATATATTATATCAATATATAAGTAAAGAGGGCAACTTCAAAATCATTGGCAGCATGCATAAATCCTTCAGCCCACAAAGCTCAATATATATTATATCAATATATAGTTGTCCCAGCTTTTGTGTATGCAAATCAATATACATGGGTGAGTACGTTTTTTCCACGTATATAATACATATATGTATATATATATATATATATATACATATAAATATATTTATGAACAATAAGAAAGGCTCCAACTAAGCCCTCCAGACTTTTTAAAGTTCAACCTCATCAGGCCGCATCCTCAAGCCAAAAAGACCTGGCCGCCAAAATTCCCGAAATCTGGCCGCCAACCCCTGCTCAAAAACTTGGCCGCCAGTTCCTAATTTCGACCGCTTCAAGCTCGAAGAAAATTACAGCCGCTCAGGTTCAAATAACCGGCCGCAAAATCTCCTGCCCTTCCTGCCTAAGATCTGGCCAGGGCTTCCCCAAAATCCTGGGCACGGGCCACCTCAATTCCGGTCGCAAATACCTAGATGCTACACACGCAGCCCGATTATTCTCCAAGCTCCAAAAACATTGCTCGACTCCAGAAAGCCCCGGCCGCTACTCCAAGCTCGTGCCCTCTAAATATCCGGTCTTTAAGCTGCTTGTGAGTTCTCCAATTTCTCAGTCCAGATTTTCAAAATGCACAAAATCTGCCCGGGCTCGGTGAATTCTCACCACGCTCAAACAACGTCTCAATTCACATACCTGAAGTGAGAGAACTCCGAAGTAGGCAAACACGTACTCGAGCCATTTCGGAATACGAAAGCTCTTGTGAGCAAGATTTCTATGGAAAGACAAAGTCACTCCTAAACCCGTCACAACATAGAGAGCACAGGCCACCCAAAACGCAGGCCAGGTGAAATGAAACAGCGCCATCACACAAAGGCAATGAAGACTGAAAAACACAACTGCAGTGACTATGTCTAGTAAATTCCATTTCCTTCCCCAGAATTCTCCGCAGGGCATCATCACAATATTGACCATAAGCCCCATCGATATCCTCTGGTAGCTCCTTATATGCTATCTATGGCTTCAATATTTTGCTTATGTTGTATCTTCTGCACGCTGCCACCGGCAATCTTATATAGACGTACGTTAACATTGTTTGAAAATGACTGTTTGGAAATAAGTCAGCCGCTTTGTCAGGATAAGGTGGGTGATAGATAAATAGGAATGGAAGCATTTTTGCTAAGTTAGCAATTAACATGTGCATTAATTGGATATTCAGTTATGTGAATTTGAACAAAAGCATTCGAACTTGACTTGTGATTGTGAAGCAATTTGTGTTTAGTATCAATTGCTTTAGGGCTACCAATTTTTATTTATTTATTTTGACATAGAGAATAAGCGATAGTCTAAATTAAAGGGGAGAAAGATTTCTCACACACATACAATTATGATGCTGTAAGGATTTGAATCTGAAATCTCTGGTCTGCAAGTGAAGACTCTTTTTCACTAGGCTAGGCTAGCCCATAGGGATATTGATTTTCTAAATCTCAAATAATGTTACTCAAAGTCGCTCAAAGGCCACTGCCATCAGCGGCGCCCTCCAGAGCCATCCATGTGTCTTTTGGAATTTCCAAGAATTTTCGAATAAATAAAATTATTATTTTCCCATTTTACCCTTTTCTCTTCCAGAGAGCATTGAATGTCATCTCCTTTCTTCCTTTTATGAGTTTTCTCCCTCCTCTCAAGAACCATCGTACATCTCCTCCTCTTCTTTTCTACCTCCATTGCTTTTTTCTTCTGGTAAATCAGAAATAGATTCATCTCCTTTTCTTCTTCTGTATTTTAGTTAAAACCACCATTTTCACAGCAAACAGAGGTTCAAAACTGGACTTTATTTGTTATTATTTCGTCATCTTCTTCATATATCAACTGCAGATATGAAATTGAAACAACCATTTCTCACAGAAAAAGCAAAGGCACAAATCTTCAACGTACGATGAAGAAACCTATAGAAGGCTTGCCTTTTCAAATCTTCAACGTTCTTCAGTCCTCCATACTGCAAAAGGTTCCATTAGAAGTTTAACAAAATTAGTGTAAGCACATATATTTGGTCTAGAGAGAGAGAGAGAGAGAGTAGGGTATGTTTTTTTTTTACTTTTCCAAACCGAGAGCCAATACAATGACACGTTTTCTTAAATCTTCTGCACGCTGCCACCGGCAATCTTATATAGACGTACGTTAACGTTGTTTGAAAAAGGCTGCGTTTGGAAATAAGTCGGCCGCCCATTTCATATATCAGTGAAGCAATTTAATACTTCGCTGCTTTGTCAGGATAAGGTGGGTGATAGATAAATAGGAATGGAAGCATTTTTGCTAAGTTAGCAATTAACATGTGCATTAATTGGATATTCAGTTATGTGAATTTGAACAAAGCATTCGAACTTGACTTGTGATTGTGAAGCAATTTGTGTTTAGTATCAATTGCTTTAGGGCCATCAATTTTTATTTATTTATTTATTTTTACATAGAGTACAAACGATAGTCTAAATTAAAGAGGAGGAAGATTTCTCACACACACACACAATTATGATGCTGTAGGGATTTAAAACTGAAATATCTAGTCTGCAAGTGAAGACTCTTTTTCACTAGCTCCATTAGCAGCAGCGCCCTCCAGAGCCATCCATGTGTCTTTTGGAATTTCCAAGAATTTTCGAATAAATAAAATTCTTATTTTCCCATTTTACCCTTTTCTCTTCCAGAGAGCATTGAATGTCATCTCCTTTCTTCCTTTTATGAGTTTTCTCTCTCCTCTCAAGAACCATCGTACGTCTCCTCCTCTTCTTTTCTACCTCCATTTGCTTTTTCTCTTTTGGTAAATTAGAAATAGATTCATCTTGTTTTTTTCTTCTGTATTTTTGTTAAAACCACCATTTTCACAGCAAACAGAGGTTCAAAACTAGACTTTATTTGTTATTATTTTCGTCATCTTCTTCATATATCAACTGTAGATATGAAATTGAAACAACCATTTCTCACAGAAAAAGCAAAGGCACAAAACTGGGTTGTTATTTATTTATACTATTTTCGTCATCTTCTTCATCTCAACTACAGATAGATAGATGTTTAAAAATTGAAGAAAAAAAACGTAGTATAATAGAATTACCAATAAGAACAATAGTAAATTGAGCTTAGACCCATAAAATTCACTTTAAATCACCTATAGCCATTTCCTTTATTTTTCTATTTAAAATACCCAATTTTTTCAAATAATACCTGATGACTAGGATCCAACTAAGCAAGTTAATTACCTAATATAACTTAAAATCTGATTTATATTTTTCGCATTCCAAAACTACCCTTATTTATAAGCTAACGTGTTATGTGGGGGTGTAACTAATGACACATGTTGAATTTGGAAAGATCTCCAAATGGTTGTAATGGATGTAGGAATTAATTTAGAAACTTATTTGAAATTAAATATTAAATTCAACATTAACGTATTAGTAATCTATAGGTGATTAACATTTTGGTTTATTTAATATAAAAATTATGTTGTTTTCCTTTTATGAATTATATGATTAGTAATCTATTAAATTCAACATTAAAGTATTAGTAATCAATATCAATATCAATATCATTATCAGTATTAGTAATCAATATCAATATTAATATCAATATCATTATCAATATTATTAATATTGATAATATCAATAGAGTGCTGCTATTTTCACCCACCTGTCCTATTTTCCCACCCACCTTATTTTCAAAATTTTAAAGACAAATTTATCCCTTTGTAAAATTACATCTAAGGACTTGAAGAAAAACCATATTTAAAAATTCATATAAAGTTGATTTATTTCCTTTCACAACACAATATATTAGTTTTTTTAAAAAAAAAAAGCACACTCAGGAAACTTGCAAGATAGGAGAAAATAATCGCATATGCAAACCTGCACAACTGCAACATCAAGGAAGCAATGCGATGAACTCATCATTCATCAACTTATGGCAATTCCCCTTTAGAATAAAATTTTAAAAACGAAAAGAAAAAAAAAAGAACCCTCCCACCCCAACCCCGATAGCAATTCCCCTTCATGTGTCACGACTCGACTTCTCTAGCACGATATTGTCCGCTTTGGGCCATGTCCTCACAGTTTTGTTTCTGGGAACTCACGAGCGACTTCCCAGTGGGTCACCCATCCTGGGATTACTCTAGCCCCAACTCGTTTAACTTCAGAGTTCCAAGGAATCCGAAGCCAGTGAGCTCCCAAAAGGCCTCGTGCTAGGAAGAGAAGTGGCCACACATATAAGGCACTTCACCTTTCCCTCCCTGAGCGATGTGGGATTGCTCACCGTGTCTTGCTTCCCCAAGACACGGGTCTTACAATCCACCCCCCTTGGGGCCCAGCGTCCTCGCTGGCACACTTCCGGTCGGGGTCCAACTTTGATACAATTATGTCACAACCCGACTCCCCTAGCACGATATTGTTCGCTTTGGGCCACGCCCTCACGGTTTTGTTTCTAAGAACTCACAAGCAACCATCATGGGATTGCTCTAGCCTAAACTCTATTAACTTCGGAGTTCCCATGGAATCCGAAGCCAGTGAGCTCCCAAAAGGCCTCGTGCTAGATGGAGGTGGGCATGTACATATAAGGCACATCACCCCATCTCCGTTGGTCGATGTGGGATGTTACATCATGGCCGCCGCTGCCGCCTGCCTCTTTGTTTCTATTCCTTCCTCCATCTCTCTTTCATGTACAAAAAACAATCTTATTTAATATCTGTTGTTCGTTTTCAAATTTTACCCTTTTTTTCCTTAACATCAACAACGTAATCTTAATCTCAATCCTTCAATCTTTTCATATGGGTCATCTCTGTCTTCCTCAAAATTAAAAGAATAAAAAAATGAAAAAATAAAAGTTTGTACAGAAACCACCAGACATCACGAACCCAGCACTACCTCCCTTGGTCGACGCCTCCCAACACGAATATGTCAATTATATGAGCAGATGGGATTTGCAAATAAGACTTGCTAGTGAGATATGGATCGCAGGTCCAACTGAATCCCAGTCAACTTATGGGTAGATCCACAATCAACTTATATATTCCTTGTTTTCTAGAGAGAGAGAGAGAGAGAGAGAGAGAGAGAGAGAGAGAGAGAGAGAGAGAGAGAGAAGAAGAAGAGAAACAAAGAGGAAGAGGGAGGGTGGTGGGCGGTGGGCGGTGGTTGATGGTTCTTTTTCTTTTCGATTTTTTATTTTTTAATTGTTTGAATTAATAATTAAAATGTATTTTAGGGATAATGGTGGGTGGGAAGATAGGATTATGTTTTTTATCAAATTTATATGGTGGGTGAAAAAATAAGGTGGGTGGGAAAATAAGACAAAGGGGTGGAAATAGCAGCACTCAAAAACTGTCAATATTAGTATAATCAGTATCAATATTAATAAGACAAGGGGGTGTTTTTTCAAATTGATAATATTGATATTATCAGTATCAATACTAATATTGATATTGATAAGACAAGGGGGTGTTTTTCACATTGATAATATTGATATTAATGTTATCAGTATCAATATTAATTTTGATATTGATAAGACAAGGGGGTGTTTTTTCAAATTGATGATATTGATAGTGATATTGAGATTATCAGTATCAATATTAATATTTTGATAAGACAAGCGGGTGTTTTTTCAAATTGATAATATTTATATTTATATTATCAGTATCAATATTAATATTGATATTGATATTGAAGTGGACATTATTATTAAAAAAAAAGGTCAATTATTGTCCTTAAAAAATTGGTAAATTGTTATAAAAAAGATAATAGGTCAAAAACTGTCAATATCAATATTGACAGTTTTATATTGATATTATCAATATCAATATGTTGATAATATCAGTATTGATATTGATATATTGATGAAGAGTTTATTAATATATTCAATATTATCTACCTATTGATAATAAGTAGATTATTATTGTTAATAATATTATCTACTTATTATCTTTTCTTAATATCCATATCAATACATGGATAATAATATTGACAATAGGTAGATAATAATAGGTAAATTACTATCCAAAAAAGATATTGACAATATGAACCTATTTTTTCTCTAAATAATGTACCTATTTTTTCTCTCTAAATATTGTACATTTTTTTTTTCTCTAAATAAGGCACCTATTACTTGTTTTATGAAAAATAATGTGATCATCTTTTTATTGTTTGTTTTATGAAAAGCAATTTTTTTATTATAAATTAACCTATTTTTTCTCTCTAAATAATGTACGTATTTTTTTCTCTAATAATGTACCTGTTAAAACAATTTACCTAGTATAATGAAACTATTTTTTTGCTAAATTTTGTATCTATTTTTTTCTCTAAATAACGTACCTATTACTTGTTTTATGAAAAATAATTTGATAATCTATTTATTGTTTGTTTTATGAATTTTTTTTAAAATGAACCTATTTTTTCCCTCTAAATAATGTACGTACCTAGTAAAACAATTTACCTAGTATAATGAACCTATTTTTTTTCTTCTACATAGTGTACCTATTTTGAATCTATAAAAAACGTGCATAAATCTATCTATATATATTAAGCAAAAAGGAGAGAATGGTGAAACATTCAAAAATCCCGAATATACCCTTGGTTAACTAAAATATTAAAGCACATGAATTATATTAAATTTGGATAAAATGGTAAAGCAACACCCAATTAACAAAATTGAAAAAGAAGAAAAATAGAAAAATGATGACAACGTGCTGGGAGTTGAGAACCCACGCGTGCAAAGAGGGAAAAACCCCATCGTGCGACTGAAAACCGCTAGCCCACGCGTGCAATGTATTTTTTTTTCTCTTCAGTTACAAGTTACAACTGCTCACTCAGCATAAAAAAACGGAATGGATATCTAGGAGGAACTCATTCCTGTTTCCTATTTCAAATTTTCGGTTCCACTTTCCCCTCACCAGCTATCAACAAATGCTCTCTTGCTCTGTGGTAAGCCTAACAAATCTTTCTTCACTCAGATTGAATTTGTTCTTCTTTGTGTGGTTGAAATTTCTTGAAATTTGTGATTCTTCATTCCTGTTTTTTCTCTTAATTTATGGTCCACATTCGGATTTACTTCTTTTGGTTGATGAATTTGTCGATTATTGGACAATATTTTCTGTATATGCGCATGGGTGGTTCAATAACCATTTCTATTTCAGTTCTGCTTTGGCTCTGTATAGATGTACAGTGCCCTGAGTTTCACACAAAATAGGCGGTTCAATCACTACTTCTGGATCATATAAATTTATTCTATGACAACTTCAAGCAATATCAAGGACCAAGGAAACAAATTCAAGAATGAGGCAGAGCGTCGTTCAACTACCAATTTCAAGGGGTAAGTATTGGGTTTTTCAATTAGTGTGTTCAGATACCACCCTCTCTTTTTTACATCGGTTGCTCAATGTCAATGTTGATTGTGTTTGACACTAGGTGTTTGTCAGAACACAGTTTGACACTAGGTGTTTGTCAGAACACTAGGTGTTTGTCTTTCTGGAGGACGCAGGTGACAAAGGAAGAAAACAAAGTCGAAGAAGAGGGCTTTGGCATTTAATTTTGAAGCTTCCTCTCCACAAAACACCCTTTGGTAATTCCCCTTATTACTTTTGTGGTGTTTCATTTTTGTTGAAATCCCTAATAAAAATTTACTACTATGACTTTTTTTCTTTGTTTATATATTGGTTTTTGATGATATTTAGGGGTGCTTTGCTTATTTTTTATGTTCATATTACTGTATTTGTACTTTCTGTTTCTTTTTATACTGCATAGTTAGCCAATAGATAGGTGCAATGGATTGGGGAGATTGGGGCGTGTGTGGTGGTTGCGTGTGGGGTGGTGGGGGTGGGGGTGGTGGTGTAGCACACGGTTTCTCTTCCCCTTCTTTTTTTGGCAGTTTGAATTATTCTTAATTTTTGTCAATCACATGCAAAGAATGATAGAAGGGAGAGAAAGCTTATACAAATTGGACTGAAGGCTTCAGAACCCAGGAATTACTCTAATGGCCAATCAGTCCTCCTCTTGCGCTTCCTTCAATCAAGACACCAGGTAAACTGAAAGTTCACTTTTTATTTTTCTTCTGGTGGAAATTTGTAATTCTTTCGAATTTGGCAGTTGCTTTGCAATTGGGACAAAGGATGGCTTCAAAAAATTCAATTCCAATTGGGTTTTCGTTTTTGGTTTTGAGTGCAATTGGGTTTGGTTTGATCAGAAAGTAGAAAAGAAATGTTTCTTGGGAATGCCTTTGCTGCTTTTGCATTCTTTGGTTATTCAGAAGTTGGAAATTTGCTTTTGTGAATTAGGTATGCATAAATTACAAATGTTTTCTTTTGTAGATATCGTTGGTTAGACAGGCTTTCACAACAATTTCAGTCAATGGAGCAGTTGAAATTAGAGGTTGGATTATTCTTAATCCCTTCTGCTGTATTTGTTCCATTATGTGATATATCTGTATTTTTTGCAGATCTGTGTTATCTGTTTCTTATGTATTGTAAAAGAATATGTTTAGCTATACTTACTTTTTATTTAGTAAAATACATACTCTGGTTTTCTTTTTCTTCCAACTTTTGTCTATCATCGATTGCTTTATGAAATGTTTTCCGAAAATTGGGCCAGTTGCTCTAATTTGGATATTGTTGTTTGCTTTTTCTGTATATAGCAAGAAAGTTCGCTTCATTTATCCAGGTCATTTGTTTACTGAGCTAGACTACCAATAGGCTACAATTGCTACAAGGGGAGAGGCCATCAATGGTTGAAGAAGGACAATTGATATATCATACACCTACCTGTATAAGAAAAGCTTGGGAAATTCTTTTTGCCAGATGAATTTCTTTTTAGTATAGTGTCTCTGTTGGGGTCACAGAAGGAAGTAGCAGCTACCAGTTTCCTTTATAAGCGATGCCAATATGTGTGGACGTCTACTACAACTCTCAATTTTGATGCTGAATTTGGAAGCTGGATCGCAGGCAACGAAATCATGTTAAACTTGCCATTGCCAACAGCCTCATACAATACCTTTATTTTCTTTTACTTTCGTTCCTTAAGAGTTTCTTATTGTCTAGAAGAACATTACTTTGGTAGCTATTGAACATTGTTATTTTCTTTTACTTTCATTACTTTCATTGCTTTTATACGAACACAAAGGAATAGGTACTTTTGATACTTAGCCATTTTAAAGAATTTTGTGTACTTTTGATACTTAGCCATTTTAAAGAATTTTGTGTACTTTTGATACTTAGCCATTTATAGTATGTACTTTTGATGTAGACCTAGAGTTTTGATTCCTGCTTTAAACAATTGATTCGCTAGAAGGAAATTTGATATTTGAAATTTGGTGCCACTCTCTCATGTCGACCCCTTTTATGTTTTGAATAATTAAGCTTAATTCAAATTTGTTAATAAATTCAGGATAATACATTTAAGGGAATAGATAACTCAGGGGAATACATTCAAATAATAAACTCTTGATAGTGATTATCAAATTTGATAATAAATAATATTCATTTTGTTTTTGTTATTTCTGCACCTAATGAATAATAAACTCTTCATAAGTTAGTGATTATCTTTTAAGAGATAATAAGCCTCAATCATTCATAGTCTGTGCAGGAGTTATTGCTATAAGGTACTTCTCATTCATCGACTAACTAAGGAATAAGGAATTATTCTTCTCATTCATTTTCTTCTGGAATTGTCAAGCTTTACTATAGAAATTGAAGTTTTGCCTACACATCATGATCAAGTCATCACCCTATGGGGAATCTTAGGCGTATTCTTAAGGTACGCTTCTAATTTTTCAATCCACTTTTTGCCATATTTTAATTCCTACAAATGTATGTCTTGGGTTTGTGTCTGCTTTCATCCTCATTGTTGTTAGACTATTCAATTCTTTTTCACTTTGATTGTTGTTAGACTATTTTAGGGAGGAAATATGGATTTTAAATAAGCATAAACATTCACTCAGAAAAAAAGAAGAAGCATAAACACACTCAAGGCAGACAATACAATTAAGTTTTCCTTCCTTACTTTTAAAACAAATATTACCAGCTATATTTTTCTTTGGAGTAATGAACCACAGAATAATGTTTAAATCAGTAATTAAAAAATGTTAAAACTGTACCTTGCTTATACATTCAGTTTCACCCCACTTTTCTCACGCTCCACTATCGTCACTCGATGAAACAGCAGTTTGTTTCAGTTGCTTTCAGTTTTCCAGTGTTGCCCTCTTCTTCTCTGCTTTTCTCCAGATTTTATTTTTGTTTTTTAATGTTGTGTGAACTCAGGCCCAAGAGGAAAATGGAGAAATACGGAGGAGAATAGCCACAATGACTCCATCTCAATGAGGAGGACCGCACTAATTTCCTGAATTTTCAGTTCCATTGTTTGTTGAGCCACTTCAAGCATTGGCTGCATAGTGGTCCGCAAGCTCATGCTCAGAGACTACACTGTTAAGGTGTTCATTTCTATCCAAGTCTTGAGATTCTCGATGCTTTGTTTTTTTCCTTCATTTGGTTTTTGGGTTTGTGGATTTTGTTTTGTGTATGGGTTGGGTTTTGTGATGGTGAATTTGGCTCTGGTGAGGAAGGCTGATCAGGAAGTGGTGGACATGTTGCCCAAATCGGTGGAGATTGTGATTGGGGATGTGGGTGATCCTGCCACTCTATTCAGTACTGAGAAAGAGAGCCAAGGGAATAGCCCTGTCTGTCATGTAACCATCTGCAATTCTGTTGTCATGCTATTTGTCTACCAATACTTGCATAGTGGGATTCTTTTTTTGTCAATTTCTTTGTTAATTTGTTCGTGCATATTTCTTATTAATTGTTTTATTGTTAAACTTGGCTTCTTATATAGAAACAAAAGGATTTTCCTTTTGTCACTTGACTTTTGAAAATGACACTATTTTTTGTACAGTTTTCTTATGATAATTGGAGTAGTCATGTAGCAAAGAATAAACTATCAAAATTGAAGGTGAGTATACGTGTTCCCAAATTATGCTAAAACAGATTAGCCCTTCAAGTGTTTGGTTTATTCAAAGCCAACAACTTTAAAGGTACATATATGACATTCCTGGATAAAGCAACTGCTATAAATGAGAGATGATATTCTTGAAACAGTGAATTCAACAAACTTTTATTTTCACCAAAACTACTAGCATCCATATAAATATCATTAGTGACAAAAGCAGTTTTCAGAAATCAAATTACACAGTTTATATAAATTTTGACAGGAAGAATGAGAAAAGCTCACAGTGTAATTGCCACCACAACAAATTATGTCCCTTCTAGCATCCATATGAAATAATCCAATAGAAACATTGAGAAATCGCCCAATTAACGTGTGGGTAATTAATTGAATAAGAATCCCCCTAGCTCCTAAAGTTTATTAGACTAGCCTCCTTGCACGCGCTTCCGCGCGTGCGAGAGGCTTTTTTTTAATCACAGGCGCTACGCGCGACTTACAAAGTTTCGTAAATATTTTTTCGCAATTGTATTTATATAGATGTCCGTCTCAACAGTTTCATATTTTAATTGTGCGCGTGTGATAAATCGTCGTCTTAAAAGTTTTCCTATATCGCTCGTATTTTTCTAGATGTCCATCTCAGCAGTTTCTTTTTTTTCTTTTATAGCGAGTAAACTGTTGAGATGGACGTCTAGAAAAATATGGGCGATATAGGAAAACTTTTAAGACGACGATTTATCACACACGCGCAATTAAAATATGAAACTGTTGAGACGGACATCTATATAAATACAATTGCGAAAAAATAGTTACGAAACTTTGTAAGTCGCGCGTAGCGCGCGTGATTAAAAAAAAGCCTAGTTTCAATTATACAATGTACCTATTTTCTATAAATTATTGCGTACCTATTTTTAATTTATGAAAAATGTACGGAAATTTCAATTACAAAGTAACTGACCTATTTTTTTTATTTAATTTTTTTGGTAAATAATATACCCATTTTTTTTATATGTATATATTTATATTTATATTTTTCATAGGTACATTATTGGATATGTAATTTACAGATTTTTTTTTTTGGTTTGTAATTTTAGGGGGCGATATGTTAGAGGGAATGGCAACCAAAAGAAATGGGCTGATTGATATGCAAGTAATAGGGAGCATTAATTACAATTATGACAGTTAATGAAATGCTTGAAATAAATATAAATAAAATATGAAGTATGATGGCAACGATGTAAAAATATAGGAATACTATGACCTCTTATATTCTACTGGTCATTTAAGTTTGAAATTGAGTTTTAGACATAGATTTATAGAGTGATGGGTATATGTTTAGAAAATAGAAAATGTAGGGACCTATATTGGACAAGCCCTAAGAACTAAGAGAAAGAAGAAATGAGATATGAATGCATGTTGGGATTTTTTAGGTAGAGGAAATATGAGATGAACAAATGAGATGCATGTTGGAATTTTTTTCTCTGATATTGCTTTTTCTTTGGGTCTGGTTCAGGTTCGGAGAGAGAAAAGGCGGAGAGAAAAATTCAGAACTGCGAGAACGTGGGCATTCAATAAGCGGGCTCAAAGGGTTAAAATTGGAAAATTTGAGTTTTTCTATTTAAGCCCCACACTTTTCTTTGTTCACCCCAATACTTAAATCATTAAGCTCTAAAGTTTTATTATTGTGTAAAAAGACAAAAAAGGTCATGCAACTTAATACTTAACCCTAGTATATCTATACACACCCCACACATCCCACCACTCTTCATATTAAGTTTTAGAAAAACACAAACTCCTCTCTACCCTATTTCTAGATTACTCTTCTCTTTCAATCCAAGAAACCTACTACACTCTCATCTTTTCTTCACAAACTCTAAATATGGTATGTAAATAGTGGCTTGTGAGTCGTCAATTAAAGTATATAATGTGAGATTAATTCTTGATTTGGGACTCCTCCGGACAATATTCCTGTGGTTGTTCCATTTATGCATAGTGGGATGCAGGACATCACGCCAGCAGCCCAAGGATTGGCAAGACAGTAGGTAGTCTAATGCTTGCTATTCTCAGTGGATGTTTAGTTTTTCTCAACTTAGTGTCCTTTTGATACGGTGTTATCTTTCCAGTCAAATAATCTTTTAATGCTTTAACAATTATTTGAGTGAGGGGATATGCCTTTTTAATACTTTATTGTAGCAGTTTTCGGGTGTGGTGTGTGAGGTGTGGGGTGTGGGGTGTGAGATTGATGCGTTTTTTATTTTTTATTTTTCAGCTTGGTATGTATTTAGGGGTAGTTTGGGAAGATAGTAGGGTTTTCTTAGAAATTGTGAAAATGTGAATTAGAAGTTGGAGTGAATTTAGAATATGGGGTGAATAAAGAGATCTGCGAGGTTTAAATAGAAAAACTTAATTTGGTTTAAATTTTCTTTATTTTGCCAAACACGTGTAATGCTTAGAGTGGACAATACAGGCGATTATGATAACAGTCGTTTTTTAGCGACTTTGATTACCATTCCTCATAAGTACAATCAGGCCGGTTCATTAATTTTAAATGCCCTGTGCGGATTTTATTGTGTGCATATGACTTTATGTAGCCAATCCATGGTGATGGTGCATTACTCGGCAATGGTTGTTGATCAATCGGTAACTTCAAAAATTACTAGAGCAGGATCATCTTTTCTCTACGTGTCTAGAAAAATTGAGAGAAGGTCGTATAGGTCTAAAATGCATGCACTGCTTTGTTTAAATGAAACATCACAGTAAGTAGCTACTTGTTAATTTCACTATAATTTTCCAAACCATGTGCAATTTCAAGAAAAACTTACAGGCCATGGTTTGCACACATGAGTTGAATTTCTTGTATTCGAACCGACTGATCCTACTTTTCCTCCTTCCTTGACGTAAAAAATTTGACAAAATAAAATACAATATGAAAGTCTGTGGTTCCATATAATTAATAACACTAAGGCTTTTTATATGTAAAAACTTCACACCTCAAATAGGCAATGAAGTTAAGAACAATATTGGTGTAAATGATAGTGAGTTACTAGTCCATTTCTTTGAAATATTTACATAAATCTTATTAAAAGCTTTGGCATACAAGGAGTTGAATATAGCCTCCTTTTTCACCATATCACTCTTTATCATGTCTGTGCTGCCCCTTAGCTAATTGGGAATTCCTCCAGCATGAGTCTGCTCTGCTCTCTCTCAAGTCGCAATCATCTTGCTGGATGATGAGTTTTGAAGGGCTCAAGATCTTTTGTTTTCCTTTTGGGCTTCATCCCTTGTAACAAAAAAAAAAAAAAAAAACCAGAAGAATTCATAACTGCGTGGTTGGGGCCAGAAAGTAGATTTCTCGGGTATCACACCCACAAATTAGAACACATCTCAATTTGTTTCTTCATGGTGATCTGAAACTTTCTTTTCCTTAAAGGCATTTAAACCCAAAGTTGTTTACAATTCCAAATTCGAATGGACATATTGTTTTATTTTAATACAAGTGATATTGGGAGGGTTTAATCGAACTTAGTACCTGGAGTACATAAATAAATACTCTTAACCACTTAAACTACATGTCTTGTGAATCGACATTAAATTTTAAAATAAAAAAGAAGAGGTTAATTAAACTAGCGTGATGAATCTAGAAGTTAGGAATTATCTTGTGTGGTTGAGTAGCTAGTAGCTACAAATGCCATGTCTTCACAATGAAGAAGCTTGGAAATTAAACAGATACATAAATAATATATATCAAACATGGCCTGTAGTGTGGGTGAGAGAGATAGATGGAATTGAAGGACAAACCACTGGGATTAAGTGTTCAAATTGAAGGAGGAGACGAAGGGGTAGTTTGGCATTGTTGTTCTTTTTAAAAAATTACTTCTACTGTGCTGCGAAAATAATAAGTTGTGAAAAAAGCAGTTAGGTGTTTGGTGAATTGTATTTCAAAAACTTCTATGAGTAGTCAAAGTGTTTGGTAAATTTTTATTAGAAGTGCTTTTAGTATGTAAAATGACCAAAAAGGACATGATGATGAAATTGTTTGTTTTTTTCTTCATTATTTTTCTACTTTAAAAAAAAGAAAACCAACTTCACTACATAAATTTTTTTCTTTTTTTAATTTACACTTTTTTATCAAAAATTTTAATCTACAATTAGCACACATATTTTACCATAAATTATAAATTACTATTGTAACAAAAGTAGTTCTAAATATTGTTATATTAATAATAACAAATAAAAATAAAAATCTCTGAGCAAACCCCTCCCATCCCCATCTTCTTCAATTCGCAACCCCTCCCCCATATTCAAGTCGCAGCTCCTCCCCCATCGCCACCCTCCCACCACCACAAACTCTCAACCACTCCCACCATAGCCAAGCCCTCCCACAACCCCACCCGACCCTCGATCTCACCACACCCAACCCCTTCCTCCACGGTAGCCCCACAAGACAATCCCCATCCAACCACTTCTATCTATCTTTCTTTACCATCCTCCCATGCCGCCACCGTCTCTCTATTTGATCCCCACGCCCAAATCCGACATACCCACTGCCCAGATTCGACATACCCACGCCGCCCAATCTGACATACCCGCCACCATCTCTCTATTTGATGGCCTCTAAAACCAAAACAAACCCACTTTTCGTTTATGCCCATAATCAAAATTCTACCAACACTATGAACTATTTTGAGAGAAAAGGAAGAGATCTGTGTTAACATTAATAATGAGTAGAGAGCACCTTTAAAGAGAAAGATAGTTGTAGATTTTATATAATATTTCACAAAGTAGCAAACAAATTTGTAAAGAATCACAACACTTTTCTGGAAGAATTTCTCCAACTTTTATTTCTGAGAATCGACCTCAGGAAGCTTTACAAATGGTGATGGAGGAGGCGTGAACTCTGGGGAGTGGAAATTATGGCAAAAACATGTAATGTTTTAAAAACCTAGGAGGGTAGTATAGGGATGATGAAAGTTTCATTAAAAGCTCTGCATGCTTCAAAAAGAAGCAGATTTTAAAAGCACCTTGCCACCCGCTTCTCAAATCTGCTGTCACTGACCCATGATTTTGAAAAGAAGCGGCTTTCACTTTTTTTACCAAACACCTAAAGTCAGAAAATTTTTATAAAAAAAACAAATTTTTTTAAAGCACTGCAACCCAAACATCACCTAAGAGTATGAAGTGTATGGAAAAACTGGGATTAAGCCACATGTCAAGTCGGTTTGGTTACTGGTGGTATCAAGTGTTTGGAACTGCTTCAAGTACCGACTACGTCGGTCGGTTTTGAATACCAAACCGGAAAGAGTAAAAACCAAAATTCTCCCTTCACCGACAAAATCAACTAGTAAGTTTCGATTGGTTTGTCATGTTATCGGATAAAAAACCCCAACCCTAGTTTTAGGCATCATTCAAAATCCTGGAATTTTAACTTGGTAAATACCTAATGGATTTGTCCCAAATCAAATCCAAATTCATGAAAGTGAGCCCAAACAAATTGATTTGGCCCAAATTGAAATACACCATCTCAAACCCCAAATCCAAATCCAAATCCACCCTCTAAAATCCACCAATCCAAATGGAAAAGTCTTGAATAATCCAGAGGTTCTAAAGATAAGTTTTTTTTTTGTTTGGGGTATTTACTCCATAAGGCAAGGTCCTGGATTTGAATCCTAGCATCCGTGTAGTGTGTGTGAGTTTAGTATAGTATCGCTCATCTCAATAGGAAAGGTCCTCAAAAAAAGAAGAAAAAAGAAGAAGAGAGAAGTTAAATATGAAATTTATTGTTGAATTCAAAATCTTCCCAATTTAATTCCTGCATCAATTATTACAACCAGTTTTCTTGGAGAAAATAAGGTACATGATCAACTACAACTAAATTAAAAAATCCTCCCATATTGATTGTTACATATATATATAAGGCTTATTTATTGATATACCCCCCGTGCTTTTAAAGTAGTCTCAGATTACCCCATGTGCTTTGAATTGGCTCAATATACCACCTGTGCTTTCATTTAGTATATCAAGTTTATTTTTCCGTGCATTAACTCTACAATGACCGTGAGAACGGAAAAGCTCTTGCACCCCGGGTATAACTCTTGGTTGTCATTTTTTAATAGTTTTTCATATTGTTCGAACTCTGCACTGTCCATTGGTGTAGGCATGTCATCTTCCCCTTCTTGATTGGTGTCTGTCGATGCAAATGGAAAAACATCATTTATAATATCTATGACTTGTTCATTAGGATCCACAATTGTCTCAACATTGTCTACTCTTGTAGCGTTTGAAGACGAATCATTGTCTCGAGATCGTTCCCCATGATGGTTCCAAGTATTATATGTCTCAATCATTCCATGCCTTACTAAATGAAATCGAACATTTTCAATTGTCTCCCACAACGTGTTGTTACACCTCCTACAAGGACACCGGATTCTAGTTGCACCCGGGTTGTGTGTATGTGCAAAGTCAATAAAATCATCGATTCCATCCAAGTATTCGTTTGCGCATCTATTCGGGGTCTGTATCCACCTTCTGCTCATAATTCCTGTAACCACAATCACAGTACAACAATCACAACAACTTCATACAAAATCTTAATGTCGCCTTATGCCTCCGGTAAGGGCCCTATCCCATTCGGGATTGCATAGTCATGTCACGTAATTTACGGCTACATAAGATTAGATTTCGATGTGGATGAATCTCGGCAGCATCTCGATACAGTTCTTGAGGTGTACCGTAGGTATAAAATACCTATGTACGACCCGAAGAACGTACAGAGATGACACCGAAATCTCCACAACCGAAACCTAATCCTGTAGCCGTAAATTACGTGACATGATTATGCAATCCCAAACTGTCCAAATAATGGGACAATTCAAGAATTAATTGGACCGCAATCATGCTTTCGCATCCATGCACGAAATCCAACTAATCCTTGAACGGGAAACTAAGTTTTACTAAAAATAAAAAACATGTACGAAGTTAATTTCAATTAACTCCGTACATCACAACATATAATTTCACAACATAATATAAATATAATTTCACAAAACAAACTAAGTTCAGTATAATGTAATTAAATTTATAAATTAAAAAAATAAAATGAAGAATATACATTTTCAATCGTTATCCACCAACCACTAATCACACGTAATATCCTATAAACAACAAAATTAATGGCGTTAGTATGAATTTATATTAATACTTTTACACTAACGACAAAAAAAGCTTACCCGATCAACCTAGCGAAGAAGATGGAGGGAGTATTATAAAACGGACTTAAGAGAAAATGAATATAAGGGGAAAATTTGACGCAGAGACAGTCTGCAATTTTTTTTTTGCAGATTACCTCTGCAATGGCTCAATCCAGATTATAATGTTCACTTTTGCACGAAGACCTTTGCGCGACGAATACCATTTTCGTCGCGCAAAAGACTTTTACGCGACGATAAAGTCTTTCGTCGCGCAAAAGACCTTTGCACGACGAAATATTGTTGTCGCGCAAGTTTTTCGCTCCAAAAGTTCACTCTCGCGTTTTCTGGCTGACTTTTACGTGATGATAAGATTTTCCGTCGCGCAAAGATATCTTGCGCGACAAAATATTAGTCGCGCAAGTATTTTTATGCGACGATAAAGCGTTTCGTCTCGCAAAATTTCTTGCGCGATGAATTATTGTTGTCGCGCAAGTTTTTCGTGCCAAAAGTTCACTCCCGCGTTTTCTGGCTGACTTTTACGCGACGACAAGATTTTCCGGGGCGCAAGTTTTAAATTTTTTTTTTTATTATCTTTCCTTTTTTGCGCAACGAGTTGTTATATTCGTCGAGCAATTGCGTCTTTTGCGACGAATTCTCTTTCGTTGCGCAAATAGTAAAATGGAGTAGTGTAGGGCCAGCTTTCAGCTCCCTTCCACATTTGATCCCCCACATTGGGTTACAAACTTGTGCAACCAAGCTCGGTCCTCTTTTAGTAATTTTGAAGTTAATTCTTGCAGTTTCGAGACTAATTTTTTTTTTTTTTTGGGTGAGCATATTGGATAGTATTATATATTTTTATGTTGGGTACATTCTTTCATGGGTAAAGATTGCTTGGTATCGGATATTAATTTTAGTCCTTTTTTTTTTTTGTCAACGACCTCATTGTTTGTATCCATATAGTATAATCCGGTACCAGCCAATAACTCCCCTTCTTATGCTTCCCTAAATAATACAAACAAACATGAAATTTTCACATTTTAATATACATTTAAATGGAAAACTTAAACAACAACAAAGGTTAATTATCCTCAAAACTTTGGTTTCTTGTTGGGAGAATCAATGAAATTTTAAAAAAAAATTACAAAGTTCAATAACTTTTTTTATTATTTTAAAACCAACCTTTCACAGGCTACCCATAAGTCAAGATCTAGAGGTTAATTTTTCTTTTTTTCGTCTGAAAAGATGTAGAGGTCTGGGAATAGCTAGAGACAACTGGGAAGAAAATGACATATATATTTTTGCTCACAATTTTAACTCAAGGTGTATCATTATAACTATCTTCAATATTTGACACGTGTTCATAAGCATAAGCATAAGCATAGTTAACTTTTGCTTTGTATTTATGGAACCATAATCACTACTACATTTTAACATTTGCGCGACAAAATTTTGCGCGACGAAGAAAAATTTGTCGCACTAAACATATTTGCGCGACGAAACACTTTACTCGTCGCGCAAAAATAAAACGATAATAATTTTATATTTTAAAATTTGGGCGACGAAAATTATGGTTGCGCTAAAATCATTTGCGCGACAAAAACTATACCGTGGCGCAAATTTACCGAGAATAAAGCGGGTGTTTTTATATTTGGCGCCAAATACTTGCGCGACAAAATATTCGTCGCACAAAACAACTTTGCGCGACGGAATATATTTTCCGTCGCGCAAACTTTAGGAAAAAGCGCGGGTTAATTTATTTGGCGCCAAATAGTGGCGCTGACGAAATTTTCGTCGCACCATATAAACTTCGCGACGATAATATATTCGTCGCAAAATGTAGCGGCAAAATATTGCGCGACGAAAAACTTGATCGTCGCGTAAAGTTGGATGTCGGCACGGCCTTTTGCGACGGAACTTAGATTTAGCGCGACAAAATTTGTCGTCGCATAAAGTTTGATGTCGACAGGTTTTTGCGCGAGGAATTTTGATTTTTTGGCGACAAAAAATGTTTTTTGCGCGATTTAATTAAACATTTTGCGCAACGGAAAATATTTTTTGCGCGACAGTTTTTGCGCGATTTAAAAACCCTTCGTCGCGCAAAATCATGTTTTCCTATATAATCCCAATTACGCCATTGCAGAGGTAAATTGCTCAAAATTTGCTATTTGCCTCCGCCTTACCTTCTGTGTTTGCTGTGTTCATTGGGTAAGTATTTTTTGTCGTTAGTGTGAAAGTATTAATATAAACTCATACTAACGACACTAATTTCGTTGTCTATAGGGATATTACGTGTTATTAGCAATTGGTGGAGAACGTTTGAGAAGGTATTTCTTCGTTTTATATTTTAAAAATATAAGGGTTATGTTAGACTTAGTTTGTTATGTTTATATTGTTTTGTAAAATTATATTTATATTATGTTGTTAAATTTTTGCGTGATGTCACACAATGTGTTGTGATTTGCGAAGTTAATTAACTTCGTAATTTTGTTTTTATTTTGAGTAACACTTAGTTTCCGTTCGAGATTAGTTGGATTTCGTGCATGGATGCGTAAAGCATGACTGCGGTCCAATTAATTCTTGAATTGTCCCATTATTTGGACAGTTTGGGAATGCATAGTTATGTCACGTAATGTACGGCTACAGGATTAGGTTTCGATTGTGGAGATTTCGGTGTTATCTGCATGCGTTCTTCGGGTGGTACGTAGGTATTTATACCTACGGTACACCTCAAGAATCAGACGAGATGCTGCCGAAATTCATCCACGTCGAAATCTAATCTCATGTAGCCGTACATTACGTGACATAACTATGCATTCCCGAATGGGATAGGGCCCTTACCGGAGGCATAAGGTGACATTAAGATAAAGTATGAAGTTGTTGTGATTGTTGTACTGTTATTGTGGTTCCAGGAATTATGAGCAGAAGGTGGATACAGAACCCGAATAGATGCGCAGACGAGTACTTGGATGGAATCGATGATTTTATTGACTTTGCACGTACACACAACCCGGGTGCAATGAGAATCCGGTGTCCTTGTAGGAGGTGTAACAACGATCTGTGGGAGACAATTGAAATTGTTCGATTTCATTTAGTAAGGAATGGAATGATTGAGACATACAAAGACTTGGAACTATCACGAGGAACAATCAGACATTGCTTCGTCTTCAAGGGCCACAAGAGGGGACAATGTTGAACTTATTGTGGATCCTAATGACCAAGTCATGGATATTATACATGATGCTTTTCCATTTGCATCGACCAGTAGCAATCAGGAAGGGGAAGATGATGTGCCTACACCAATGGACAAGCAGAGTTCGAACAGTATGAAAACTGTTAAAAATGCCAACCAAGAGTTATACCCGGTGCGAGAGCTTTTCCGTTCGACGTCCATTGTGGAGCTAATGCACGGAAAAATAAAGTACCGTATGTCGAACTTGTGTTTCGATTACTTTTTGGGGGTTTTCAAGAGAATGCTTCCGACGGACAATAGTTTGCCGAAAGACCACAGACAGGCGCAAAAGGTGTTGAGTGGTCTTGGATTGGGGTATGAAAAATCCACGCTTGCAAAAACAATTGCATGTTATTCTACAAAGAGTATGAAACATTGGATACATGCCCTATATGCAATGAGTCGAGGTTCAAACAGACATCTCGGAATAGAATGACTAAGATTCCACAAAAAGTCATGCGTTATACGCCCTCGAAACCAAGGTTGCTACGATTGTATATGTCGACGCATACCGCCATAGACATGAGATGGCATAAGGAAAAACGGGTAGACGACGATGTGATGCGGCATCCTGCAGATGGGGAGGCATGGAAAGAGTTCGATCGAACGTTCCCGAGTTTGCTGCTGATCCTCGAAATGTTAGATTGGGACTTGCCATTGACGGATTCAATCCTTTCGGTGTTCTAAACCAACACCACAAAGCACTTGGCCGATATTTGTATTCCCGTATAACTTGCCGCCTTGGAAATGCATGAAGAAAGAGTACATGATGATGACTGTTTTGATAACTGAGGATCCTGGGAGGTCAATTGATGTGTACTTAAGGCCGTTGATTGATGAGCTCAAGGATTTATGGACAAACGGTGTGCGCACGTACGATAAATCCACTGGGAAGATGTTCACTTTGCGGGCAGCGATTATGTGGACTGTGAATGATTTTCCCGCATATGCAATGGTTTCGGGTGGAGTACAAAGGGTTATATGGCATGCCCTGTATGCAAGGAAGATGTAACTTCGGGTGGCACGCTGGGAAAGTTTGTTACCTTGGTCATCGAAGATGGTTGCCATGGGACCACGAGTGGCGGGAAAATGATAGAGAGTTCGACGGGAACAAAGAGCTTCACGCAAGACCTAGAGAATGGTCCGGTGATCAGATTTTGGAACAGATTAACCGCTTGGATTTTGCTCCGTTCGGGAAAACAGTGAGTCGGACAAGACCTTCTACACATATGAACTGGACTCACAAATCTATGTTTTTGAGCTCCCATATTGGTCGAAACTAAAATTGAGGCATAATCTCGACGTTATGCATGTTGAGAAAAATGTGTTTGACACATTGATGGGCACGATTCTAGATATAGAGGGCAAGACAAAGGACACGATCAAAGCTCGTCTTGATTTGGAAAGAATGGGCATACGAAGGGGTTTATGGATGAATAGGGACAATGATAAAGTTAGAAGGGATCTCGCATTTTTTCCTTGAAACCGACGGACAAAAAGAGTTTCTACAGCTTTGTATCGTCTGTAAAGTTTCCCGACGGGTATGCTTCTAATATCGCGCGTTGCGTGAATGTTGACGGGGGTAAATTTGCCGGATTAAAGAGCCATGACTGCCATGTGTTTATGCAACGCCTACTTCCTGTGGGTATTCGACACCTATTGCCGGAAGATGTAGTGAAGCCAATCATGTTATTGTCCAGATTTTTTTCCCAACTAACGGCAAAAACCTTGAGAAAGACATACATGAATCAGTTGCGCCATGACATTGTCCAAGTCCTATGCAAGTTTGAGATGATATTCCCTCCTGCTTTCTTCACAAGTATGATCCACGTGATGGTGCACTTGCCCGAAGAGGCTTTGCTTGCTGGTCCTGTCAACTATCGCTGGATGTATCCAATAGAAAGGTATATAATCATCATCATTTGTTTATGCATCATTATATCACGCTTGCTAATATGTATCGTATTGTTTTATGTTGGAAGACTTCTTGGTGAGCTAAAAAAAAGTGTACGAAACAGAGCGAAGCCCGAAGGATCAATTATAGAGGCTTGGGTTCAATATGAGTCGCTTACTTTTTGTGGAATGTATTTGAAAGATGTGGAGACGGCTTTCAATCGTCCTCAGCGCAATAATGATGGAGGTGTGAGAAAGGAGAAACTCTGTTTTTGCCCAAAGCGCACGACCCTTTGGAGATCCTGGACGAGGAGAGTCGTTTTCCAGAATTGACATGGAGGTAGCGCATTGGTTCGTCTTGAACAATTGTGATGAGATAATAGCATACTTAGATGAACATGAAGAGATGATGAAGCGAGAACATCCATCACATTTGTATGCCAAGAAACACCGAGAATTGTTTCCACAATGGTTTCTCGAATATGTAAGTTATAAGTGTTTTGTGTTTCACATATATTTTGTAGTATTTAATTTTCAGAAACTAACATGTGAATGTTTTTGTGTAATATTAGGTGAATAAGTTGAAAGCATCAAATTCTCCCACTTATTGTGACGAGTTATATAACTTGGCGTTTGGCCCGATTCGTGCTGAATTGTTCTCGGGATGTCATGTTAACGACATCAAATTTTTGGGGACTGCACGAGATGACAAGTTGTGTACGCAAAACAGCGGTGTCCATGTCCTGTGGAGGGGAAAGTACGGACATTGATTTCTATGGCAAACTCACAACTGTCGTGCAATTGCTTTACAAAGACCGATACCAAGTAATCATGTTTAAGTGTCGATGGTTTGATACCAACCCAAATAGGTTGGGAAGTGTTAAAATCGACCATGGCTTACTATCTGTGAACATTAACCGAACTTGGTATGATGACGACCCTTACATTTTGGCAAACATGGCAAAACAGATTGTGTATCTAGATGACCCTAAAGCCGGGAGAGATTGGAAAGTTGTTCAGAAGATGGATCAGCGGAACGTGTATGCTATACCAGAACAAGACCCAATTGAAGACGACGTTGACAACGTCAGCGACCAACGTTTAGAATCTTCAATGGAAAATGATGCGGAAACACTACGAGATACAAATGTTATACAAGAACCGCTTTGAGATACAAGGAGTGGCTTCAATCGAAATACCGATTCAGTCAATTACAATTGACCTCGGTGATCTTCCGCGATACGATGTTGTAGTGGACCCGAATGACGATAGTAATGGATCAGAGGAGGATTGGGAGACCGAAAGTGATGATAGCGACGATGACGAAGGTTATTATAGTTCAGATGATGAATAGATGCGACTTCCCATGTATAGCATTGTAAATGAAATTTTTTGTAATTAAATTATCTGATGTATAAATGAAAATTAATTATAATTTTGTAATTTAATTATCCGATGCTTCCATCATTATAAATAACTCTTATATTAAATTGATGTAGCTAATCTTTAATTAACTCCGCATATTCTGTATTTTATTTCTATTTTCGTCGTGTTACATCTATTTTCTCTTCCCATATGGAAGACCAAGTCAAGCATTATTTACATCATGAGAAAATAAATAAACCAATATTTTCTAATGATTTTTATAGCATTACCAAACACGTGAAATGAATTTTCAATCCCTATTCTCTTTAAAAATAAATAGGAAAACTAAGTTCATTATCATCCAAGCTCATTATGTTTATGCATTTTAGAAAATAAAAAGAGAAAAAAATTTATGTAGTGAAGTTGGTTTTTTTAAGTAGAAAAAGAATGAAAAAGTTTCATCATCATGTTTTTTTGGTAATTATACACACTAAATGCACTTTTGATAAAAATTTACAAAACACTTTGACTACTCACAAATTAAAGGTATGATTAGGGCTGGGCATTTGGAACCGAAACCCGACCAACCAGCCCAAACCAAACTGATCGGGTCGGGTTGGTTTGGTTTTTTCAAACTTTTTTGGTTATCGGTTTGAACCCAAACCAAATCGAGGTCTATGGTTCGGTTTACGATTTGCAATATCCAAACCCACGGTTTAACCAAACCAATCCGAAGTAATTGAAAACATATTATAATAAAATATATATATATATAATACATAGTTTAAAGAAAATTATATGTATATATATAATACAGTTTAAATAAATAAATAAATATATATATAATACATAGTTTATATATATATATATATATATTATATAGTTTAAAGAAATTTCTATATATATATATAAATATAAAATACATTTTTTCCTTCTTCTTCTCTCTCTCTCTTATTTTTCTATTCTTTGTCTTATTCTCTCTCTCTCTCTAAAAAAGCCAAAAACCGAAACCGAACCAAATCAAACCAACAAGTCCGGTTAACCGTTGTGGTAGGTTTTTATCACTTACGGATTTGGTTTCGGTTTTCCAAAAAGCCAAACCGAGGGGGTTCGGATCGGTTTCGGGTTGAGACCAAAACCGAACCAACGTTCCCTGAGGCCACCCCTAGGTCTGATCATGAGTTTTTAAAAAATCTTGCGCGACGAATTAACATTTTCGTCGCGCAATATATGGCAAATTAGGGTTTAGGGTTCACATTAGGGTTGCGCGATATTTATGCGCGACGATTAACCTGAAATGTATCGTCACGCAAAGTTAATTAATTTTGCGCGACAAAATAGGTTATTCGTCGCGCAAAGAAGTTTAATTTTGGCGGCCAAAAATGAAAAATTACGCGCATTTATTTAATTTTTCACACTTTGCGCGACAAAATACCGGAAATTGCCGTCGCGCAAATATATTTACTTTGCCGCATTTTTTTATTTTGCATTTTGCGCGACGGGATGATGAATTTGGGCGTCGCGTGAAGATTTGTTTAATTTTGCGCGACGGATAATTTTAGCGTCGCGCAATTATGTGTAATATTGGCGCATTTTCAACATGTTGCGCGACGTATTTATGTTATGTCGTCGCGCGAAGTAGTGTTTTTGGTCGCGCAATTATTAATGCGACGTTAGTGTTCGTCGCGCAAGTTGTGATTATAACCAGAAAACCATCGAACCCAGTCTCACCTCCATTGCCGAAACCTTCACCCTCTCCTTCCAACCTCTCTCCTTCCAACCTCTATCCTCTCTCTGTAATCTGTTCCGCCCCATCCTTGCATCCTCTCTATCCTGTCCCTCTCATCCCGCTCAGACCCTCTCTCTCATCCCTCTCAAACCCTCTCTCTCATCCCGCTCAGACCCTCTCTCTCGTCCCTCTCACACCCTCTCTCTCGTCCCTCTCATCCCTCTCCAAGTCGTTGGTAAGGAATTTGGTGGGTTTTATTTCGTTTTGTTGATGAATTAGATGTGCTTTTCCATTGATGTTGTGTTTTCTAATTTTGGACAGATTGTGCTCAAGGTTTTGCTTAGCTGGGACTTTTGGACAGACATTGGGCATTGAGGTATAATTTATTTGTATATGTGTAGTTGAATTTTAATTATCTAGTCTGATGGTTGGTTAGGTTTAATTATGTATTGAATTGATTTTTTGTTGAAATGGAATGATTGGTTGGTTAGGTGCAAGTTTAGTTTTCAGTTATAGGTGTGATGTTTGGATTGATTTTTTAAGCTATAGGAATGATTGGGTGGGTTAAAACTGTTTGAAAACAACTTAGAACAAAATCTGGAAAAAACGTGAAAGTTTTTGTGAAATTTCAGTCCGTGAGCCTCACTTTGGCTCTCGTTTTCTCCCAATCTGTTGAGTGTTGGAGGAATCCATTTGTTGGCTTTTAAAATAGACTTGGCAAGGAACAAAACACAATTGGTTTGGTTGAATTTGGTTGAGTTTTCATAGGTCAAAAGCTTGTGCAAATGTTTGAAAAAAAATCTGTTTCTGCAGAAAAAACAGTTACGAGTCCAACTTTGGAGATAGTTTTCTCCTTCGTTATAGGTCTGTTTTGAGTGTCGTTTGTTGGGTTAGAACGTAGACAGAACAGGCTTGAAAACCACTATAAGTTTCCCCAATTTAGTTAACTGTAGGTTGGTCAAAATGTCTCACAAATTCTGCGTAAAAATCTGGAAAAAATTCATTTTTTTTTGAAAGTTCAGTCTGTCAGCCTCACTTTGGCTATCGTGTTCTCCCAATCCGTTCACGGTTTGAGGAATCCGTTTGTTGGGTTTTGAAATAGACTTGGCAAGGAAAAAACACAATTGGTTTCGTTGAATTTGGTTGAGTTTTGATACGTTAAATGCGTGTGCAATGTTTGGAAAAAATCTGTTTCTGCAGAAAAAAGTTACAAGTCCAACTTTGGAGATAGTTTTCTCCTTCGTTATAGGTCTGTTTTGAGTGTCGTTTGTTGGGTTAGAAAGTAGACAGAACAGGCTTGAAAACCACTATAAGTTTCCCCAATTTAGTTAGCTGTAGGTTGGTCAAAATGTCTCACAAATTCTGGGTAAAAATCTGGAAAAAGTTCATTTTTGGGAAATTTCAGTCTGTCAGCCTCACTTTGGCTCTCGTGTTCTCCCAATCCGTTCACTTTTGAGGAATCCGTTTGTTGGGTTTTCAAATAGACTTGGCAAGGAACAAAACACAATTGGTTTCGTTGAATTTGGTTGAGTTTTGATACGTTAAATGCTTGTGCAATGTTTGGAAAAAATCTGTTTCTGCAGAAAAAACAGTTACGAGTCCAACTTTGGAGCTAGTTTTCTCCTTCGTTATAGGTCTGTTTTCAGTGTCGTTTGTTGGGTTAGAAACTAGAGACAACACGCTTCAAAACCATTATAAGTTCCCACAATTTAGTTAACTCTAGGTTGGTCAAAATGTCTTACAAAATCTGGGTACAAATCTGGAAAAAGTTCATTTTTTGGGAAATTTCAGTCTGTGAGCCTCACTTTGGCTCTCGTTTTCTCCCAATCCGTTGAGTTTTTGGGGAATCCATTTGTTGGGTTTTAAAATAGACTTGGCAAGGAACAAACACAATTGGTTTTGTTGAATTTGGTTGAGTTTTGATACGTTAAAAGCTTGTGCAAAGTTTGGAATAAAATCTGTTTCTGCATAAAAAAACTGTTACGAGTCAGGCTTTGGAGCTAGTTTTCTCCTTCGTTATAGGTTTGTTTTGAGTGTCGTTTGTTGAGTTAGAAACTAGAGAGAACAAGCTTCAAAACCACTATAAGTTTCCCCAATTTAGTTAACTCTAGATTGGTCAAAATGTCTCACAAAGTCTGGGTAAAAATCTGGAAAAAACAGGGGAAAGTTATGAAAATGTTAAAATAATTTACAATTGCATTACTTTGTTTAATTCATTCTTTGTGCTTAATGACTTTTTCGGTTAAATTATGAATACTATCCTATAATTTTTCAAAACAAATATACATATGAACTCAATACCTTATGTAATAATATTTGTTGAATTCCTTTTAATTTAAAGTTTTGGTATTTGTGTATATAATTTTAATTACTTGATGATTTGTTAAGTTGTAATAGTTTTTTTCACACATGGATTATTTGTTCAATTGTGCAGATGTCAAAACTTATTAGTCGTCGTAAGGCGGTGACGACCGCCGAGAGTTCGCCTATCCACGCTTCGTCGGGAGCAGCATCGCTCCAAAGCACATATGGACATGTCGGTTGGTCCGGGGTCTCCCATGCACCGGCGTCGTCATCGTCATCAGTGGCGCAACTTTGTTAGCGCCAGGCGTCGTCATCGTCCCCCAGCACGACCGACACAACCTCGACATCCGCCATCAGTGCGTCGGGGTCACAACCAGGTAAATATTTCCTTCATTTCCATTGTTTTGGATAAAGATGTTAATATGATTTGTTATGTAACGTTAAGTTTATATTTCTTTGCAGCGAAGAAGAACACTCGAGGACCTTGTCGCCAGTTGAAGACGGCGAAGGTCACTCGGGTGACCAACGATCGTATCAACATTATATACGACGAGCGGCATCGCTTTGCAGAACGGCGGACCAAAGATAGTTTATTGGCCCACGACATTGGTCACGTCATTCGGATCCATTGCCCGATGCAATGGAAGTCTTGGAAGGTGATGCCCGAGGAGACAAAGATGGTGGTTCGCGGACACTTGTCGGTATGTATACTACCTTTAAATTGTTCTCCCCTCAAACTTTATATATTTCTATTAGTTAATGTATGTAATTCATTTATTGCGGACGAACTACAACCTCGAGGACACGGACGACGAGTCGTTGGCGTACGTCAACGAGACTCTTTCTTTGAGAGGTACAAGCAATGGAAGAGCGACCTGCACCACCACTTTCAGCAATTTGATGATCCGCAGTCGCTGTTCGGGAGGGTTGCCCGAAGGAGCTTGAGGGGCGGGAGGATAGTTGGGCGTGGCTCGCGCTCATTTTCAGGACCCGATTTTTTGGTATGTTTTAAATATTAAGTTGTAAATTATTACATGTGCCTTACTTATTGTTTATTTAATTTTTTTTATTTCATTTCAATTTCAACTAATAAATTTATTTTTTGTATAACAGAAGACGACGAAAGCAAATAAGGGCAATAGGGACAAGAAGACTCTTCTCCACCGATTCGGTTCCAGGCCATTCTCATATAGGATGGAGGAGCGGCGGTGTAATAATAAAGTCGTTTTTATTCAATTTGTAATATGTCATTAATATTAATTTGTTTTTTTCATACTAACATTTTTCTTCTCTTGTTCAATTCAGGGGGGGTCAAAATTCCCGGAGATCGACGTCTTTGGCGACGTTTATGTTCGACCTGGGAATGAGCTGGCGGGTCCCTTCATGTAAGTATTCTTTAATTTAGAATATTGTTTTACCCATTCAATTTTCATGGTTATTATATGAATGTTTTAATTAATATTTTATGTTATGTTAACTAGGCGGCGATGGTGGAGAAGAGTCAGTTGGTTCTTCGGGAGTCCGCCTCGCAGCTTCCTCCCGATACTCCGCTCGAGTCCGTGGATCCTCCACACGATGCGGGGTTTCAAATCTTGACGGAGACCTTGGATCAGACTTTCGGGAGGAGGTCAGGGACATATTGTCGAGGGATGGGGAATGCCCGACGGCGGGAACCTAGAGCCCCTTCATCGTCGCAGCCAAATAGTCAGGTGATTGCTTTGACAGCAGAGGTGGCCGAGCTTAAGACGAAACTCGCCTCGTATGATACCCAAATGGCCTCGTATTGTACCCGGATGTCACGACTTGTAGAGTCCCTCACAAGGTCCGGCATTCGATCCCGCCAATATTTGGTGCCTCGTCCACCTCCCAGCCCTTCCAACCCGAGCATGGCCACCACATCTCTAACCCTGTCGATAATGTCCAGACCTCGGAGCCGCATTTGCAAGACAATTTAGATTTTGGACCATTATTTGATTAGTTTTGTATTTTCTTACATTTTAAACATTTCTCTTGTATTATATACATTTATTTTATTTTTAAAATTTCTTTTCTCTTTATTCCATTTTTTTACCAAATAAAATACCAAATTTATTTATTTTACAAAAAAAAATAATAATAATAATAATAATTAAAAATAAAAAAATAAAAATAAAAAAATTAAAAAATTAAAAAATAAAAATATTTTATTTTTGCGCGATTTAAACGCATAATTCGTCAGCGCGAAAATTTGAGACACGAATCTTGATATCGTCTCGCGAAGATAAATGCGACTTTGAATTTTCGTCGCGCAATTTGTCGCGCAAATTTTTGCGACACGAAGACTGATGTCGTCCCAAAAATTCTATGCGACGAAGGCTAGCGTCGCGCTAGGGTAGTGGGACGAATATAATTCCGTCGCGCAAAATGTTTTGACACAGTATCTTTGCGACGAATGTCAACGTCGCTCATCTTTGTGCGACCAATAATTTATTTTGTCGCGCAAAGTCTTTCTTCACGACTTTTGCGCGACCGATTATGCGCGACGAATATACTGTCGCGCAAAATTTTGTGCGACTATATTATGTTTTGCGCGACCAAATTGTCTCCGTCGCGCAAATAGTAATATGTAACAGTGAATTATGCCTATGAACACGTGTCAAGTGTTGAAGATGATAATAAGGATACATTTTGAGTTAAAATTATGAGCAAAAATACTACAGTAAAGAAAAAGCTTGAAATTAATAGATACGTCAATATCATACGTACAGCCCTGTCTGGTAAAGATATGGTACATCACATAAATGAATTTATGAATTACATCTATAGTATCTACTGCTGTGCAACGTTGATTTATGTCTCGTAATAAGTGTAAAGCTGGGGAGGAGAGGGCAGGTCAAGGTTAATGCATCTATATATGTTTATCGTCTTAAAATATCATCTCTTCTCTTGCCGAATTCCGTACACTAAGCCAATACAATGTCATGTTTTCATATGGACGGCTGAGATGCAAGTTACGTGTAGATCTCATCCGTCCATGTATAATGAAACCATTGAAAGGATAAAAAAAAAAAACCCACAAAAGTTGATGAAAATAATTAAGAAGCTTGTTTGTGATAAATGGAACTTCAAATAATGTCTTTGGAGCGTCCAAATGATGTATTTGATAATTTTTCATTTGTATCAATTTTCTGATTATCATATTGATCACTTCATCGCGAATACTTTTATGATATGTGTGTGGCGGGGTGAACATGACTATGATACCGTGAGTGAAGCTGAGGTTCCAACCTCAAAAGCAATTGACAAAATATTAAAGAGTGACCTGACTCATTATAAGCCCTGCACGATTTCTTAACACGCCTCACATCCGGTCCCCTCCATTTCTATATGTATATAAATTACTTCCCTGCACTACTTTCCTTTCTCTCTAACTAGCTTCAAAAATACAGATGTTAAGTTCATGTTGTGTTCGTATTATCGTATACCTGTTTTACAAAATACACAATGAGTTATAATTTTGAGGCAAATGTGTCATCGTCACAGTCTCGAACACAAGTCAAAGACAACTACAGTCTGCACATGATCATCACCAAAGGTTTCATAATATATCTCACAAATTGGCCCAAACATTGGAATACGATCGAGAAAAACATGTGACGTGATGTGAATACATTTGCATTGCACGCACTTTATAATATGAAAACAAAAACATGAAACGTTGAAAAAACAAGTAAGGATCTATCCCATTTTACGTTTAAATGGAAAGAGCTAAAATCATAACTGCTAGTCCAACTGCCCCACCAATTTCATTAAAGATTAGATTAAAATTGGATCACTTTTGAAACCAGCTGTATAGCCAACGGATTTGAACATAAATTCAAGACCAACGAATACTAAGATGACTTTGGTTGGATCTTTTATTTTTGGTTGTGAACAAATGGATCTTCGAATGTTGCCAACTTGCCAACTTGTCAACGCGAGGTAGATGTGTTTTATGTCAGTTGGTTAAGGAAATAAGTTCATGAGTACTCGACGTTTTTCATGTGTAGATGGGCTCTTAACGGTGGTTGAGGCATGTTAGGCCTGGAGGGGCCTTGGTCCTCCCAAAATTTTGATAGCATTTAATTTTTGGGTTTTGTTTCCTATAGATTTAGGAAATATATATATATATAATAAATTATTGCTTGTGCCCCCACAATAAAGAAAAGCTACGGATTCTGTGTACAACTAAAAGACTAAGATCCCGTTTAGTTCATGGGAAAGGAGGCTTGGGATGGGAAATCAATTGCTTTCCCATGTTTGGTAATTCTGGGTATGGGAAATGGTTGCCTAGCACATGAGAAAGTAGAGAGGAAAGTGAAGCCCTCCTCTCAACTTGGGTTTTGATTTCCCTTCTCATGGGAAAGTTTGGGAAAATGAGCCAACATTCAATGCACATTTTTCATGACCATTTTGTCCCCACGAACATTTTAGAATTACAATGTATCATTAAATGCTTTCTTTTTTTATTTGATTTAATATGGGTATAATTGGAAAATTATATAAACTCTGTTTTCCATTCCTACTCAAAACAAACATGGGAAAGGAAACAAAGTGAAATCTTTGGATTACTTTCCCAACATTACCAATCGTGGGAAAGGAATCTTCAATTCCCATTCCTTGGGAAATGACATGGGAAGTGATTTCCCCTCAAATCCATTCTGTGAACCAAACGGGGCCTAAGTGATTTTGGGGTCACCAATATATTAATATAAAAAAATAAAAAAGCAACAAATCAAATAAAGTTTCAAAAAAAAATCACCTTTATTAAATGGAAAATGTTAGGGAGACCAACTTTAGATACCAACTTGTATACTATTTCTCTAATAGAGCGTGTGACCCATTGTATTGGTGGGCTCCATCTCTATTAGAGATATGGTACACAAGTTGGTATCTAAAATGGTCTCCCTAGACTTTTACCCAAACAAAAAAGTATTGAGATTTTAATTTTTATTCCCTATATGAACTACCGTGAACTTAGTCTGAAGCATTCTTGGTCTCTCAAGAATCCCTATTCTGCAGCCGCACACATCAAAAGAAAATTATTGAATTTGGGTGTTTGCCCTCCAACATCCTGCTTCAAAATTTTTAATACGAGTGTTATTATGTACATCGAAAGGGAAATTGCAGAAACGTTTAGCATTGACTCAATCATAGATGGTTATGAAAGAACGATGAGTGTTATTTTGATACCTAATTAAATAAACAATTGTTTTTTGCCTTTTATTTTTCCAAACATTGTTGAAGGTTTAAAATTTGAAATTTTTTAATGTCTTTTTTGGTTTATATGTTGCCCACCCCACACATATAAACTCCTGGTTCCGCCACTAACTCTTAATATTAGGTACTTTAAGATATAATATGTAAGTATATACACACACATTATGACCTCCGTGAGAACGCTCATACAATGAAAATGCCGACATTCCTTTTGAAATTTTCAATGGTAGAGAACTTATAAGGGATTTAAACCAAAAAAAAACACCAGATGCCATTTTGAATGTGCGGCAAATTCAGGATTATTGAAGGGTTAAAAATTTAGGGATTATGTTAGGAAAAAAAAACACTTGGTAATTCGGGTTGATGGGCATAGATTTATAAATAAATTAAAAAAGTTTGACTCGTTAAAATTAAAGATGAGAGCTTTTATCTCATAAGACATCCATTTCAAATTTGGGCTTTAAGAAAAGTATAAAAGTTGATGACCTTTTGTAGATGGATATTTGACCCATGACCGGTTAATTTCAACAAAAAATCATCGGATAACGAACAATATGCGCCCTTAAAGATGTGCGAAAAGAAAAAAGTAACAATTTCATACCACTCACATAATTTGATATCAAAACTACTAACGCAGTTTTTAAATAGTTGTTGCTTGAACATATAACATGTAGACAGGGGCGGAGCCACATGCAGGCTTGCAGTGGCTGTGGCCCCCTAAAACTCCATGAAAAAGCCAATAATTCTTAAACACATGCTACAATATCAGTTGAAATATAAAGCTATAAAACATTATAATTATAGTATTGGCCCCCCCAAAGACAAGCTATTAGCTCCGCCACTGCATGTAGATCCAAAGTTTTCGAATATTAACCACATGGTAAACTTTATCTGTCACATAGCAGATTAAACTTCTTTTTCTGTCTTTGGCGGATAGGAAGCAAATGTTTGAACCCTAATTCTGAGCAGCCATGAGTTTATTGTGTAGAGATTTTCGTCGCTTCTGGGCTTCGGTTGGCGTTTTCACATCTGTTGCCAATCCAATTGCTTGTAAAAATCTTATCACATACCAAGTAAAATCAATTTGCCACCATTCGAGACCTTGTCGAGCTGAGAAATCAAAAGCATGGTGATTGTTGTGCCATCCTTCTCCAAGTGCAAACAATCCCAACCACCTAAACGTACAGTTGAAAAAACATACATTTAATATCTCTCATCAGGATTTAGGATTCAGGATTCAAGGAAGAACATGCATATAAGAATATCTCAATTTCCATATTTTATTAAAAATTTACCAGTTGTTCCTTGACATGTCACCAGTGAGATATACTTGTTTTCCCCAAATGTGACCAGCTGAATTTACTAACAAAGTGCTGTGGAAAACGCATACCATCCTCACCCCCTGCAATGACAAGGAATAATTTATCCTTTAATAGGTATTATAATTAATTTGAATTACACATATGCCATCCTCCTTTAATCTTTATGACAACCTTTTTACTAAGCATGTTTACTTAATTAATGGGAAAAAGAAGAACTGAACCGGTTATTGGGTTTCTATGGTTGTCGTCCGGTGTAGGAGAAGAAGGGTAAAATGGGAATTCAGTTTATAACAAAACCTCATTTATTTCTCTGAGAAGTAAGATACACATGTAGCATTCTAAGTGGAGTTAGTGGGCCACGGTCCTCACAGTCGCTTGTGAGCGACTGTGAATAGCAGTTCTCGTGTAAATAAAGGAAGTGAATAATGAAAATGATTCTCTTTCTTATTAATCAATAATGAAAAACTTCAATGTGAAAAATAATGTCCATGCCAGTTCATAATTAAAGATAACAAGACGGGAAACAATCTCACCAGTCCCCATGCCAGGAAGGGAAATCCACCCACGACATATAGTAAACTTCCAACTAGAACAACAGAATGCAGAAGAAAAGTACGATGAAGAAACCTATAGAAGGCTTGCCTTTTCAAATCTTCAACGTTCTTCAGTCCTCCATACTGCAAAAGTTTCCATTTAGAAGTTTAACAAAATTAGTGTAAGCACATATATATGGTCTAGAGAGAGAAAGAGAGTAGGGTATGTTTTTTTTTTTTACTTTTCCAAACCGAGAGCCGCTATCGAGGATCCAACCCATGTGACTAAACCAAAAACCTTGAAGAGGGCTGTGAACATCTTTCTCAGTATCAGTAAACTGGTGGTGATATCGGTGTGAGCTCACCCATTCTATTGGACTTCCCTGCAAAACCAACCGATCAAGCGCAAATATACTTGTCATGTATATATCTAGAATCAGTACACTTCATGTATAGAAATCAAATAAAAATATATATATAGCCTTCAAAAAAAAAAAAAAAAAAAAGGTGCCAAAAATTTGTTGCTCAACGTCTCAATTCACATACCTGAAGTGAGAGAACTCCGAAGTAGGCAAACACGTACTCGAGCCATTTCGGAATACGAAAGCTCTTGTGAGCAAGATTTCTATGGAAAGACAAAGTCACTCCTAAACCCGTCACAACATAGAGAGCACAGGCCACCCAAAACGCAGGCCAGGTGAAATGAAACGGCGCCATCACACAAAGGCAATGAAGATTGAAAAACACAACTGCAGTGACTATGTCTAGTAAATTCCATTTCCTTCCCCAGAATTCTCCGCAGGGCATCATCACAATATTGACCATAAGCCCCATCGATATCCTCTGGTAGCTCCTTATATGCTATCTATGGCTTCAATATTTTGCTTATGTTGTATCTTCTGCACGCTGCCACCGGCAATCTTATATAGACGTACGTTAACGTTGTTTGAAAATGACTGCGTTTGGAAATAAGTCGGCCGCCCATTTCATATATCAGTGAAGCAATTTAATACTTCGCTGCTTTGTCAGGATAAGGTGGGTGATAGATAAATAGGAATGGAAGCATTTTTGCTAAGTTAGCAATTAGGGTTATTAGGTTTATTAGTCCCTCAACTTAGATCCGATTCGCATTTTCGTCCCTCAATTTCCAAAATCGTTCTACTCGTCCTCTAACTTTGGTTTCGGTAGGACAAATAGTCCTACCGTCAATTTTGTTAACTTTTTCTGTTAAATACAGGGACAAAATAGTCTTTTTGTATTAAAACAAAAAAATAGTATTTTTATATTTAAAAAAACAAAAAAAAAATTAAAAAAATAATCCCTTTCACTAAAAATAAATAAAAATAATCCCTTTCACCATAGATTCATATTTTTAGTGAAAGGGATTATTTTTATTTATTTTTAGTGAAAGGGATTATTTTGATTTTGATTTTTTAAATATAAAAATACTATTTTTTTGTTTTAATACAAAAAGACTATTTTGCCCATGCATTTAACAGAAAAAGTTAACAAAATTGACGGTAGGACTATTATTTGTCATACCGAAACTAAAGTTAGAGGACGAGTAGAACGATTGGAAATTGAGGGACAAAAATGTGAATCGAGTCTAAGTTGAGGGACTAATAAAACGATTAACCCAAGCAATTAACATGTGCATTAATTGGATATTCAGCTCTGTGAATTTGAACAAAGCATTCGAACTTGACTTGTGATTGTGAAGCAATTTGTGTTTAGTATCAATTGCTTTAGGGCCACCAATTTTTATTTATTTATTTTTACATAGAGTACAAACGATAGTCTAAATTAAAAGGGAGGAAGATTTCTCTCACACACACACAATTATGATACTGTAGGGATTTAAAACTGAAATATCTAGTCTGCAAGTGAAGACTCTTTTTCACTAGCGCGATTAGCAACGCCCTCCAGAGCCATCCATGTGTCTTTTGGAATTTCCAAGAATTTTCGAATAAATAAAATTCTTATTTTCCCATTTTACCCTTTTCTCTTCCAGAGAGCATTGAATGTCATCTCCTTTCTGAGAAATTTTTAAATGTACCGGGTACACCACGTGGCTGGTGTACCATCCAATAGACATAGGACATTTGGAATTACTTTCTAATTTATTGCATTATTTTTTATGACACATGGGCGGGCTGCATTGGAAACATTCCACATGTCCTACACCTAGTGGATGGTACACCAGCCACGTGGTGTACGAACACCCAAAAATTACTCCTCCTTTCTTCCTTCTATGAGTTTTCTCTCTCCTCTCAAGAACCATCGTACGTCTCCTCCTCTTTTTTCTACCTCCATTGCTTTTTCTCTTCTGGTAAATTAGAAATAGATTCATCTTGTTTTTTTTCTTCTATATTTTAGTTAAAACCACCATTTTCACAGCAAACAGAGGTTCAAAACTGGACTTTATTTGTTATTATTTTCGTCATCTTCTTCATATATCAACTGTAGATATGAAATTGAAACAACCATTTCTCACAGAAAAAGCAAAGGCACAAAACTGGGTTGTTATTCATTTATACTATTTTCGTCATCTTCTTCATCTCAACTACATATAGATAGATGTTTAAAAACTGAAAAAAAAACGTAGTATAATAGAATTACCAATAAGAACAAAGGGAAAGAAGAAATGAGATACGAATGCATGTCGGGAGTTTTTAGGTAGAGGAAATATGAGATGAACAAATGAGATGCATGTTGGGATTTTTTAGGTAGAGGTAATATGAGATGAACAAATGAGATGCATGTTGGAATTTTTTTCTCTGATATTGCTTTTTCTTTGGGTCTGGTTCAGGTTCGGAGAGAAAAAAGGCAGAGAGAAAAATTCAGAACTGCGAGAACGTGGGCATTCAATAAGCGGGCTCAAAGGGTTAAAATTGGAAAATTTGAGTTTTTCTATTTAAGCCCCATACTTTTCTTTGTTCACCCAAATACTTAAATCATTAAGCTCTTAAGTTTTATTATTATGTAAAAAGACAAAAAAGGTCTTGCAACTTAATACTAACCCTAGTATATCTATACACACACCCCACACATCCCACCACTCTTCATATTAAGTTTTAGAAAAACACAAACTCCTCTCTACCTTATTTCCAGATTACTCTTATCTTTCAATCCAAGAAACCTATTACACTCTCATCTTCTCTTCACAAACCCTAAATATGGTATGCAAATAGTGACTTGTAAGTCGTCAATTGAAGTATGTAATGTGAGATTATTTCTTGATTTGGGACTCCTCTGGACAATATTCTTGTAGTTGTTCCATTTATGCATAGTGGGATGCAGGACATCATGCCTATTGATGCCAGCATCCCAAGGATTGGCAAGACAGCAGGTAGTCTAATGCTTGCTATTCTCAGTGGATGTTTAGTTTTTCTCAACTTAGTGTCCTTTTGATACGGTGTTATCTTTCCAGTCAAATAATCTTTTAATGCTTTAACAATTATATGAGTGAGGGGATATGCCTTTTTAATACTTTATTGTAGCAGTTTTCGGGTGTGGTGTGTGAGGTGTGAGGTATGGGGTGTGGGGTGTGAGGTGTGGGGTGTGGGGTGTGGGGTGTGGAGTGTGGTGTGTGGGGTGTGAGATTGATGCGTTTTTTATTTTTTATTTTTCAGCTGGGTGTGTATTTAGGGGTAGTTTGGGAAGATAGTAGGGTTTTCCTAGAAATTGTGAAAATTTGAATTAAAAATTGGAGTGAATTTAGAATACAGGGTGAATAAAGAGATGTGCGAGATTTAAACAGAAAAACTCATAAGAAAATTAATTTGGTTGAAATTTTCTTTATTTTGCCAAACACGTGTAATGCTTAGAGTGGACAATATAGGCGATTATGATAACAGTCGTTTTTTAGCGACTTTGATTACCATTCCTCATAAGTACAGTCAGGCCGGTTCATTGACTTTAAATGCCCTGTGCGGATTTTAATGTGTGCATATGACTTTATGTAGCCGATCCATGGTGATGGTGCATTACTCAGCAATGGTTGTTGATCAGTCGGTAACTTCAAAAATTACTAGAGCAGGATCATCTTTTCTCTACGTGTCTAGAAAAATTGAGAGAAGGTCGTATAGGTCTAAAATGCATGCACCGCTTTGTTTAAATGAAACATCACTGTAAGTAGCTACTTGTTAATTTCACTATAATTTTCCAAACCATGTGCAATTTCAAGAAAAACTTACAGGCTATGGTTTGCACACATGAGTTGAATTTCTTGTACTCGAACCGACTGATCCTAATTTTCCTCCTTCCCTGACGTCAAAAATTTGACAAAATAAAATACAATATGAAAGTCTGTGGTTCCATATAATTAATAACACTAAGGCTTTTTATATGTAAAAACTTCACACCTCATATAGGCAATGAAGTTAAGAACAATATTGGTGTAAATGATAGTGAGTTACTAGTCCATTTCTTTGAAATATTTACATAAATCTTATTAAAAGCTTTGGCATACAAGGAGTTGAATATAGCCTGCTTTTTCACCATATCACTCTTTATCATGTCTGTGCTGCCCCTTAGCTAATTGAGAATTCCTCCAGCATGAGTCTGCTCTGCTTTCTCTCAAGTCGCAAACATCTTGCTGGATGATGAGTTTTGAAGGGCTCAAGATCTTTTGTTTTCCTTTTGGGCTCCATCCCTTGTAACCAAAAACCAAAAAAACAGAAGAATTCATAACTGCGTGTTGGGGACCGAAAGTAGATTTCTCGGGTATCACACCCACTAATTAGAACACATCTCAATTTGTTTCTTTATGGTGATCTGAAACTTTCTTTTCCTAAAGGCATTTAAACCCAAAGTTGTAAACAATTCCAAATTCGAATGGACATATTGTTTTATTTTAATACAAGTGATATTGGGAGGGTTTAATCGAACTTAGTACCTTGAGTACATGAATAAATACTCTTAATCATTTAAACTACACGCCTTGTGAATCGACATTAAATTTTAAAATAAAAAAGAAGAGGTTAATTAAACTAGGGTGATGAATCTAGAAGTTGGGAATTATCTTGTGTGGTTGAGTAGCTAGTAGCTACAAATGCCATGTCTTCACAATGAAGAAGCTTGGAAATTAAATAGATACATAAATAATATATATCAAACATGGCCTGTAGTGTGGGTGAGAGAGATAGATGGAATTGATGGACAAATGACTGGGATTAAGTGTTCAAATTGAAGGAGGAGACGAAGGGGTAGTTTGGCATTGTTGTGCCTTTTAAAAAAATTACTTCTACTGTGCTGCGAAAATAATCAGTTGTGAGAAAAAGCAGTTAGGTGTTTGGTGAATTGTATTTCAAAAACTTCTATGAGTAGTCAAAGTGTTTGGTAAATTTTTATTAGAAGTACTTTTAGTATGTAAAATGACCAAAAAGGACATGATGATGAAATTGTTTGTTTTTTTCTTCATTCTTTTTCTACTTTAAAAAAAAAAGAAAACCAACTTCATTACATAAGTGGGGCATCGCTGACTGAATATCTTGGAGAGTTGGAGCGTGGGCGGTGACTTGGTGGGCAGTAGAGGAGGCATGGGAACGGTGGCGTTGCCACCGGTCTTGTTTGTGTTGTTAGAATCTTTCTTGCTTTATTCTTGTGGTTGCGGCGTGGAATGGGCTTCTGGCCATAGCGTGGGTGACCGGGTGGGTACCCATGAAGTTGGTAACATGTATCTCGGGTATGGTGATCATAGTTGCAATAGGTGTAGTGCAGTGGAGGTCGATCTCTTCCTGGACGTGAGTGAGAATCGTGATGAACGGCCATGGCTGCTGTTTGCGAATCTAGAGTATGTGTGAGAGATGAGAGAAGGAAAAAAAAGGGAGCTAGGTTTTTTTGAAGCCTGCTCTGATACCATGTAAAAAAAGATATTTGACTTGAATGAATATTTCATTAATAACATAGAAATATATACAAGAGTTTTCCTTGTACAATAAGGAATCCTACAATCTAAGAATTCCATCTAAGGGAAAGATTGGATATGAATCAATTACAAATTTCTTTCCTATCTAAAATATATTTACTTTCTAACACCTCGGTGCATTGAGGACAAGTTAATGCCATATATCCATCTTTGGACTTGAGGCCATCATATTGATTTGCAAAATATTTAAGAAATTTATTGAATTTAATATTTTGACTCACGAATATATTTTGGATGTCAATGGAATGAGAAGAGGCCAGGGAATTGCTTGTATGAATTTCTTCATTTTTCCTAAACTCAGAACGACACAAGAAAGAGTGAGAGAAAAAGGGGATAGGGAGAAGATAGTTAGGATGAAGGAAGACAAATTGAATGTGTATCCCTAATTTTTATAATTTATTGGGTTAGAGAGAAAGGGGATGAAGATGCTGAGAGGAAGAACGAGAGAAGGGATGAGGGAAAGATGGCTGGGGCGGAAGACAAATTGAATGTTTATTCATGATTTTAATTTCATTTATTGGTTAGAATAATTAAAAGTGTTTGTATATGGCAAGGAGCATGAGTGAGGGTTTACCGGATTAATCCAATGATTTATATTAAAGAGGACTTTATATAACCTCATTTTTAAGTTCTTATGTAAACATGACTATTTTTCTAGATGTCCGTGTCGACATTTTATACACACTTAAAAAAAAAAATTCTGTCGATGTTGGGGTTTAGAACTGTCGACAGTTTTTCTAGTCAATATTAATATACAAAATGGAATGATGGCTGGCTTAGTCGGTGGGGTTTGTCAGGATCCGGAAATTATACAATTCGAACACGACAAAATAATGGCTTATTTTTGGGTTGGACAAAAGAAAATGATGGCTTAGCTGACGTTAAATAAAGAAAGTATATTTTATGTACCTAGGGTCCTTTTTTTAATAATGTACTACCGACTACAAACTATATATATCGCATCTTTTATGAGTTATACTTATATATGCGCCTGCGTTTTATGAAATAACTTGTATATTACCTAAATTATTGTATTGTATGTATGTAATGAAAGGATTTAAACTTGAGATCACGGATTTGCAAGTTAATATATTTTTTCAATTGGGCTAAATGACAGTCCTCTAAGCTTTATGACAGCCTTTTTGTTTTTACTAACTAAATTCATGCATGGTTTTATAACTACATAATATATTTTTTTAAAGGTATTGACTTGCAAATTCCGATGTATTGACAACTTTTACCCTATGTGACATTCATTCCAAATTTGGTTTTTTTCTTCTTTCCTTTTTTACTTAAAAGTGAAAAAGTAATGGAGTGTTTACATTTCAAAAACAAATCATTGGATAAAGATAGGGAACAATCATTCAACTTAGTAATTATATATATGCGATCGTGAGTGGTATCTGCCACATAATTTGAGATCTAAACTCGGTACACAGATTACATATGTATATACGGACCACTGATATGTAGATACAAACCATTTGAATACTAAGAAGCACATTAGGTATCTGTTACATAGCAAATTAAACTTGTGTTTCTGTTTATGGTGGATAGGAAGTTGCTTGAAGCCTAATTCTGTGTAGCCATGGTTTTCTGGTGCAGAGCTTTTCTTTGCTTCTGGGCCTCAGTTGGAGTTTTTACATCTGTTGCCAATCCAATTGCTTCAAGAAAACTTATTACATACCAAGTAACATCAATCTGCCACCATTCAAAACCTTGTCGAGCTGAGTAATCAAAAGCATGGTGATTATTGTGCCATCCTTCTCCAAGTGCAAGCAATCCCAACCACCTAATTAACGTATATTTGATGAAGAAAAAAAAATACCCATAAAACAGTGAAAGTCCCTCAATCAATTTCCATATAATAAAAAATGATAATATAGCCAGAGGTTGAAATTGGGCAGAATATATACCAGTTGTTCCTTGACGTATCACCAGTTTGATATACTTGTTTTCCCCACATGTGGCCAGCCGAGTTTACTAGCATAGTAGTGTGGAAAAGACATACCATCCTCACCCCCTACAATATCGACAAGGAATAATTTAAACTTCAATACTCTAAGCCTTTTTTTCTTTATATTAATATAAGTGGTATTCTGACACACACTTGACGAGGACCAAGATTCTTTTTTCGGGGAAATTCATGCGTGGTTTTATGACTTTATGGCAATCAAATGGACCAAGAAAAACTTTAATGTTACAATAATGTACCTGCCAGCCCATAAATAATAAACAAGAAAACAAGACAGGAAGCAAAATATCTCACCATTCCCCAGGTCAAGAACGGCAATCCACCGGCGACATAGAGTAAAGTTCCCAGTAGAAAAGAATGCAAAAGAAAAGTATGATGAAGAAACCTATAGAAGGCTTGCCTCTTCAAATCTTCAACGTTCTTCAGTCCTCCATACTGCAACAATTTCCATTGAAGAGTTGAACAAAATAAGTGCACGTATAAGTGTTGGTGTATGTAAATGTATTTGAGAGAGAGAGAGAGAGAGTTGGGTGTATTTTTTTGTTACTTTTCCAAACCGAGAGCCGCTATCCAGGATCCAACCCATGTGACTAAACCAAAAACCCTGAAGAGGGCTATGAACATCTTTCTCAGTATCAGTAAACTGGTGGTGATATCGGTGTGAGCTCACCCATTCTATTGGACTTCCCTACAAAAACCAAAACAACAACAACAAACACATCAAATAAAATTAGCCCCTAAAACAAAAAGAAAAGGGCTAAAGCTAAGCAAAATTATGTTGCTCACCATTGACGTTTGCATACCTGAAGTGAGAGAACCCCGAAATAGGCAAACAAGTACTCGAGCCATTTCGGAATACGAAAGCTTCTGTGAGCAAGATGTCTGTGGAAAGACAGAGTAACTCCTACACCCGTCACAACATAGAGAGCAAAGGCCACCCCAAACGCAGGCCAGGTGAAATGAAACGGCGCCATCACACAAAGGCAATGCATAGTGAGAAACACAACTGCAGTGACTATGTCTAGTAAATTCCATTTCCTTCCAAAAAATTCTCCGCAGGGCATCATCACAATTTTGACTAAAAGCCTCATCGCTGCTCTGCTTCTATTGCTGCTGCTCAATATCGCTTCTGGTGTATCTAAACGTTGCCACTAGCAAACTATATATATACAACGTTGTTTGAAAACGATTGTGTTTGGAGATAAGTTGACCGCCCATTACATATTATTGAAGCGCAATTTAATACCTCGCTGCTTTGTCAGGATAGGCTATGGTGATGTTAATAGTAGGAATATGTTTTCTTTATAATATTTGTTTTTGGATGCTTCATTTTGTCATTAACTATCCAAGCCTCTAGAAACAATCTACATACGGCCATACAAGTCTTAACGCATGCACCGCTTTGTTTGAATGAAACATCACAGTTAGTAGTTACTTGTTAATTTCACAATCACAGTTCTTGTATTTGGGCCTACTGCTTGTAGAAATTATTGAAAGTGTACATACTAGTTATAAACTTGACAAAATAAAAAATAATATTAGGGCCCGTTTGGTTCGTGGATTGAACTTCGTGGGAATTAACTTCGCATGTCTAATTCCACGAGATGAGAATGGAGGATGTTCATTCCCAAGTTTGGAAATGATGAGAAATGAGAACTAGGAAATGCAACTATCTCCTATTTCTATGTTTGGTTAGTGCAGTATTAGGAATGAAAAGTTATCAAGTTTCCAACAATACCCTTGATTTTTTACTTATTAAAAGTTAATATATGAAGAGTTTTTTAAGGGTAAAAAGTGGTAATTAAAAATAATAATATGGGTAAGTTAGTACCAAAAAAAAACTGCATTAAATGCTTTCCCAGGTGGGGGGGAAGGAATTTTCCCAAGGTGAGCCAAGGGTATGAACTTTCCCCTACATGGGAACTTGGGAAATCCATACCTATGAGTCCATAATTGCATTCTCAAAAGTGCACTTACCAAATACGGGAATGCAATTTAAAACTCATTCCTAAGCTCCTAAACCTTGGTTAAAGTGTGTGGTTTTATATTATTAATAACATTAAATATACGAAAAGACTTCATACCTGCTGGACTATATCGGTAATGAAGTTTAAAACAATATCGGTGTGGATAATGTAACACCCCCGACCCAATTTAATTGTTTTATTCAATTTATCTTCATTTCTGAATTTACAATTTTGCCCTTAGGGGTAGGGTCACTTTAGTCACTTTTTAATCCAGAAGGATTTTGGGGAATTGAGTGGCACCGTTGGGTAGAGCTCGCTGATACGAATTTGTAGACAGGCAGCACGCTTAATTCCAAGTTGTAATGAGCTCGTAAAGGTCAGAAAACTAAAACGACATAAAGGGAGTTTCGAAATTTGTCAAAAAATCCCTAAACACCTGATCAACTCTCTCTTTCTCTCTCTCTCTCTCTCTCTCTCTCCGTGCGCAACACCAATCTTCCAATGGCGATTTCTCCCAACTCCGGAGTCCGTTTCAGGCGAAATTGGTTGCAAAAGTTTCATGTCGACGTCCTTTATCTAACCCACCATTTTCCCAGCTCAAAAACCTAAGGAAATTAAACTGGAATGACTGGAAGTTCGAGTGATTTTCGAAGTTTCCGAAGCCGTTTCTGGCGACTCCGGCCACCGTTTTTGTCAAGTGAGGTATGAAACTTCATCTACTCTTTGTGCTCTATCCATTCATGTAGCTATTGTAGATCTATTTTGAGGTTTTACAGTTCGTTCAATATATCCATTTCTGACCAACGGTTTCGGCTTTGTTCCGGCAAGCTCCGGCCACTTTTTGGCCGTGGTCCAAGACCAAAACTTTCTCCCCTAGTTGTCATTGACGTTTTGGTATAGGTATTGTGGGGGTGTTTTGCGACGAAAATTTCTCAAGACACCCATGCGTTGCCGGCACGTGGGCCACTATGTGGTAGCCCTTTGTGTCCTAGAATGTTACCCTCATCATTCCGAGCACGAGGGTATGCTCGGATTTGGAATTGGTTACCGTTTGACAGTCGAACAGATATTGCACCTAAAATGCAATATCTGGGTTCGATAGGTTCAGACTGTTCGATCGGTCCCAATTTCAAATATGTTGTTCTCTGTACGTCTAGGATCGTGTAGGAATTCACGGATTTAGAATCAGAGTCCCAGATACTCCGAATCAATGAGTTTAGGGTTAGGTAAATCGGTTACCGGCTGATCGTGCGATCGCGAGAGCGCTCCGACCTTTCGATCGAGACTAAACCCTCGGGACTTGGTTAGTAGACATTGATGGACTTATAGGAACCTTCGAATTGGAACTCAGAGGTCGTGGGCCCAGCGGGGCCGGTTGACCAAAAATGGGAAGTTTGACCAAACCGTTTGTGACGACCCTGACCCAAATTTTAAAAGAAAATAAATGAAAATAATTAAGTAATTAAAAATTGGGTTAAAAGGAATTAAAATAATAAAAGTTGGAATTTAATGAAATAAATAATAATGAAGGGCTTTTTGGTCAACAATATTTTCGGGACGGAATTTGGCGAAACGAGTTGCGCCATTGCGTCCGGCACGTCGAAATGAGTTCGGGGACGTGCGGCATTATCAATTTGGAATTATAACGATATCTGGGGACGTAACGGTGGCAAAATCTGATAAAACTGAAGTGGGGCCAGTCTCTCCCTCTCTCTCTCTCTCTCTCTCTCTCTCCCTCCCCAGACCGTGCGACACCCCCCTCCCTCGACTATTCCTTCCGATCGGGTTTTGCAACCCAGTCACCACCACCGGCCACCATGTGGGCCGGCACCTATACCAAAATGACCGACCGGACCTTCCGGTCAAACCCCAGGCGGTCCCTGTCGTCGTCAGCTGCTCCAGCCAATGGAAAACCTCCATTGTTGGCCGGTTTTACTTCGAATTTTAGAGGGTTCGTTCTCCCTCCTCCGGCAACCGATCGAGGTGGGTGAGGTATGAAAATTTATCAACTCTTCGAGCCCTAACTGTCTGTATGGTTGGTTTTCATCAATTTGTAGCGTAGGAGGTTGGATCTGTGAGTTAAAGTTTGGCCGGTTTTGAGATTCAATTTCTGGCCACTTGCCGACGTCTATGGGCGTTCTCGTAGTTGAATAAGTTGTTCCAGCCATCAAGTAGCATAGGTTGGTGGAAGGACAGCTCATGGTTTGGAGTTTGTCCGACGACGGGTTATCGCTTTAGGCACCCGATACGCTGACAGTGTGGGTGGCTGTGCGGGACCCACTTTTCATTGTCAAACTTTTTGCTACAATTATCCTTATGTCGTCACGAGCGCGTAGGGCCGCTCGAATTCCAATTTGGAGTTCATATGACTATCGAACGGATTTACTCCTTTTGCGCATCACCTGCGTTTGATATGTTCGGACCGTTGGATCGGGTCCAATTCTTAGTATGTTGTCCTTTGTATTTTTTGAATCGTATAGGATTTGATGGATCGTGATTCGGAGTCTCGGATGCTCCGGATCAATGACTTAAAGTTTGAATTAAATCTTAACCGTCCGATCGTGCGATCGTGAGTTTTCCGACTGTCAAATCGAGACCAAACTTTAGGGACGTGTTCTATAAATCATAGTGAACCTGTAGGAACTTTCATATGTAAGTTTGGAGGTCATGGGACCTACGGGCCCAGTTTGACCTATTCGGGTCGGTTTGACCAAGTTTGACCAAGTTTGACCGAGGCTTTCTCAAGGTCGCCTTTTGTTGGACTTCTAGGAATGTCCGGATCGATTTGGAGGTCGTGGGCTCCGCGGGCCCGGGTTGACCGAAACAGGGTGTTTGACCGCCGGTTGACCGTGAGTCTTCCGGACAGTCCCACTAGTTAAAAGACGTAGTTTGACCCTAGAAACTCTCCGTACGATGTACGTGGTTACTTTGAGTCTCGGAAGTGTTAGGGTTTCATTTTGAAGTTATCGTTCGGTTCACGGTACTAATCCAATCCTCGTATCTATCGCTTTAGGTACGTTGACTCTGCTACGCAGCAGGCGGGACCCTTTTAGGGTTATGCAGTGTAGGACCAACGGTGAGTGGACTTTGTTTCAAAAGAAAATGATTTGATTGATTGAATGACATGCATATAAATGAGATTTAAATATTGTTTTAAATCTTAATTTGACCGTTGATGGGTTTATTATGGTTAAATTGATATATGAGTTTTATACTTGATTTGGGTTGCCGATTTGTTTGTGGGGCCCTGTTGGCTATATTTTATTAGTATAAATATATTTCAAGTATTGATTTTGGGACGAGTCAAGCGTCTGGTAGTATTTACGTACGGATTTGGGTACGGTGGGAATTTGATGGATTTTCCTTGGGTTTTGTTTTTAATAATTGAGTTTATGGTTTTGTTGGGTTTCGGACTTTAATATTTTATCGTTACGAATGTCGTGGGTTATACTTTATATCTTTTGAGAAACTTATACCTATACTTTGAATTGAGTATTTGGGCGGTTAGATTTGGATGTTAGTATAGTCCGGTTGATTACGTATTCGGTTTTGATGTTTAAACCTTATGAATTTTAATTACTTATACTTTGATTATATATATATATATATATATGTATATATACATATAGATCAACTTGGAAGGAATATGTCGGATTAATGGGAATAACGAGAATATAGGTCGAATAAATGGGAATTGATCATATGTATATTTATATATATATATATCTACTTTGAATATATATATATATATATATATATATATATATATATATATATATATATATATACTTTGAATATAATTGTGTATATCTACTTTGATATGGAGTTTTGGGACATATATGTATATGGGATTGGACTATCGGTTATATTTTAATGAATCACTATTTATATTGTTTTAACTATGAATTTAAGGGATGTCAGTGATACGTGGGAATTTCGAATGCTTCGGCTTGAGTTATGGTATTTTAATGGATCGTCATGTTTTATATATATGCATATTTTGAATAAACGTTTCGGGGTTTGGACTTTATATTTTTAAAGGGATAGTATCTATACTGTGTTTTAGAGCATATGCTTTACTTGGGGTTTGATTTGACGTTTTCTTGACTTCAATTTTGAATACGGTTTGATTCTGAAATTTTAAATGGTGTATGGATTGTCACGCCGTCATTTGACGCTTATGTCTATTTTAACTATTGAGTTATATGTTTGGATGGTGATGTCCTTATCTTGAGTATATATGATGTTATTGGGTTGTTGGACTTTTATATGTCCTGGTGTCTGATGATTTGGGGTTTGGGTACATGTGATTGATTATGTGAGTACCGTATATTGAGTTGTGTTGAGTGGAGTGCTGTGGGCACCCCTGTATGTACCTTCCCCTGTTCTTATGATACGGTTACCTGGATTAGGTATGATACGATTCGGTGCATACCTTAACGGGGTGTAGCTGTAGACCCTTGATTGGGTAGTCTGCGTGCGTAGGACAGATTTCGGAGTTATGGTTGGGAAGTTTTTACCATATAGGCCTGTGACTTTAGTCCCACATTGGACGGCTTGACCCTGGGCACGAGGCCATTGTGATGCTGACCCGGTGTCCAGTTAAATCCTGGGCACGAGTCACATCAGGAATGCTGTCCCGGTGTCTAGTCAAATGATCCCCCGTTGGATTGTTTTCCCCTGGTACTTGTGTTCGATGTTTTGGTTATACTATACCTATGCGCGTGTGTTAGTACCTTCGAATTCGTATTTCTATTGGTAAGGATCCTTCCTTGCTTGTATTGCCCTCGGGCATGTGGTTGTCTGTGAGTGGGAAAGAATGTGAAACATTTTTATGGTGTTATTATATTGCAACTATTGAGATTTGAATGACTACGTATATAAAGGATTTCATATGCATGGTTTGCACTGTTTTTGAAACGGTGGGGTTAGTACGTTGATTTAAACTACTTAACTTTGTTTTTGTCCACTCACACTCTTTCTGTTTTGCGCCCCACCAGGCCGTAGTCGTTGCTTCCGTACTGTTCGGCTGAGCGCTTCTCTTCCCGAGCATCGACTAGACTGTAGGACTTCGAGTCCCTTATCTTTAACTTTGTATTCTGCTGTTGAATTCATATACTCTTAGTTTGCTCTGTATCATCCACTAGGGTTGAGTTTGTTGGCCTGAGGCCTGTGTTGTATTTCTGTAGCATGCTAGCTCTTGGGGTGTTTATCTGTTGCTTGTTTGACAGGTTGAAGTTTTTGGGTTTATTCGTATTTCAGGGGAGACTCTGCCCGATTTTCGCCAGAAGTCTTGGCCCCCTTGTATGTTATTTTTTGGGAAGAGGGACTTGTTTATTTTGTGGGCCCGACATGGGTTGATGTCGGGCAAACCAACAGGGTCTGGCTCGGGTTCCAGGGTGGAATTCGGGTCGGGTCTTGTCACCGTTGACCACGGGTCTTTTGAGACCGTCCTGTCCTTTGGTAAGTACTAGAATGGCCTTATGACTTTGCTAAGGTTGTGTTTACACGTTAAGTTCCAGAAACTAGGGTTTGAATTTAAATTCTCTGTTTAGGTCGATTAACGAGTTATGGTGGTGAATGGTCAATTGATTTAAAAGTGCATTGCTATCTGAATATTGGAATGTAGGTATATTGTGGTTTTAATTTTGAGATGATAATATTGTTTAATTGTGGTTATCGGTTGTTATATTGATATTTGAGGTTTATGGAATATTTGGAGTTATGGAACTTCATGCATAGGTGATTTATTTCTAAATTTGATTATTTTGATTATTTGAGATTATGGAAGTATTATTTTGCCATATCTTTGTTTTTGCAACGCTTGAGAGTTTGGTATCTATATTATGTATTAAATATTTGGGTATTGAGTTGGGACTATAATATTGTCGGGATGATTATGTATATGTGTTTGGGTATGTTCAAACTTTTGGAAATGAGATATGGGATTTACAGGATTATTATTATTATTATTATTATTATTATTATTATTATTATTATTATTATTATTATTATTATTATTATTATTATTATTATTGTTATTATTGGAATATATGGATTTGGGTTTCGGACTATGCCGATGTCTGTTAGGGTTGAATTTGGTACATTGAATATTATTGCTTTGACTATGTTATTGTTGGGATGTGTTGAATTTGCATGAAGTGCAATTGAGAACTTAATTTCGAATATGGTTATTGGAAATTGAAGTAAGGGAGGGCATATTATATAATATATATATATATATATATATATATATATATATATATATATATATGGGTTTATGAAAGTAGATCTTAGAGTTTGGCTATGGGTTTCACGCCATTATGGGCACCTCCCCTTGATACTGGTTACTTTACCACACGTGGCGTTGAATTTTCCGGTGTGTGGTAAAGAATCCGGACACATTGAATTCTATTACTTTACTACACGTGACGTTGGATTTTCCGGCATGTAGTAAAGATTTAGGCACCTTTGGTCGGGTGTGCCATAGGCCTTGGCTGGCAGTCTGCGCGCGTAGGACATGGTTTGGTTGGGCCACATGTGGCGTTGGATTTTTCGGCGTGTGTGCTCACTTTGATATTGGTTACTATTACTTTACTACACGTGGCGTTGGATCCGGCATGTGCTAAGGGTCCGGGCACCTTTGGTCAGGTGTGTCGTAGGCCTTGGCGAGCAGTCTATGCGCGTAGGACATGGTTGGGTTGGGCCACACGTGGCGTTTGATTTTACGGCGTGTGTGCTCACTTGGATACTGGTTACTTTACTCACACGTGGCATTGGATTTTCTGGCATGTGGGCTCACTTGAATACTGATTTCTGGTTACTTTACGACACGTGGCGTTTGATTTTACAGCGTGTGGTAAAGAAAGTTTGGGAACTACTATAATATATTGAAAAAAAAAGAGATTGATTTTAAAGAATTATGCATATCAATTGTGAATTGTTAAAGGGAAAGGGTTTTGAGTTATGAGTTTTGGGAAAAAGGAATTAAGGTTGAAACGGGATTATTAGAAAGATCTATGAGTTTTAAGAATGGAGTGAGTGAAGAAAAATGAGTATATATTCATGAGTTGAGTATTGTGATTTATTATAAAGTGAAAGAATGATTCTAGAATTAACTTGTTGGTGTTGCTTTAAACAATTTTATATTATCTAAATCGTGATTGTTGGACGAAGAATTACGTGTGGTTTGATCCCTCTGTAAGGGTACGTAGGCAACCTAGGTTAACTTAGATGTAGCTGCAAAATAAATTGTTTGAGTTATGCTTTGAAATATGTGGCTATACATAAAGTAAAGGAACAAATTCGCAGTTTGTGTTGATATTGCCCTGGAAGAATTGAATTGGAGGCCAGTGGCCCATTTTTAAATGTGTGTGTGCTTGCATTGTGTGTACTGAAATGTAGGAATATTAAACTGTGATTTTTATAGGTGAAAAATTTGGTAAATGTAAGTTTTTTAGGGGAGACTCTGTCGAAATTTCGGTAGAAGTCTTGCCCTATTTTATTAATTAAGCAGGGACAATGTTAAATTTAGTAAGTGGGCCGGGTATTGTTGGATGCCGGACGAGTAACAGGGTTCATCATGGATTCCAAGGTGGAATTCGAGTCGGGTCCTGTTAGATAATACTAAGTTACAAGTCCATTACATATATTTTATTAAAAGCTTTGGCATACAATGAGTTGAAAATAGTCTCTTTTTGATTGAAACATTTTTTCTCACCACTTTAACCCAAAGTGTACTCTCACCACAATTCTCAACATTTGACATGTGTCCATAAACATAACAATGGTTTCATAAATACAAAACAAAAGTTATCTATAACTATGCCTATGGACATGTGTCAAGTGTTGAGAATGATGGTGAGAGTATACTTTGAGCTTGTTTGTCACACCTTCTAGGCTTGGATTGAACTAGACAAATTTTTATCCCATGTTTATTTTCACTTAGTTCTAGTTTTAAGTGGGACTGTTAATACTGGCCCCACCAAAAACACCTCCTTAAATGTTCTTAGTGAGACCCACATGGAAAGGGGGGACAAGATAGTCCCGACCCAAGCGCCTGCAACCACCCAAGCACCAGCCACAACCACCGACCACCCAAGAGACATCCACAACCATCGACCATCCCAGCGCCTGCAACTAATCCAAACCCCCACTATCACAGCCACACACAACAACCCCAATCTAGCATTGCAGCCAATTCCAGTCAGTTTCGACGAGCATCGATGGGAGACAATGACTTCGCAGCTTGAACTATGGGCTGTGGACTACAGGGACTATGAGACAACGACGAACGCGCAAGCAGAGGGAGAAGTAGAAGACGGAGTAGATTGAGAAGAAGCAAGGAGAAAAAAAATTCGGAAAAAAAAAGCAAAGAGAAAATTTTCAAAAAAAATGCGAAGAGAAAAATAGATTGAGAAGAGCAGGCGAAGGAGATAGGATGGAGAAGAAGAAGAGGAGAAGGAGAGAGGATGGAGAAGAAGAAGCAATCGGGATGAAGGAGAAAAGAATGAGATGCAAAGAGAGAAGAAAAGTAAAAATAAAAAAAATAAACCACTTTGATTTATTTTTAAAAATGATAAAAAATCTAGTCCTAGTCCAAGCATACATCAAGCACAGTACAAGTGTTATTCAGCTTAGGCCAGGCCAAGCCAATCCAAAACAATCCTTGATCATAGTCCATGCCAAGACAGTCCTTTGTAATAAACGAGCATTTTGAGTTGAAGTGGTGAGCAAAAATATTTCTTCTCTTTTACCATATCTCATTAAAGCTGTGGTGAGCGGCATACATTGCTAACTACTTAGAGCATCCACAATCATGCTCCCTATTTTTAGTTAAAATTTAGCTAAAAATACACAAAAGTTATTTTAGGAGCTCTTTATAAACTTTGAACTCCAATCATACTCCCTAGTTTAGAGAGACATAAATACTATAGTTATTTTAAAATTCAATATGATTGGTCCATCTTTATAAAAAAATAATATAAAAAATAGTTAGCATTAATTAAAAATTTAAACTATGCATAAAATAAAGCAACATTAAATTTTAGGGAGCCACTAGGAGTCCTTTCTCTTTCCTCAGATTTAGGAGTTCCTAGAGGCCTCCCTATTTTAGGAGGTGGATAGGAAGCATGGTTGAAGATGTATTTTTCAATTCCTCCCTAAAATTTGTCTAATGAGGTGATTTAAGAAACCCATTGTGGATGCTCTTAGCCAATTGGGAATTACACCGGCCTGAGCGTGCTCCTCCTCCTCTCTTTCAAGTCCCAAACATCTTTTATTTTCTTTTTGGGCCTGCAGCCAAAAAAGAAAAACAGAAGAATTCATCATGCTTGGTGGGGGCAAGAAAGTAGATTTCTCAGGTATCACACTCAAAGATATATCATGGCCATGATTCTTTTTCCACTAATTATAACACATCTCAATTTACTTTTAGCCATGCCTTTTATTGGAAGCCTAGTATTTGTTTCTTAATGGTGAGCGGAAACTTTATTTTCCTAAAGGCATTTAAACATAAAGTCGTTACAATTCAAAATTTGAATGGAAATGGATTAATTAATTTTTATATAAGTGATATTGAAGAAGGGAGTGATCAAGCTCAGGACTTTGAGAACATAAATAAATATTCTTAACCACTTGAACTACAAGGCCATGCGAATGGACATCGAGGTTAATTAAACCGAAGTGTTGAATCTAGATGTTGAGAATTATCTTGTGTGGTTGAGTAGCTAGTAGCTACAAATGCCATGTCTTCACAATAGTGAAGAAGCTTGAGGAAATTAAATAGATACATAAGAAATGTATATCAAACCAATGTGGTTAGTAAAAGTGGTGTAAGGTACCTATAATTGTAATATGACTGATGCTTGATATGGCGTTTGGGTGGGTGAGAGGTAACTATAATTGTAATATGACTGATGCTTGATTTGGAGTTTGGGTGGGTGAGAGGTAACTATAATTGTAATATGACTGATGCTTGATTTGGAGTTTGGGTGGGTGAGAGTTACCTGTAATATTGTTTTTCATGCAAACTTGCTTCTCCATACCCTCAGATCTTTTGTTTGGGTGAAGATGTGGTGGAGGTGTAGTTTAAATTTATTGCATTTATCATCTTAAAAACTTCTCCCCATTCCTCAAATAACAAATTGATAAGTACGTTTGCATTGATTAGACCTGGCAAAGGAGTTATGCGTTGTGGTGTTCATGTCAATTCATTTTTATTAACAGGCGGACACAACACGACTCGTTAAGTTAACCGGTGAAAAATACTTAACACTAACACGATCCGTTACAATTCGCAAATGACATGACACGACCCGTTTCATCATTAAGACTAGTAATTCACTTTAACCACATGACTGTTTCATCCGTTTCACTTGTTGAAAAATAAAATATATTTCTTAACAATTTGTTAAATGAAAATACCTCACATTATACAATAATACAAATTATGTTTAAATATTTAAATAAGGGGTGCTGATTTTTCCATTCCCCTTTTGTCCATTTACACTCCCTTTTGTTTTTTTAGTAAATCTGACTTTTTCCCTTCAAACTAATTATGTCTTACTTACAACCCATCATTTTATTTATCTATAAATAAAACCTAATTTTTATAAGTAAACCCCAATGACTAGGATCCAATTCATCAAGTTACCTAATTAAGCTTAAAATCTTATTTATTATACTTTTTCAAATTCCAAAAATACCCCTAGTTAGTGCTTACCAATATGCACATTAATGGTGTTTCAATTTTGCATAGATTTAGGGATTTTTAAGTCAGTTTTTCCTTTTAAAAAATCAAATATACGTTGGTACTCTTTGGAAGGTTTCCCAATTTGACTACTTGATCATTTATTGTTTTAATTTTAAAGGGGTAATTACAATTTTGGTCACTAGGGTTAGGGTCGAATTTAATTTTGGTCACCGAAATTTCAATTTTCCTATTTTGGTCACGGTATTTGCAATTGTTACCAAATCATGTCAAATGTTTGAATTCTTTTAGTTTCATTAATTAAATTAATTATTTTTAATTATTAGACATTTTTAATTTTTTAATCCTCCTCTTTCTCTTTTTTTTTACCCAACCCCTCTTGACAATGGCATCCAAAACCACCCACCTCAATCTCAAACAATTTTCATAAACATTTTTCGGAACGTTCCTGTATGTGCTTGTCTGACAACCGATCCTTTAAGGCCAACTACCCATACCAGAAATTATAATTAAATCCAACTCCTCTAGTACGGTAGCGAGAGTGTCCATTTCAACCGGTTACACCTCATCGACTATACCTCACACATATGGTATTAGTAAAGTTTGTCAGCTTAACCCCTCCGGAGGTTTAGGGAATCAAAACCCAAGAAAGTCGCTATGCCCCTTTCACCCTCAAGTCGTTGAGGATAATGTCCGCAGGCGTATACCCTCCAAACTTTGGACAACCAAAACCAAGCATTCATAAAATTAAGCACATATGGAATCATAAACAGTGCAGTTTTCGCACACAACAATATATACCATGCCATACATATACAAAACACAAGTCCGAGAGTGAGTCCCCCTACCTAAAATCCAAAGATGATGCCTAACTTGCATTCTACACCTTTGAACTCAAATTTGTTCTTTCTTGGGCGACTGATTCATAGTCCAATCATTTCAAAAATGTTACTCGTTGTTCCAAAAGAATAATCCAATTTACTTTTAAGGCCTCAATTTCCCAAAATTATAAATCTAGCCTTGAACCTTTAGTAATTACATTTTACCTCATCTTTTGATAAATTACAAAACAACACCAAAACTACAAAATAATTTGCTATTTGGTCCTTAATACAAAACCAACGTATTTCCAAGTCAATTTTCCAGATTTCTCAAGTTCAAAACAACTTCCATATCACTTAATCAACAATAACCCTTGTAATTTCTCTTAATACCATATCAAACTCAATAATTATGAAATTTGAAATTTATCCAAAATTTCAGAAAATTAAACCAACTCAAACTTATATCTTAAATGATATCTTATCCTCAATTAAGCTTCCCCCAACCACAATCTTGTAACGTCCCGGACCAATTTTTAAAGCAAATTAATAAAATAAAAAGGTTTGAATAAATTGAGTAATTAAAATAAACAAAAAGGAATTAAAAAGGATTTAAAATAAGAAAATTGGAATTTAATATTAATTTAATTTTAAGAGGGCCTTTTGATCAACTATAATTTAGGGACGGAATTTGGTGAAATGAGTTACGCCATTGCGTCTGTCTCGTCGAAACAAGTTCGTGCATATGCGGAGCATCCAATTCCGAGTTGTAACGAACGCGTAACGGTCTAGAAAAAAATAAAATAAAAAATAAAAAAATGAATTTTCAGATTACTGTAGCGGCTACAGTTCCGCTATAGTGCCGCGATGTCTTCTTCTTCTCCAGCTCTCCCTCATTTCTTCTCCCTTGACTTTGATTGGTGATTTCTCCCTCCACCGATGTCCGTTTCGGGTGATACCAGTCCCAAAATATTCGTCTCTTCGTCCTCTACCTAGCCTACCCAATTTTCCAGCTCAAAAGCCCACTGATTTTAAACTGGAGAGACTGAAAGTTCAGTGGTTCTAGAAGTTTCCGATGCGTTTTCCAGTGACTCCGGCCACCATTGTCGTCGAGTGAGGTATGAAATTTCATCTACTCTTTGTGCTCTATCCATTTATGTAGGTATTGTAGATCGATTTTGAGGTTTTGTAGTTCGTTCAATATACCCATATTTGGCCGGTTTTCGGGTTGAATTTCCGGCCACTTGCCGTCGTCTATGGACGTTCCCATAGTTGAGAAAGTTGCTCCACTCATCGAGCAGTATAGGTAGATGGAAGGACAGCTCTTGGTTTGGAGTTTGTCCGACTCTGGAATATCGCTTTGGGCACCCAATGCGCTGTCAGTGTGGGTGGCTGTGCGGGGCCCACTTGTAACTGTCAACCTTCATTCCTAAATTATCCTTACATCGTCATGAGCGCGTAGGTGTGCTCGGATTTCAATTTGGAGTTCGTATGACAGTCGAACGGATTTATGCCTATTGTGCATTATCTGGGTTCGATGTGTTTGGATCGTCGGATCGGTCCCAATTCTTAGTATATTGTTCCCCGTATTTTTAGGATCGTGTAGGAGTTGACGGATTGTGGATTGGATCCCCGGATGCTCCGAAACAATGACTTAAAGTTTAATTAAACGAAAACCGTCCAATCGTGCGATCGTGAGAAATGCGACTGTTCGATCGAGACCGAAACTTCGGGACTTGATTAGTTCACTTTGTTGGACGTTTGGGAGCGTTCGGATCCATTTGGAGGTCGTGGGCCCTGTGGGCCCGGTTGACCTATTCGGGAAGTTTGACCAATCGATTGACCATGAGTCTTTCGAGGTGGTCCCACATGTTGAAAGGAGTGGTTTGACTCTAAATCTCTACGGTAAGTGTGCACGCACACTTTAAATCCCTGGAACTAGGGTTTGAATTAATTCTCGGTTGATGTCGGGTTTTGGTTTGTATTGATGAGTGGACTTTGTTTTGAAACGAGCATTATTTTAAGAAATGATTTGAAATGCATATAAAATGGTTTATCTCGAATATTGGGATTTAAATATTGTTTTAAATCGTGAGTTTGGTTTTGATGGAACTATTCGATTATAATTTATACTTTAGCTTATGCATGTTTTGGGTCCCGGGCTTATATGGGACATAATGGTCGTATTTTAGTATTGATTTAATATTGGAGCCTTGGTATTTGATGAATTTATTGGATTATATTTAATAAATGAATATTGGGTGAGATGACGGGATGATAAAATTGTTTGGCAACGAATTATGAAGCTGACAGATGTTATATTTTAAGATTACTTATTTATACGTTAATATTGGAAATGTACGAATAGCGTGGGTTATATTCCATACCTTTGGGAATATAGATATATCCTATACCTAAGTGAATTTATATTTTATACCCTTGGAGACTTATAACTTATACTTTTGGGAAGTTATATTTATATAATTGGGAAATGTGTATCTATATTGTTTATTGAACATTTTGAGCTATACTTTCAAGAGTCGTATTTATACTTTGATTATGTTTCGGGCTATGTGTCCCGGGGTTGAAATCGTGCGTTTATGGATTTGTTACTTATACTTATAATTATATATAATGGGGATTATGTATGCCATGTGTCGGGAGGTGAGGTCTCCTATGTTGTGTTATAGTGTTATTTATGCATATTGGGTTTTAATTATGATTTACGGGATATTTGGTTTTGGTCGATTATGAAAGCGGGTCTTTGGGACTCGGCTTGGGCTTGAGGTATAGTATTGTTGGATGTTATATTGTTAGAATCATTATTTATACTGGTTGATAAAGGTGAATAGCATGGAAAGTTTGAGAGATTGCTCGTGATTGAATATATATGTGTTTAACAGTGGTAAGTGTGTGAATTAACGAGTTGATTATATAAATGATTAGTTGGGCAGTGGGCCACACGTGGCGTTGGATTATCCGGCATGTGTGCCCACTTTGATAATTGGTACGAGACCCACACGTGGCGTTGGAGTATCCGGCGTGTGGGGGGCTCATTTGGTTGTTTTCACTTGCTACATGTGGCGTTGGATTATCGAGCGTGTAGTAGAGGACCGAGCACCTTTGATCGAATGTGCCGAAGGCCCTTGACTGGGTAGTCTACACGTGGCGTTGGATTATCCGGCGTGTAGTAGTAGTCTGAGCGCGTAGGACAGAGGATTGGTCGAGCCACATGTGGCGTTGGATTATCCGGCGTGTGGGCTCATTTGAAGGTTGTTCACATTTGTGTTAACCACACGTGGCGTTGGACTTTCCGGTGTGTGGGCTTCTTTATGCATTAACTTGCTTGTATCACTTCAATTAATTGTGGTCTTGGAATTGAGTTTGTCGATATAAAGAGCTACGTGTGGCTTGATCCCTGACGGAGAGTACGTAGGCAGCCTAGATTGATCTAGGTGCAGCCACAACATAATCTGTTTGAGTTCTGTTTGGTACTTTCAGTTTATTATTTTGAAGGATTAAATTTGAGGCCGGAGGCCATTTGAATTGTGTGTGTAATTTACCTTGTGCATGCTGGTGCTTGGGAGGCATATTATGTTGTTTGTTTGACAGGATGAAATTTTGGTAAAGTCCATTTTTCAGGGGAAACTCTGCTCGATTTTCGGCAGAAGTCTCGCCCATTTTCCTTTGTTTCAGGAAGAGGAAGTATTTGTTTAGTATGTGGGCCCGACATGAGTTGATGTCGGAACAACCACAGGATTCGACATGGGTTCCGGGGTGGAATTTTGGTTGGGTCCTGTCAATCTACTCAAAATTCATATCAAAACATGATATTGAAGCTTAATTCACCATAATCTCCAAATAGTAGCAAATTCGAAATCTGCATAACAGCTCTTAAAATTTACCTTAGATTGTAGAGCTCGTTCTCACGATCACGTAGGCGAAGACGGTTTAGCAATCCGAGCTCTAGAACTTAATATATGAATTTAAGAAGATTTTGAAGGAAGTAGAGTTTTTTCCTTCTGTCAAAACCAAATGAACGAAGACGAGCAGTACTTAAACTGTGCTTAAACAGTATTTTTATTATTTTTTATTCTTTTGTTGCCACGTGTCGCGCTATGATTGGTCCAACTTCAATAATTCCTTAAAAATTCATCGGACTCCGAAAATTACCACATACTCGTAGTGATGTAAACTATTTTTCTATGATATCAAATTACCAAAATTCCAACTTCGAAGTATCAGGAAATAAATCCTCCCTTGAATAAACCAATGGTTGTTTGATTTAAATATTCATGAAAATTCAAATTACAATCAATTGGATTGGGAAATTTTTATTGTGAGCTTAAACAAAAGATTTGGAAATTTTCGGGGCATCACAGCTGACGTGCAATTCCAGTGCAAGAAGACTCAAGCGAGACAGAAGAAATAACAGTCCAACTTGGCCAGAAGTCAATTTTGCCAATAGATTCTTACAGAAAATGAAAGTACAAATCTCTAAGAATTCTCAGGAATTGGAAATCCTTGCAGTGTTTCACAGTTCAGGCAGCTCTGCTTGAATCTTGTTATTACATTTTTTACATAAGTGTTTTGCTTAACTTACCAATTTTATCAAGGGAAATTATAAAGTCCTCATCTGTTTGAGGCAGGAAAAGAACTTACTTGGGAGATATTCCTCACCCAAATTCACAATCACTTGATTAAAGTCAATAGCTTGGGGTGCAAGTTATTACTTCTTTCAAATCTGTTAGGGTTTTTAACCGCTAACAGTGGCACGCTTAAACATAAAAGAAAGTTGACTTATTGACCACAAATGGTTTTTAGGTCAATGGGGAACTTCACCTAAACATCATAGTTACAACAGAAAAACATATGAATGCAAATAAATAAGTAAAGGAGGCATAAAATATAATAATATATAGACTTATCACCCACCCCTCCACATCGACGACATCGACACCCACCTTCCCCACCCAACCACGTCTTCCCCCGGTTGCGACCCACCAACCACCTCAAGCACATCCCCTACCTCATCTCTCTGATGCGGTTGCACAAGTTATACCGTTGGAGTCCATTTCAAGAATCAAAATTTCATATGTAGAGGGAGGCCATGAAAAATTTATGGGTTTGAATCATCTATGCCTTTTAAAGTTTATTGGGTTCAGAGCTTGTGAGAGGTACACAAGTTATGGGGATATGGGGTCTGTAAAGCTTGTGTTTGGTAAAATTTCAAGCCAAATGTTTTCGCATTAAACTCGATAGGCCTATGCTTTTAATGGGTATTATGATGAAGCAATTAGGTACTTTTATTTGATGCAAAAACGCAAGAGCCGAGTACAACGAACCAAGCAACACTAGCAAAACTCACACGAAAGCCAAGACTCTCCCCGTGATGTAAAGAAACCAGAGAAACAAAGCCTTCTCAGAAATTCCAGAACAGAAAAGCTAGAAGCCCAAAACAAAAGCAAAAGTAAGAAAATAAAATATTACACCAAAGGGGGGCCATGTAGGCCATCCCTAGATAAAACAAAAACCAACAAGGGAGGAGGCTGTGAAGCCCATTGCAAACGTCGCATCCTCGAATTTGACATAGTTGTGTTCCAGATCTAGTTGGAATGCAATAATCTCTAGTTTTGCCCATTTATTGGGTGCATTGAAAAAATAGTTGTTGCAAGGGTGGGTGTGTGTGCAGGTGTGTAGGTTTAGATTGGAGGTGGTGGCCATTTACCTAGGTTCTGTTGGGGTGATGGTGGATGAGGGTGATCGGGGTTGGGGAGGGAGGTGGCTGAAGATGAGGTAATTTCTTTTTATTTTTCTTATTTTTTGTTTTCCATTTTAGTTTATTAATTATTTTCTAATTTTGATTTTATTTTTTTATTGTTTTTTGTGACCACGTGTGCAGGTCACGTGATAGAAAAATGGATTTATTTTTTGGACAAGGGTGATAGAAAAATGGATGGAGATCCAAAAAATTGACAGAGAATCCCAAATTGACAATTTTCATATAGTTTAAGTCCTTAATTTACAGAAAAAATATTATATGGGACAAATTGACAATTATGACATAGTTCAGGGGGCAAAATGGCGGTTAACCCTTTTTCTAATGACATGTTTATTAACTTAGAATTGGAGAAAATATGAATCGGGGTGAGCATGGGTTGCTCTAAGGTACGTACTCCTTATATTAGTAATATTGTAAACATGGGAGTAGTCATGATTGAGAATCATTCCCATTTATTTAGGCCTTGTTTGGGAAAAAAAAAAATTTCACCGAAAACCTGTTCACTTTAAAATTAAGCAATTTAAGGTGTTAGCAAACTAAAATACCCCGATTATTTTGACAACATTGGCCTTTTGACAACAACTTTTAAAAGTAGGCTCTGGGTTTCTTTTCAAAGTTGCTTTCAAAAGAAGCAGAAATGAACACCAATTTTGGGGACATGCGATCCGCTCCCTGAATTTTTTTAATTCCCAAAATACCATCATGAATTTTTAAAAATGACACCACCTCCACCACACCACCATCACTGTCACGCCCCAAAATCGAGACACGTGACAGTGGCACGTACCTTGAGGATCCCCGAATATATAACACCTAAGTCCAAGCGTTATACTCCCAAGATTCCCAAAATACGCTAAGCCTTTATAAATAAATTAAAACGGATTGGATCAGAGTGTTTAACAACGGAAAAATAATTTATAATATTATACAAAATTTCTTTCAGAATTACACTAACCCTAGAGGTCATGAAATAATATCAACAACCTCAGAAATTGTTTTACAAACCAATAATGAAAATATACTAACCCTCTAGAATTCAAATTTACACATGTAGTGAAACATGATTAGTTGTGATGAATATGGTTCATAACCTGACAACAACGTGAGACACGAGCCAGATGCTGACAAGTGAGGAGGTCACACCAAGATGTCAACCACGAAATGAATCTACAACAAAAGTAGGGATGAGCATCACATACGTTCATTTGCCCCGTAGGAGGCTCCCGCCAGGTTTGAAAGTAAATAATGAATATAATAATGATAATAATAATGGCCAGAGATTTACTTCAAAATCAATGAAAGAATATGCACAAACACAAACCGTATCCATTTATTGTGAATCCAAAACCAATTGGAATGCTCAAGCAATTTTTGTAAACATTTTTCAGAACGTTCCTGTGTATATGCTTGTCTGACAACTGATCCTTTAAGGCCAACTACCCCTACCAGAAATCATAATTAAATCCAACTCATCTGGTACGGTAGCTAGAGTGTCCATTTCAACCGGTTACACCTCATCGACTATACCTCACGCATAGGGTATTGGTAAAGTTTTTCCGTAACCCCTCCGGAGGTTTATGGAATCGAAACCCAAGGAAGTCACTGTGCCCCTTTCACTCTCAGGTCGTTGAGGATAATGCCCGCAGGCGTATACCATCAAAACTTTGGAGAACCAAATCCAAGCATTCATAAAACCAAACAATATGGCATCCAAAAACATTGCATTTTTCGCACACAACAATATTTACTATGTCATACATACACAAAATACAAATCCGAGAGTGAGTCCCCTTACCTAGAATCCAAAGCTGATGCCCGACTTGCATTCTGCACCTTTGAACTCAAATTGTTCTTTCTTGGGCAACTGATTCCTAGTCCAGTCATTTAAAAAAAATGTTACTTAAAATCTTCTTTGCAATTTAGTTCTTATAACCATCTTTAATTGCACTGTAGTCCTCTCACTAGTCAATAATTTTACTTTTATCCTCATACTTTGTCCAAATCATATTTCAATCCCCAGACTTATTCATAATTTCACTTTGGTCCTCATACTTTTTCCAAATCATATTTTAGTTCTCAGACTTATTCATAATTTCACTTTGGTCCTCACATTTTACCTTATTTGTCCTTTGGCACTTATACGTGTTTTAAATTATCTTTTGGTCTTCCATTTTCAAGTCCGACTTTCGGCCAACAATTCATAGACAAACTTCAGGAATCAAACCATCTTAAATCTACCTTAACCCTCTGAATTTTTCAGAATTTTCTGAGTGAAGCTTCCAAAGACAAATAACCAACTCAAATTATAACTTGAAAACTAACAAAAGCTTGTGTCAGTTGATCCACTCCTGAGAAGGCTACACTGGCTGGATTGCCATGATTTTTGGATATGTTCTAGAGAACAGAATTTTGAACACCTTCCATGAAGGATTTATTGTCATCTGGGTAAGGGAAATTGACATACAATAGCGAATATGGTGTTGTACAGTGATAACAGTAGAATTTGAGGAAGTGACGAATATGCTTACCACAGACATAGCTAAAGAACTTGGATTGCCCTGATTTTTGGATATGTTGTAGTTCTCAAACTGAGGAACAACTTCAGAGAAGGAATGTTTGTCAAACGAGTAGTAGAGACTGAAGAAAAATGTTGAAAACCAAGCTGCAGAGAACTCACCAGCCATGGATGAACACAGAAAGTTCGTAGCTGGTTTGAGGTAGCTAGACTGGTTTGATGATGCTGATTTTTGGATATGTTATAGTCCTCGAGTAGATGAATAACTTTCTTGAAGAAGCTTTTCTAATTTGAGCTTTAGAGATGGGAGTTCTATAGTGATAAACAGTGCCCATTATTTGGGTTTCTGAAGAGGGAGAAGAAGTGGAAGAAGAAGAAAATGATGAAATGAAATAAAATAAAATGAAATGAAGAGAAATAAAAAATAAAGGAAAAAGAAAGGAAAGAGAAATGATAAGAGAAATGATAAGAAGTGTCGGCAGCTTATCTCACATGTGAACAATGTTAGTAACTTATTTCTCTCTTTTTCATTTTAACTTCTTCCCAACTTCAAAGTATCAGGAAATAAATCCTCCTTTGAATAAACCAATAGTTAATTTATGAAAATCCAAATTACCATCAATTGAACTGTGAAATTTTTATTGTGAGTTTACAAAATATTTGGAAATTTTTGGGGCATCACAATCGCCATTGCCACAACCACTACCACCAACAAATCCTCCTTCTCCTTCTCAACCTCCACCTCCACAACCTTGATCCCCACAACCACCAACACATCTACCTTCATCATCACCACCACCACCATGACGCCACCGCCACCTCCTCAACCTCCACCACCTCCGCAACTACCACCTCCACCTTCATCACCACCACCTCCACCACTACCACTATAACCACATGAGTAGCGCATAACACTTTCAACATCATGTCTATTTTAGTCATTATTTACAGTTACAACAGTTTATTACTAAAATTTACCAAACAGTTTTGACACTGTTTTTTGTACTAATAACACTTTAAAAATATTGTTTGCCAAACATGAAATGCTTTACTTTACATCTAATTATTTTCAAGCATAGTAGAAACAACTTTTTTTAAAAGTGACAGCAATCCCAAACTGGATCGTTCGTTGGTTTATGTGAATAGTGCCAGAATAACCAAAAGTACTCCTTATATTTAGAGAAAGCCCTCACAATTTCATTAGGTGAATCATCAACCTCCTTCAACCGATTACAATAACCCATGTGTATTGGGTTAGAAAACTTGAGCATCAAGGATAAGCAAAACAATTCAGATACAATATTGGAAACTACTAGAAAATCTAAAAATTACCAAAAATACTAAAGGTATTAGTGCAAATCCTAAAGGTATTAGGGACAGCATGCTAGAAATGGAAAAGCTTCATCTCCATGGCTGCCAGGAGGCCAAAGCCTCCCAGCTGTTGCCTTCTCTCTTCTCTCCCTTTGTGACTCTCAGCTCTTCCTCTCTTTGTGTACAATGTAAGTGTAAATGATGGAAACTTTTAATGAATCCCCCTTCTTCAGTTGATGCCCTCTATTTATAGAGTTTAACTCTCAATTTTCGTTCTCCCTTTTGGCTTCTAAAGCACACCTCTTCCAGCTGGCTCATTAATTGCACAGCTGTCCAATAAATGCTATGTAACTATTCAGCTTGGTCTTCCAATGCAAGGCTTGACTTTTGCTCTTTTTTCTGAACTCCCAAAGCTAATTAATCTCCCATCTTCTCTTGGTATCAGATTTCATGTGTGGCTGCTATTAGGTGAAGCACATGGCTAGAGGGATGTGGCCACATGACTCATTAATGTGTTATAGTCGCCAACTAGACTTCCTATGAACTTTCTTGGGTGTTTGACGTGTTGAGGAATCCACATTTGTCCAATGGGGCTGAATTGTGGATATATTGTAATAGACACCCATTGGAACAACTTCTATGAAGAATACCTCCTCATCCGAGCTGTCTAGGTTGCTGAAATAAGGTCTGCAATGTGACCTAAGAAACTGGACTCACAAGGGAGTGTAGCCCAAATTGGGTTTGTCTTTAAGCTCTTCTTCCATTCATCCAAATCAGGCCTTAACATGTATAATTTGCATGAATTATGCTCTCTTGCTCTTTTGACCTACAAAACACACAAAGAGAGGTAAATGATTCAAAATGCTAAGAAACCAAGCAAAAGGACTAAGCGAATATATAAGGCATATATATGTGTGAAATTATGAGCTTAACACACTCCCAAACTTAGATTTTGCAAGTCCTCGAGCACAACAAAATTAAACTAAAAGGAAAATTGTTAACTTTCCAACATGACAGAAATGTTAAACTTCATAGACATGGCTCAACAAGGAACATAATAAGCACTAAGGAAATTCTAAACATTATTCAAGTGCTACCACAATCTCACACAAATCATGCTCAAGGTGTGTGTGTGTGTGAAATAGCCACAAAGATACAACTGTGTGAAATAGCCATGAAGATACAACTCATGCTTCTTAAACAACGATATGAATTCCTGCAAAAATGAACACAAGTTTGCCATGCTAAACCAAGATCAATAGGACTTTATTAATGGATGTAATGGGGTTATGGAAATGGTTAGACAAAGGCTGGAAATACAAAGTCTATGGAACAAAGTAGACCACATCATGTAAACAAGATCATTGACATTTGAAATGCAAGGTGCAAAACTTGAATAGCTCTCCACACCATATTTTGCAATTGAATTTCTTCACAAGATTGATTTTGACATTTAATCACTTTGTATAATATTTGGCCCAATTTTGCGGCTCTTTACCCTAGAACACCATAATTTCTACGTATATCAACCTAGGGTCGTGACTACATTGGCCACGTTTTTTTTTCAGCTCAATTGTTGCCTTGAATACATTAGAATCTCAACTACAATCATGCTCTACATGTCCCCTAAATGCTAAGATTTTAATGGATGATAAGGTGATAGAAAGAAACAACTAAGTGTTTTGGCACAAAAAGGTTGACAAAGGAACATGTATTGTAGGGGTTGATGGAGGAAAAATAGGTTTAACAAAGATGGCCTAAATCATATCATAGTTATAACTTGACATTCCAGTGAATCACACAAGCCAAAATGCATACAATTGGCTAAGACATGCAAGAGGTGTATAGTCATGGCATATGTGCATAGAAAGCTAAAGCATAATTATGTGAGACTTAGCTAGCAAAAGAATCATAGAAAGCTAAAGAATAATTATGTGAGACTTAGCTAGCAAAAGAATAAGATTCAGACCTAACACAATGCTTATCAAATTCCTAAGAGCCATATTAGAAGTAAGACTCATGATTTATCATTGGTGTTGGAAAGAAAACTAAAAAAAACATGACTCGAAGAAAAGAAACAAAAGGGAAGACGAGAGGTTTCAAATTGTTGTTTTGCCTTATTTCGACATATGTTCTGTTTTGACATGTAACTTTCAAACCACTTGGTCAAATTTAACATTCTTTATGTCATTGGATTCAGCATGAAAAACTAAAGACACATTGTAGACCAAAATTTCAAAACAGACACAGAACACAAAAACTACGTTTTGATTAATCGAACACAAAAACTAAAAACCTTCCTACACCCCCAAACTTAAATAAAGCATTGTCCTCAATGTTTGAATCCACATAAAGCATGCAATGCACATGAAATCCAGGGAGAGGAAGCAAAACAACAAATAACTAAAGGAAAGAAATGAAAGAAAGAGATAGAGTTTAGAACTTCCCCTTGAAGGCAATGAGAGGGTAATGCACATAGTAGGGCAACACATGTTCTTCTTTGAGCATTTGGGTAAGCTGCTCATAATGTTTCTCCCACAACAAGGAAATTAAAACCCTAACAAAAACAAAACAGAAAAGAAGACACAATTAAGCATGAGTAGCAGTTATTATACAAATGAAAGAGATATGATCGGAATGCTTCCCTTTTAAGTGATTAGCTAGAGCGTGGATGGCCATAGTAGCTGGAGGTCGACTTCTCCGCTCCTCCATACTCCCAGTTTGTATTGGTTGGGTTGTCTCCTTTCTCTCCCTCTTTCTTATTCAGGAGTCAAACCCAGGTCTTTTGCTTGGAGGTAATTGTCCTTTTCATTGGACTACAAACACAACTTGTCAATTAACGTTATTAACTTAATAACATGAAACTGTCTTGTTACTAAAAATAAAATAGGAAAACCAAATAGAATCAAGCAATGTTATCGATCCATGGCAACGGTGCCAAAAACTTGTTGCGTAGATTCAGCTGCGCCAAAATCGATTCAGTTGCATCCTCAACTTGTGATACTCGCAAGTGCACGAGCCGTTGGTAGTTTAGCATATGTAAGTCTGAGGTCGATTCCACAGGGATTGGTGATTGAATGATCCAATTCAATTTCCCTACACAAAACAGAAATGAAAACAAAAGAACAGAAAACAAAAAAGAAAGAAAAGAACTAAGACAAGAAGGTGAGATTTTAGAATCCACCGTAATTGTTCTAATCATGTTATGGAAGCAAGTAAAAAAATTGATTCATTCATGACGCTGCCCACAAATAAGTTCATGTTGTTTGGATCAGATTGCATTGAACATCACAAGGACCCCAAAGCATGGTGTTTACATTAAGAGTCCTAGAAACCAAATCACATGAACCATTTCTATGTAGTTCATGAGTTGCTAATGGAAGGAATGAAGATGGTCCCAAACCTTACCAACAAAAGCATAATACATAAAACCTTAGGTGATCAATCAAAGGATGCAAAATAGCTCCATTAAAACAGTGAAGAAGAATTCATGAATGAAATCAACTTTATAAACTCAAACCATGATACAAGACCAGCAAGATTTTTATTAAAACTAATGACAGAAAAACAAAGTAAAGCTAAGGAAATACAAGAAGAAAACAAAAGGCAAAGGGAGGAGAAGAAGATAGGGACAACATGCTAGAGATGGAAAAGCTTCATCTCCATGGCTACCAGGAGGCCAAAGCCTCCCAGTTGCTACCTTCTCTCTTCTCTCCCTTTGTGACTCCCAGCTCTTCCTCTCTATGTGTACAATGTAAGTGTAAATGATGGAAACTTTTAATGAATCCCCTTTCTTCAGTTGATGCCCTCTATTTATAGAGTTTAACTCTCGATTTTTGTTCTCCCTTTTGGCTTCTAAAGCACACCTCTTCCAGCTGCCTCATTAATTGCACAGTTGTCGAATAAATGCTATGTAACTATTCAGCTTGGTCTTCCAACAAGGCTTAACTTTTGCTCTTTTTTTTGAACTCCCAAGGCTAATTAGTCTCCCCTCTTCTCTTGGTATCAGTTTTCATGTGTGGCTACTGTTAGGTGAAGCACATGACTAGAGGGATGTGTCCACATGACTCATTAATGTGTTATAGTTGCCAACTAGACTTCATGTGAACTTTCTTAGGTGTTTGACATGTTGAGGACTCCAAATTTGTCCAATAGGTCTGAATTGTGGATATGTTGTAATAGACACCTATTGGAATAACGTCCATGAAGATGCCTCCTCATCCGAGCTGTCTAGGTTGCTGAAATAAGGTCTGCAATGTGACCTATGGAACTAGACTCACAAGGGAGTGTAGCCCAAATTGGGTTTGTTTTTAAGCTCTTCTTCCATTCATCCAAATCAGGCCTTAACATGCATAATTTGGATGAATTATTCTCTCTTGCTCTCTTGACCTACAAAACACACAAATAGAAGTAAATGACTCAAAATGCTAAGAAACTAAGCAAAATGACTAATTGAATAAGGCATATATATGTATGAAATTATGAGCTTAACAAGACCCACCAAGCAAAATCATAATAAATATATAAAAAAATCGATCTGGGTATTTTAATTCAACCAAAATTCAAACTTTTTCCATCCTAGGAATGCATCTTTTGTAACATCCCTGACCCGATTTCACTATTCAATCCCAATTGTTTATTCAAATAAATAATTTTGGTGAAATTACAATTTTGCCACTGGAATTAAGGGTATTTTAGGCACTTTAAAAATTCCGAAAAGAATTTGGGAAATTGAGTTGTGCCGTTGCATCTGGCTCGTCGATCCGAGTTCGTGGATATGCGGTACATCCTCCGTCCGGTGTCCGTTTCAGGTGATTCCAGTCCCAAAATCTTCGTCTCTTCCTCCTCTACATATCCTGCCCATTATCCCAGCTCGAAAACTCAAGGATTTTGGAGCGACTGAAAGTTCGATGGTTATCGAACTTTCCGACGAGTTTTTCGGCGACTCTGGCAAACCGTTTTGGTCGAGTGAGGTATGAAACTTCATCTACTCTTCGTGCTCTATCCATTTATGTAGGTATTGTAGATCGGTTTCAAGCCTAGGTTGTTCAATTTAGAAACCCATTTTAGGCCAGTTTTGAGTTGAATTTCCGGCCACTTGCCGGCCAAACTAGATGTTGCCGTAGTTGAATAAAATGCTCCACTTGTTGAGTTGAACCTATACCTGAAGTCTTGACCCTTGGTTTGGAGTTTTTCCGGTCACCGGAATTACTATGCACACCCAATTCCGGCGGGTTCCGGGGCACTGTTGTGGTGGTGCATTGTGTCCTAAAATGTTCCTCATGTCGTCCTGAGCGCGTAGGTGTGCTCGGATTCCAATTTGGTTATCGTTTGACGGTCGAACGGATTTACGCCTATTATGCGTTATCCGGGTTCGATATGTTCGGGTCGTTGGATCGGTCCCATTTCCAAGTATGTTGTTCCCTGTACTCCAAGGATTGTGTAGGAACTGACGGATCAAGAATTGGAGTCCCGGATACTCCGAATCATTAACCCTAAGGTTAGGTAACCCGGTTACCGTCCGGTCATGCGATTGGCGCAGTTCCGACCGCTCGATTGAGACCAAACTGCCTGGACGTGTTTAGTAAATCTTGTTGAACCTTTAGGAATGTTCGGATCAAAAATCGGAGGTCGTGGGCCCCGGAGGCCCGGTTGACCTATTCGGGAAGTTTGACCAATCGGTTGATCGTGAGTCTTCTGAGGTGGTCCCACCTGTTGAAGAGTGTAGTTTGACTCTAGAAACTCCCCGGTAGTTGTGCACGCTTACTTTGAGACCCGAGAACTAGTTTCTTGAGTTAAAGTTTGTTGTTAGGTACGCGTATTAATTAAAGCGTTTATTCTCTCAATTAGGTACTCTTGCTTCGCGTACTCCGGAAGAAAAACTCTCTAAGGATTGAGCAGCGTGGACTTATTGTGAGTGGACATTTGTTTTGAACAAGCATTATTTCAAAGATTGGAATTTGATGCATAAATGATTTATCTTGATTATTGAGATTTCAAATATTGTTTAAGTCTTGGATTTGATTTGAGGGAATTATCGGGAAATTTATGCATATAAAACTAGTCACTTTGACTAAGGGGTTTTAATGATATTTTGAATCTTGGATAGAATATTTTATGAAGTTATTGGAATTTAAGTTATATTCAAAGTTTATGCATGTTTTGGAGTCCCGGTTTATTTGTGGGACATGGATGGCTATACCTTAAGTAAATACCTTTGAGTATTGAATTTGGGACGGGACAAACGTCCGGTAATCTTTGTATACGGTTTTGGGTATGGTGAAATACCCGGGAATTTCTTGAGTTTTATATTTGAAAAATTGAGGGTTATTCTCATGTTGGTTTTTTAGAATTATTTATATTGGTTATTTTGATTTTGGAGTTTTATATTGTTTTAACCATAGGAGTTTCGATTGACTTTAATATTTAAAATTTATAATGTCATGAGTGTGAATTTTATGATTTTGGGAAATTGTAGTTTATATTCTATATTCTATATTTATACTTTGATTAAATGTTTTGGGTCTTGGATTTCTCGTTTTTAAGAGATTCTATCTACTTTTCGATTAGGGAGTTATATATTTGTTTCAATTGTGGAGCTTGTGTTTTATGGGTTATACTAATTATATTTGATATTGGAAGCTTATGAATACTTTGGGTTCCGGATATATGTATATGTTGAGACACTTGTGTCTATATTCTTATTGTATATATATTTTGGGTGTCAATTATGGACGGTGTAACGTCCGGATATTTTGTGTTCGGGTTTGGGTACGGGCTGAATACCATGAAATTTATGGTATGTCAGGGATTATGTATACTAGATGGAGTGCTATTAGCACCACTTTATGTACCTCCCCGGATACCTGGTTACTGAATGGATAAAGGATACAACGGAACCCGGTTCACCCTTGACGGAGTGTTACTGTAGGCCCATGCCGGGCAGTCTATGCGCGTAGGACTTTATTCAGCCGCACAATATTGAGGTATTTTCTTTTGTGCGTGTTTGGGAGTTAGTCCCCAGTTGGGACGGCTTGTTCCCTGGCTACGTGGTTGTGAAGCGATTTTTTTCCATGTAGTCAGTCAACAATCCCCTTGTTGGATTGTTTCCCCAGTACAAGTTTTGGTCTAAGAGTCTTACTATTTATATATGTATATATATACGTATTACTATACTTCCATTCTTATTTTCTTTTAAGTGAGGATCCTTCCTTACTTGCTGTGCCTACGGGCATTGCGTCGGGAAACAGTTGGTTGGGAATTTGGATTTTCTTGGTTTCAAGTCGTTTTGGTTATTTAAATACATTTCTTCGGGATTTCTATGGTTTTATATTTATGTTTTATATATGTGTGCGTGTACGAATTAGTGTGGGTGTGTCTATGGATTTTATTTCCAGGTTGGTTTTATTTGAATATGTGCACCGGGACGGTGATGCACAGGTACAGATTTTAAGTTAAGGTTTGAAACTGGACAGGTTGGGTTCCAGGAAAAAGGGAGTTATTCAGTATTGTTGTATTTTACTTAAACGGGATATTTTTGGATGGATTCAATTCCATGGTTTTATTTTAAGGATTTAGTGTTCAAGTTGTGGTTTCCAGAATTTTACGGAAGTAGCAAAGCTACAGTTTTCTTTATGGTATTTCAAGGTACAAATTTAACGGAATTGTTTTCAAGTATCGGTTCGTTTAAGTATGTACGTTTATACAAGGATTTTTGTTGCATAAGTGCTTTATCATTATTTGTGAAAACGGAGGGGGTTATATGTTCCATGAAAAATGATGTTTAAAGTTTGATTTTTCGTCCACTCACATTTTCTGTTTTGCGCCCCCCAGGTACTAGATCCTGAGGTCAAGACCACCATGTCGAGGCATCACGGCTAATGGCTCCTGTAGGAGTTTTCTTGTATTTTTACTTCGCTATCCTTTACTCAGGTTGTAAAGTTTAAATTTCTTTAGATTGCTCCGTAGTGCTCACCTAGGATTGAGGTAGAGGCCAGAGGCCTCCCTATTAATCTGTGTGCTTCTGCTTTGTGCATGTTGCCAGTTGGTTTATCTCTGTGTTTTTGAAGTCAAAAATACGAAGAACACGAAGAACATCATGGCACTATTCACACTCAAAGTTTCGAACTCTAAACTTCTAGAGGCCACAAACTCATCAAATGCATATCAAAATCAACCGAAAATTAGCACAACATACCTAAAAACTTGGAAATCTCAAGTTTGACGTTGGTTTGAGCGGATCCGGTGTGCAAAATGATGGATTTGGAGATGAGATGAGTATGGGTTTTGAAAAGAGCTCTCTAAAGGCTATGGCTATGGTGGAAGAGTGTTGAGTGAAAATGAAAGATAGCAATTGGGTATTTGTAATACCTAGGGTTTTAACGGATAGGAAGTTCAAAAGTCCCTCCAATTTAATTTGGTGTCTTCCTATATTCTAAATCGATTCAAAAGCGATAACGTGCAAAGCAAGCAAAGAGTCTCAAACTTCATAAATTGAAAAAGTTTTGGGTTTCAATTTGCTTACCTTTATGCCAATTCCAAGCTAACAAATTGAGGGGGCAATGTTTGAGGGTGGTGGAAATCCAACAGGTATGGGCGGCCTTTGCTCTTGGAAAATACGGGAAAGGGGGTTGGAAACCCAGACGGCTTCTTGAGAAAGTTAGACGCCCCTCTAAGCAAAAAATTGGTTGACCTCCAAAATTATGACTGCCCAAGTATAATACATATAAGTGATTAGATTAAATAAATAAATATATATATATATATGTAATAATCCAATCAAAAGTGGGGAACTTGAGAAGAAGGCAGAGAGGCCATATTCAAACCTTGAGGCTGGAGTCTCGAGCTGGGCTGTGCTCGAGGTAACTAGGCTGGGTTTTTGGAGCTTGGAGAATAGCCGGGCGAAACGAGAATGGAGGCCGAGTCTTTTTTGATGTGAAGAGATGGCCCCAAATTGCTGGAGCTAGGCCGGCTCCGTGAGGGTGAAGAACGCGGCCGGATCTTGGAGCTGGAGGTGGCCGGACAGAATCGGTGAAGCTGGGTTTTTGAGCTGCAGCCAGGTTTGTTGAATTGCGACCGGATTTTGAAGAAGTTGGGCGGTCAGATCTTGGGCTGAAGTATTGTTGAAATGCGGCCAGGGGTTTTGAGCTAGAGTCGGCCGGGTATATGGAGTTTTGAGGCGGATGGCTTTGGCCACTTGAGTTATTAGCTGTTTATATATATAAACGAATATAAACAGGTGGTCAGAGAGTATGGGTTTTGTTGGCCACCATGTGAAGAATTAATATTGGGCTGAAATTCTCGTTATTTTATATATATATGCATATGCATAATGCATTAATGCATATATATATATATAAGGATGCGGTCCGGGGCATTTCAAATAATGGTTGGGCAATTGGCAGTTAAGGATATAATATATATATATATATATATATATATATATATATATAAAATATAATATAATAAATGGCCACCAAAAGATATTTGGCCAATTGTTGAATACACATTGAAGTGGGAATATACGGGCTGGAAGGAGTAACTACCCAGTTTTGTAGTTTTGCAAAGTATGCGGTCGGGTAGTTTTGCAAAGTATGCGGTCGGATTGTTTGAAAAAGTATGCGGCCGGGTTTTGAGATTGTAGGGATAAGCGGCCGCAGAGCTCATAGGCGGGAGGTTTTAACTATATCAATTGAGCTGGAGCTTTGAGAGCAATTGGTAATTGGGCTTTTGTCATATACATATATATATGAATGCGGCTGTGATTGGATTTTGACCTGGGCAATTGAAATGGCATAGTCCATTTGAGTATTGACATATTTACATAAAATATATATATATATATATATATTATATGGATTAATAAATGAATATGAGGATCAAATGAAGGTTTATCTTGGCAGACTAATTTTTGAAGCTCAAGGATTTCAAAGGTCGTGAGGTCAGCCCCATATAATTTCAAGGAGTTCGGAGGGTCAAGCCCAAGATTTTCGGAGGTCAATATGCACGTGACGGGGTCTTACAAGGAAAGAAATCAAGGATATTTATGGTGATTCGAATTGGCCAAAACAAGAGAGAATCAAGCAATCGAATATCTCCGCCGACGTGATCCACGGAATTGGGGGTTCAAAAGGAAAGAATTTTAAAAGAGTTGACATTTGGCCATTCAATGGCCAGCCCATGGGTTGACGGATGCCCCTATATAAACCCCACTAGACGAAGGGAGAAGGGACACAACATCAGACAAACAAACTTATCTTTCGTCTCGCACTTTTTCTTTTCCTAGACTTAGGATTTTACTTTTCAAGCACCTAGCATAGCTTGTCCTTCCTTTCCTTAGTGTAAGTTTAAATTCTTGCAATTTAAATTATCTTGTCATTTAAATTCTTGCAATTTCATTACATTGTCATTTAAATTCAAGTTCATTTAAATTGCTTCACTTTTTTATTGTTATTGAGTTTTTATTAAGTTTAAATTCGAATTTAATTTACTTTATCGTTCTTATTGTTCTTATTTCGTTCTTGTTTATTTATCGCTTTGATTTACTTTATCGCACTTCAATCCTTGTCTTTACGTTTAAATGCACATTTAGTTTAATTGCACTATTTTTACCAAAAAACCTAAAAATCACAAAAACATCCATACAAAGCTCAACCATCCTCGAGCCCGAGGAAGTGAAAGAACCTAGGCCGTGAGGAGGTTCCTTGCTCGGCCGAACAATCACTTGATCAGAAGTCAGAAGCGCACACTATCCGTCTACTCACATTCCATCCAAGCCCAAGTTCGTGGCTTGGTGGTGGCACGCCCCGCACTCAAAAAAGAAGAAGGACCAAAAGTTCCTTCCGTCGGCCTACCCGGCCGAAAAGAGGGAAACAAATATAAAAAGGAATTTCAATATTACACTTTTGCTATTGGTAAAAGCCACCAAGAAAACTTCGATTTGGTTGGAATATTTAAGGCGTTTTATTTTTAAAAACAAATAAATAAACAAGATGGGAAGAAATATCACCATCCCCCACACCAAGAAGGGAACTCCCCCGGCGGCATATAGTAAACTTCCAAGTAGAACAACCGAATGCAAAAGATAAGTACGATGAAGAAACCTATAGAAAGCTTGCCTTTTCAAATCTTCAACGTTCTTCAGTCCTCCATACTGCAAAAGTTTCTATTTAGAACTTGAACAAAATTATAGTTGCTTTCTACTTTGTTTCCTCTTATCAATAAAATACTATCATTCTGTATATATAACAACAAATATTTGTTCTAGAAAAGACAGAGTAGGGTATGTTTTTTTACTTTTCCAAACCGAGAACTGCTATCGAGGATCCAACCCATGTGACTAAACCAAAAACCTTGAAGAGGGCTATGAACATCTTTCTCAGTATCAGTAAACTGGTGGTGATATCGGTGTGAGCTCACCCATTCTATTGGACTTCCCTGCTAAACACAAACATGTACTTCTCATGTAATTTAATCTAAACTACATTATTTGTTTTGTTGATACAAGAGATATTCTACTTCATTTTCATCTAAACTACGGAGAGGAGAATTCGAACTCGGGTGCAGAATGGGGAGCACATATGCTCTAGCCAATATGTACTTCTCATGTATTTAGAATAATCAGTCTACTGCTTATACAAATCAAATAAAAATAGCCAACAAAATGAGAAAATAAAATGTAGCAAAATAATGTTGCTCAACGTTAAAATTCACATACCTGAAGTGAGAGAACTCCGAAATAGGCAAACAAGTACTCGAGCCATTTCGGAATACGAAAACTCTTGTGAGCAAGATTTCTATGGAAAGACAAAGTCACTCCTAAACCTGTCACAAGATAGAGAGCACAGGCCACCCAAAACGCAGGCCAGGTGAAATGAAACGGCGCAATCACACAAAGGCAATGCAGAATGAAAAACACAACTGCAGTGGCTATGTCTAGTAAATTCCATTTCCTTCCCCAAAATTCTCCCCAGGGATTCATCACAATATTAACCAAAAGCCCCATCGATCCTCTTTCTATAATATCTGCACTAGTTGTAAACTAGATGTAGAAGCTTATTTACACCAACTATAAATAATGGACGTACGTTATCTGCACCAGTTGGTAACTTCTGAGCCAATTTAATACCACAAGTTTTGACCAATATTAGGAAATGCGTTGGTGGATTTGAAAAAGGAAAATGCTAGGGACACCAACTTTAGATACCAACTTGTGTACTATCTCTCTAATAGAGCGTGAGACCTATTATATTGGTGGGCTCCACTTCTATTAGAGAGATGGTACACAAGTTGGTATATAAAGTTGGTCTACCTAACACATGACACATTTGAAAAAGAATTTAACTCCAGTACTCATTAAATGAATATGAAAAATTAGATGATTGGATTAGTAACATCATGTGGCGGATATCATACTCTAAATTGTAACTTATGTGTGTATTTAATTTGTCTTCTCACTTTAAGCCTCATGCATTTATCAATAATACTAGTCACATGATCTAGTAGACCTGGCAAACGTGTCGTGTTTGCGGGTTTCGTGTCGTGTTCGTGTCAACCCGTTAAAAAAGCGAATTGACCCGACCCGACCCGTTAAGCTAACGGGTGGGAAATATTAAACCCGAACCCGGCCCGTTCAAATTTGCAAAAACCCGACCCGACCCGTTAAGACTAATGAGTTAATTTTTTTTTTGCTCATTTCGCGCGCTTCACTCATTTTAAAAAATAGAATATATTTGTTAACAAATTGTTAAATGAAAACACAAATTAGACAATTCTTTGTCTAATAATATGGAGTGAAAGGAGAATGCTATTGGTGGGGTTAGATTGTATTTGTAATCAATAGCAAAATAATCCTAGGAATTTAAGTAATTAATCAACAATGTAGAATAATAAGAAAATAAACAAAATAATAATATGGAATGAGAGATGTATGTCATTGGTGGGTTAGATTGTATTTTTAATCAAGAGTGAAATAATCTTAGGGATTTAAGTAATTAATCAACAATATAAAATAGTAAGAACATAAATAAAATAATAATTTGGAATGATAGGAGCATGCCATTGGTGGGGTTAGATAGGGATTTTATAACGTAAATTTACAAAAATACCCTTGCTCTTAACGGGTTAACGGGTTATTCGCGAAAAACACTGAAACGACCCATTAAGATAACGGGTCCTTAACGGGTTCACCCGTTATCAACCCGTCCCGATAAGGCTAACCCAAATACTGATAATTTCGTGCGAATTCGTGTCGTGTACAATATTGCCAGGTCTATGATCTAGGACTAATGAAGCTATGAGATTATGTAGAACTCATGTAGGTGCAATGTAACAACCCGATCCTAAAATAAGGTTAAAAGAATAAAATATTGTAGGAAAGGACGATTATACCCCGATTAAAATTAATGGAATTAAAAGTTGACTTTATTTTCGGGAAGGAATTTGGTGGAACGGGGTGCACCGTTGCGCCCGGCTCGTCGAAACGAGTCCGTGGACGTGCGGAACACTCGATTTCGAGCCCGAACGAACGTTTAAGGGTCTAAAAACCCTAAGGGCAATTTGGTAATTTCTCCAAAAAGGGTAACAAAAATAAAAATCACGCTAGCCAATTGGCCAGCACGTGCGTATCAGACCCCCCCCCGATCCTCTTCGTCTTCCTCGCGAGCCAGCCTGCCGATCGAACTAGTCTCGGCCTGGCTTCGTTCCGGCCAAGACCGACCACTCCCACCCCTCCGACCTTCACCTCTCTCTTCCCTCATCTTACCCCTGCCCCAGTTCCGATCGTTTTCTGCCAGAGGTGCCATGCGAGAGAGCCCAGATTCGCCGGATTTTCAGTCTGAAAATCCGGCCATTTTCGTGAGTTCCAACGTCAATTTTGGTAAGATTTCTACTCCTTTTGCCGAGTTCTAACTATTTCAAACTGGGTTTTGATCGATTCGAGAGTTTGGAACCGAATTGGTGAGCTAGGGTTTGAGATCGGAAATTTTGAATTTCCGGCGTGATTCCGGCCGGTTCTTGGCCGGTTCTCACTGCCAAAATACTCCACTCCACCTACTGATCACATATCCATAAGCCTTGCCCCGAAATTCCAAGATTTTCCGTCACCGGAAAATTCTCTCAAGCCACCCAACCTGGCCGCGCGTGTGGCGGCGCGTGGGCCAGGTGGTAGCACACGTAGGTATGCTAGAACGAATTTTTGGAAATCGTTTGAGCGAAGAACCAATGTTACCGGTTAGATTTAACTAGGGTTAACTTGGGTTCGTTGAGTTTGAACCGTCGGATTGTAACGAAACTTGGAAGTTAAGTAATTGGGAATTCTAGAAACCTATAGGAACTTACGGATCGTCTATTGGAGTCCGGGAACCCCTTGAATGCCCAGTTGGAACTAAACTAAAGTTTAATCGCTTATTTAATTCCGATACTCTTCCGACAACTCAAATTGTTGGAATTGAGTGTTCTTGGACCTAGGAACGTTCCTTTTCAAGTTTGAACACTTTTAGGCCCGGGGGTCGGGAATTTCTATTAAATTATTATGCCGAGCTTTGATTAATTAATAAATGGTTTAATTCTCGTAAATAGGTACTCAAGCTTCGGCGGAGTTGCAGGAAGGCCCTTCTAAGGGTCAGGCGAGCTCGGATTAACCGTGAGTGGACTTTTGTTTTCTAAATGAGTTTTATTTAATAAATTTTATTAATTATTCTTAATGCACTATTGTGAATTATGTTTTCAAGCATGAAATTGAATTTCAATGTTTTATTGAAATATGATTTTGGATGTTTATTCAATTCTGGAAAGATTCTGAAAAGGAGAACTATGCTTTGATATTTTGGAATTTGAAAGATTTTAGGAAAGAGGTTTTAAACCACTCTAGGTACCCTATTGATGTTGCCTTCGGAAATATTATGCTGCCTACGGAATAAATTTTGATATTGGTTATTACCCGGTCTACGGACCATTGCTGCCTTCGGTTTAAGTCTGCGCGCATGACTCACGCCCTACGAGTCTCGGGGACGCCCGGACCGTGCGGAGCGAGGACGCGGCTCGGGTAAACTTTGTGTTTTCCGAGTCTACCGAGGACGCGGCTCGGGTAAACTTTGTGTTTTCTGAGTCTTGCGAGGACGCAGCTCGGTTGACTTTGTGTCTCCGAGTCTAGCGAGGAAAATGGAATTGACGGAATGAAAAAGGGTACACCTAGGTGGATTCTAGAAAGTTGATTTAAGATTATATCTTTTTATGAATAAGAATTACTGCTTGATAAACTTTATAAATATGTTTTATATGCATATCTTGATTTATTGCTCGTTTCTAAAATTGTTTTTCTAATGTTTTTAACAGCGGGGCTAACATTGTTGTTCTTCCATTTTTCTAAACTTTCTTTTTGGTCCACTCACTTTTTCAATGGTTTTTCGCCCCCAGGCTGTAGATCGTAGCTGAGTACCACCCCGGTCCGTCACCACCACCACCGCACTCCTTTGCCCTTGTGTAGGGTCCTTGACAGAAGAACTTTGTATTTAAATATTTTAGTAGCTCTGAACTTGCCCAACTCCTTGTGAGGCCTGAGGCCGTACTTTTGAACTTCTGTTGTGTGTGAAACCTAACTTGTGCTTGCTGAAGTTTGTGGAGATAAAAATTGTGTTCTTACAGGTGTAAATTATTTGGGAATTGAGCCATTTACAGGGGAGACTCTGCCGAATTTTCGGCAGAAGTCAAACCTTAAACTTGAATTTTCTTGATTTCTTTCTCTAAAGGGCAAAATGGTCAAGTGTGTCCGATACCCGACAGATGTCGGACACGGACAGGGCTTGACCCGGGTTCCAAAGCGGAATTAGGGTCGGGTCCTGTCATGCAACTTACTATGTGAGAGTTGGAAAAGAGTTGGGGTGTAAAAAATACTCTTATTTTAGACCCAATAAGTAATTATTATGTAATGTGTCACATTTCATTTACAACAAAAAAGTAGTATGTCACATTAATTAGGCGGCGTTTGGTATTGGACTTGAATCCAACTTTTTAAACTCAAAACCAGAATTTTAATTCAAAACAAAAAAATTACATATTTGGTACACCTATTTTTAAAAACCCAAACTCAAAAAGACCCCAACTTTTGAAAACACAAAAAATCTATTTGTAAAATAAATAATTTTAATCTTCTCTCCCCTGTTCTTCCTTCCCTCTCATGTCCTCTCTTCCTCTTCTCTCCCCTTCTCCCTTCCTCCCTTCTCCTTTTTTCCCAAATTTTCAAAGACAGAAGGTTTCTCCTATTTGTCTTCGTTTTGTAAAGATTTTCCTCCACTCATCACAGGTGGATGCATCTCAACGTCAGATCTCCACCTGTGTTTTGGTGTCAGATCTCTACCACCATCTTTTTTGCAGTTTTTTCATGTTTGTAATAAGTCGCACAGACTTTTTGGGTTTTCTGCGTAGTTTTCACCTCTCCTTTTATGAGAGTTTTCACCTCTCCTTGTGAGAGCTTTCCATCTCTCTTGTGTGAGAGTTTTATTCGTATTGTTATGGCTGGTTTTTTAGACTTTATCTATTTTTGGTTGTTCTGAGTTTGCACTCATAGTTGCGATGATTATGCCAGAATTTCTTCAATCTTGTGTGATCGTTAGTGGAGGAGCCCTAGATTGTCTTAATTTTGATGTTAGATTGTCCCGTTATTATAACGGTCATTTGTGGCTGGTGGATTTTTTAGTTGAATTATGAATGCAATCCCATAATTTCTCAACAATAAAAAAGACTTTTACGGTGACCTACAAAAACCAAATTGAAATATCTCTACATTTCTCTCCATGAGTGTTTTATTAGAAGACTTATTCATATTCTTGACTTCCTTGCATTTAGTAACACATAGGACGATTGGAATTATTTCGATTCCTAATTTCCCATGAATTTACTAACACATATAGAATTAAAAGATATATAGGTTCTACATCACGCTTCATAATATGATATTTGAAAAATCAGGAATTAAATTGATCATGGGGAGTAGTTGATCCAATTCTAATTTCTTATCTTCCCTATTCATAACTTCACTCATTCCAAATAATTGAACATGTCATTAGATCATCGTAATCACCATCACATATTTCAAATCTAGCATGGGTAGTACATTAGCCAACAGTGAATTGTATCATTATACTATTCCATCCTTTCAAATTTCTTCGTTTTGAAATTTCATGTACTATCAAAGTTTCTCATTCAAACACATTGTAGGGAAATAGCTGAAAATACCACCCATTTCATAATCTTTTGTGAAAATACCACTCATTCTCAAAAATTTTAGAACCTTCACCTATAAATATATATTTATTGTCCACTTATTGCACACATATCACTTTTTCTCAATTTTTATTTTCTCTCTCAGCTCTCTCTTCGTTCTCTCTCTCTCAAAGCTCTATCTCATAGTTCTCTCTTCCTCTCTCAACGCTCTCTCTGCATCGTCGCTCTGCGACCACTGCCACTCTCTCTCTCTCTGCTAGCTAACTACGCCTCTTCTCACGAAGAAGATCAAGAACAACCTACAAAACCCACAGCTTTGCCCTCCAAACCTAGTTCTTCCTCTTCCTCTCTGTTTTCTTCTCTACCCAAATCCAAACCCTAACTTTGTCTCTCTTCGAATCCCTTCTGCAACCTAAACAAACCCAAACAAAACCATCTTTTCTGAATATGATAGCATGTCTAGGCATTAGGTGGCCATTGTTTGAGCATTTTGGTCCAATTTTGGGGGGTTTTGAAGTCAGGGTTTACATATTTCCCTTCCCCCACATTCTTTCCCAAATTCAAATTCCAATCGACCTCTACATTTCTCCAATCTCATCGTCATCTTGCTTGCCCTGGTTTCCACCAACATCTCCATCTCCATTCCCTCACCAAAACCACTCGCTTCGCTCCAACACGAAATGCCTTTCATATCAGACACCGCGAGCGCCATCAAGAGCCGGTTCGGGTTCCGTGACCACTCCTCGGACCTGGTCCGGAGCACTCCGGGTCTTCCTAAATCGGAGGCCAAAGAGGCTGTCTCGGAGGTTCGAACATCCGCGACTAGAACGAAGACGGTGACGATGACGGGAAAGTCAGCACCCGAGACGGCGTCGTCCATTCGGAGTTTCGAGTTTCGGAAGATCCTCCTTCGGAAAGACCACAACGTGCAGTACTTCAACGAACCGTTGATTCTGCGAAGTTTTTCAAAGTTATCGTTATTGCTTTAGAGGCGGACTACATTTGTGCTTAAAGTGTTAATTTGCTTAGTCTGAGTCAGATTTATATTGAATTTGGTGTATTTTTGAGGTTCCTAATTGTTCTGCTTGGTTAGGTTTTCAGATTAGTGTCTAGGAAGTGTTGTTTTTAGCTTTTGCTTTTAAAATCAAAACCGCTGGAATCAAATTGTTTTGTTTTCTGTTGAAATTATGGTCAGGTTATCATTCGGATTCGCCCGCTTAGTAGATATCAGTGCAAGGCTATGGCAAATGCATTCGTCAAGAGAGCTCTCAGACAATTACTTGGACCGCATCCTGAGTCACGATTCACTTTTGACATTGTTGCAGATGAGAATGTTAGCCGTGTCGATTGCCTTACTTGGTTGTGTTTCATTTTTGTTACTTTGTTTTTTCTTTCTTTTGGCTGGCATGGGTTTCATTTCGTTTGAGTTTTTTCATGTACAGGAACAATTGTTCAAAGTTGCGGGATTGCCGATGGTGGGCAATTGCATGATAGGTTACAACAGTTGCATGTTTGTATATGGCCAAGTGAGTCTCCAAAAACTAGGGAAGCAAATGTTTGAATGAATTAAATTTCTTTTGGTTGCTTTCTTTTGACTTTATTGTTTCTGTGCAGACCGGAAGTGGGAAGACCCACACAATGCTTGTTGATATTGAGGAGGAACTCGAAGGCACGATGTCAATTGTGGGATGACACCTAGAGTCTTCGAATATCTGTTCTCAAGAATTCAAAAGGTGTGTGCTGCATGTATTGAGGCATAATTGCAAGTATTAAGGTTGCCTACATGAATCACTTTCCACCATTTAGCTCTATTCAAAGCTGAAATTTGAATATGAATTCCACATAGATTTTTATCTATATTTAATATTTGCTGCAAGCTACTAATGCACACTTTGTTGATTGTGTTGTTTCAGGAAAAAAAGGCTGGTCGAGATGAAAAATTAAAGTTTGTATGCAAATGTTCATTTTTAGAAATATACAATGAACAGATTCTAGACCTTTTGGACCCTTCATCTAACAACTTGCAGGTATGGATCACCTACCGTTGAGAGTTTTATTTATACTATTTCTCATTTTAGTTCTGGTCCCTCGGGTAACCCTACCAAAACTAATTTGAATCTCTTGTTGTCCTTTAAAATAAACTAACAAGTTTTTGTGAAAATTGTGAGAAAATTACAGATAAGAGAAGACATAAAGAAAGGTGTTTATGTGGAAAATCTCAAGGAGGTTGAAGTTACAAGTGCTCGAGATGTTATCGAGCAACTTATTCAAGTATATAAGACCTCTAATCATATGCCCTGTATCATTTCAACATCAAACATTTGAATTAGTATAGTACTGCTTTCAAACATTGTGTTTCGACTGATAGAATAGTTTCTTTCATTTACTTCTGACTTTGTAGCAAATTTATTTTCTGCTGTGAATAAATTTTATTATTGCTTTAGTGTAAATGGAATTTGCATTACTTACTACACTTTATTATGTTCCAGGGTGCAGCTAATAGAAAGGTAGCTGCTACTAATATGAATCGTGCTAGCAGTCGCTCTCATAGTGTATTCACGTGCATCATTGAAAGTGAAGTGAGTTTTTTTTTCTCATTTCTATACAAAAATGGAACAATCTTGCCTTTCTTCTTTCGTTCCTTGGGTTGGTTAGTTTGAACTGTTAATTGATAATTCATTTCTTCTCAGAGGGAATGCCAAGGAGTAACTCACCATCGATTTGCTCGGCTTAATCTCGTTGACTTAGCAGGATCTGAAAGGTAGAGTGATGTAAAGAAGAGCATGTGAATTTTAATTTATTTACAACGAAGGGGTTGGTAGAAAACAGAAGGAAGATAAAGGGGTATTCAACCTGCCTCTATATGTTTAGTACAACAAGGGAAAGGAAGAGATATGATGTACAATATGGGGCTTCTCGTAATTTATGCTATAGAAGGGTAGTTCCCACTCAGTACTTTGCACTTTTTGAGAGATAAAGACTGCATCTTAGGGGAAGTAAGCATCACCATTGGGGTATGTTTAGATATTTTAGTACGTTTCTATGCATTACTTCTAGTACGCAAAATAGGAAATATTTATCATTACTTTATTTTCCCCATTGCCGGCGGTGAAATCGGTTCTGTTTTATTGATATTTTACGTGCGTTAATGGCGTGCGTAAGAGTTCGAGCTGAAGGTGAGCGTCGAAGGAAGCTACTAATATTAACAAGTCTCTTTCAACGTTGGGGTATGTTTAGATTCTTCCTCTTCCTCTCTGCTTTTCTTCTCTACCCAAATCCAAACCCTAACTTTGTCTCTCTTCGAATCCCTTACGCAACCTAAACAAACCCAAACAAAACCATGTTACGTGGTTGGAATAAGGTGAACACGAGATAGAATATGTTGAAGGTTATGATGAACTTGAAGAGGAAGATGATATTGAAGGTTTTGCTGGTTTTTCAATGGACAATTCTCATGCAGATGATGATAATGGTAAAGCCAAATTCTAGTCTTAACAGAATATTAAATGAATGCATGCATAGTCCACACAAAAATTTGCATAACAGACTGTAATTTTCTAGTCAGCTTGTGACTAAAGAAAAAGGTTTATAATGCTTTGCTCAAACTGTTGTATAAAATTATGGGGAAGAGTTTGTGTGCTTGTGTGTATTAAATGGACTAAATGAAGGATCTTAATGGTGCAGTTGGAAGTGATGAAGAGGCAGAAGCAATTACTCGCAAGAGAGAGAGAGAGAGAGAAAGGAATCTGCTTTTGCTTCTAGAAGATTTGAGAAAGATGAACCTGCTATCAAATCGAAGAAGAAGCCAAGGGTACTTCTATAAGTTTTCATTTCCCGGGTCTTCGGCCCTGTTGTACATTGTGAAGTGTAATATTGTACAGTCTACAAGCGGTGGCTAATTGCCTTACATGGCACATAAACTGTTTCCATTTTGAAGTTGAACTGTTTCGTACACCTCCATATATAAACATAGTTGCTATTTATCGAGGTATAACAGTTTACTTGTTTGAAATGACGTGGTCGTTTCCACTGAATTCTGCTCATTTTTTAATCCATTGTTGACATTTACTCTCTGTGGTTTTCTTTGCAATAGTAGGTCAATATAACCGCAATACGACAACAATAGTATCACAATATACATGCAATAGGGTGGCAATATGCATACAATATCTATGCAATACAAAGGCAATATTAGTGCAAAACACATGCAATAGGACAGCAATACTTAGTCAATCTACATACAATACACACACATCCATTACAGACTACAATTTAGACATACAAAATAAATAGCCATCGAACCTTAACAATACTATCCCACGAAGGGAAAAGGAAGGCAACACTTTGACATCGCATCACCCATCACCGCATGAATCGAACCAGCACTCACCCTTACTAGAGGTCCATCAAAAGATCCATGTCTTTGGCCTTCCTACTCGCTGCATGCACGAGGCTATGATGAAGAGGAAGAACTAGGTTTTGAGGGCAAAACTATGGGTTTTGTAGGTTGTTCTTGACACTACGAAAAAAGGGCCTTTGGCGACACTAAACATCATCGCAAAAGCATAAAAAAGCGTCGTAAATGACCATTTGCGATGGCATTGCGACGTTTTTTGACGCGTTGCAATAAAAGGCGTCGCAAATGTTTTGGGCTTTTTGACAACGCTTTGGAGCTGTCGTAATAACTATTTGCGTCGGCCTTGCGACAGTGAAGGTAATCGGCCGCAATCAATTGGGTGTTGGATTTAAACTAGCCTTTTACGACAATATTTACGACGCGAGCTCATGTCGCAAATATGATTATTGCAATGACTGTAGTTTCCGTTGCAATAAGCATGTGCAGGTTTTTTTTTTTTGGCAGAAAAATTTCTAATTTAATATTTTGCAATGCTACTGAATGACAGTTTTAATCAACATATAAACTATGATTTTAAATTGAAATTTACTATAAAACATATTCTCAATGGTGTTACATATTGATCAAAGCAAAAACAAGCTTCATTCATGTACTTGAAAGTAAGTTTCTATACATTCATCAAACAAACCAAAGTAAGTTTCAATACATTCATCAAACAAACCAATAATTACAGAATCTCACAAGTGAAGTACCAAAATTGTCTAGTAGTGAAAGAATTATCATTATCTTGTACTTTGCCAAACTCTTCACCCCCAACCTGTAAAAAGGTTGCACAACCATCAATAAAATGAATAAAAATAATACATCTTAATTTTATTTATAAGATTTTTATTTCTAGAATGCATGTCAAGTGCTTCCAAGACTGTGCCGCATGTAGTGTTCTTAGCATACATAAAGTTTGGATCTTGCATATCAGAAAACACTCTCACCAAGAGTACCTAATCTTTTAGATTCCAAAAACATAGTTATTTTTCTCCAAACAGAAATATTTTAAAACAAAGAAAAGAAGAAAATGGAGCAACAATTTCACACCAATATAACACCAATAACACAATAATATAACACCAATAACACAGCAATATAACACCAATAACACAGCAATATAACAACAATACCATAGCATTACAACAACAATACAACTACAATACAACCACAATAAACAACAATACAATTGCAATAGCAAATCAACAATAGGAAATATAAGGGATTTATTTAAGTTTAGAGGAGCAAGATAGCTACAGAACCATATTTAAGGCAGAGGCAACAAGCCACAAACATGACATCCAATATGTCATCTCTTGACCCCTTTTATAAAAAGGTTGTAAGAGTGAGCGAAAGCAAAGGTCTTTCAGAGCCTTAAGGAAACTTGTACATAAATGTATTAGCCGGAAAGATTGGATTAAGCTTGACAAGGAACCCAAGGAGATATTCGATTGACGTTTTCAAATAGCTCCTTTACATATGCTTCGGCAGCGGAGTTCACTCCCATCTAAAACAAGGTTGGTGGGACTCATATCTCACAAGACTCCAAAACAGACTATTTTCTGCTGTTGTTTCCATGTTTTACAAAAATGTCAAATAGCTCCCATTTTCAATGCTTCAAAAAAACACAAAAGTAGGTTGAAGCATCACCCTTCAATTGTTTGGAATACTATTTTCTTATGGGTACAGCTTGGAACTAATTTGGAAGTATCAATCTCCTTTTATAAGCCTAAGTAACTGGCGATGTGCCACTTATTTATCTCTAGTCCTAATTTAAGGCCATTCAACAAAAATCCTTGCCATTACAAATAACAACCAGAAAAAAGCATGGTGTCATTTAGATCATTGAATGTCACAGAGTAAAATAACATGTGTTACTTTAAATTTAACTTCCTTCTCTATTGGGTAAAGAGTCGTACCTTCACAACCACACAAGAACAACCAATGACCTTCCTAGCCTTTCCCTCAGAATCAATCTTGCACAGCTGTATGAGTAAAGTAAATAATCAATGCACAAAACAGACAATCACTAGGCAACCAAAATACAGTAGAGCGAAAATTAATCCAGAAAAAGAATCAAATGCCAAAAATAGTTTAAAAGTAAACACCACTTATCCCAGCCCACTCTCCAAGGGTCTTGGCACTGGAACGGTCAGCATGTTTACGTTGTGGTCGGCACAAAGAGCTTTCACTAGTTTAACATAGTCTTGCTGATCACGAGTCCTCTGCACAAGACATAGAGTGGGCAGCATGCTTCTCAATCACTTTTGCAGCTTCATGAAGACCTCATACAAGCCCTCCATGAGCCAGTGATTTTCTCGGACAAGTTGCGGAGCGGTTGTAACATCCATAGGCTCACCAAGAGCTGGAGCTAGAAGCTGCAGTAGGGCGGCCGCTTGTCTGCCTCGATTGAAACTACGACTTCTTCACGCAAATGAGACAAGTTGAAACCCATGAATAAAATGGTAGGACCATTTTTGGTAGCATGAGACTACATTCCAGAGAAATAAAAGAACCATGATACCAGCACAAATAAATATAAGACATCAACACTGTCTCTCCATTTATTATCAAACAACAATTTCCTAGAATGATTTTAAATATTTGAAAACTCATTGTGAACAGAGATCTGTTCCTCCCACATAATACAAAGTAGCTCAGAAAAATAACAATATGATCAAACAAATAGACGATATTCATGTCAAACAAAATTCAATCACATAAAGCATTCCCCTCCGGATCGTGTACCTCGAGCTCGGAAAAATAACAAAAATCCTGAAATTTTCTTGACTAAATTCAGATACTTCACACTTTAACTCAAAGATCTAACCAAAAGGTCTTTCCATCCAAAACCAAAACATATCTTATCCATTCGACTAATATTCTGGATTTTATCACTCAACACCAACTGGATCAACAACATAAGGTCAATACCGGATAACCCATTTACCAATATCCCATGTAACATGAAAAATCACTATGTATTAAACTTTGACAATTACTAAGTCGAACCGACTTTTAAATAATACAGAGTTAGCACAAAAATTATACCTTTACAGTCGAAACCAGCTTTTAAACAATACAAAATTAGTACAAAAATTACAACTTTACAAACTTCAAGAAGCAACCAAATGCTCATGAAAGGTCCAAATGAGATGTTAGAGAAGGGTCATTACTCTTGAAGAATATGGATTCACTTACCCTGCCATTTGTCTCACTTCTATTGTTTCTGAGCAAAGGTCATGAGTCTCACTGTGGATGTGCCAACCAAAGTATTCTATTAGTTTTCGAAACCCCAACCATCAAACTCAGATTCTTAAAAGGAACCAAGATCAAAAGCACAAGAATAATTAGGAAATGTTAGAGTCAGGAACACAGGAATCAAACCCTGCTCGGCCTAGATCCCATTGGCGATGAGTCTGCCGATATTCGGTGTCGAGGTCTTGAATTGGTACCCGAATCGAAACCCATCTGAAGAAACTAATAGAAGCACTGGATGATCAAGTTTTGCTAAAGCCCGAGCCTTGGATTCAACTGATGTGGAGTAGTGTGTGGTCGTGGATGTGGTATTTGATGGGTTCGAAAAGAAGAAGAGGAAAGCGAAAGCAATAGCTGAGGAGAGCTATGCAGGTGATGAGCAAGAGATAGATGAAGATCATGGCTGGGTTTGTGAGAAGAGGATGAGGTAGATGGAGAAGAGGTGGATGAGTCTATGTTGAAAGAGAGCGGAGCCGTAGCTGGGTTTGGAAGCTCTTCATCTTGGGTTGGGATCGGTGTGGGTTTCATGGGCAACGAATCCAAACCCATTTCTATAATTTCTTCTGGTTTTTCTAAAATGGGTTCAGAGAATTGGAGAATTTGTTATGTGGGTCTTGCTGTTGAGCTATGGAGAAAGAGAAAGAGAGCTTAAGTGAGATGTAAGGGTTAAAGGTTTGGTCTTTTTGTTGCAGAGAGAGACAGAGTGAAGAGAGAGCTGAGAGCAAAACTTGAGAAAAAGTGTTATGTGTGCAATAGAGGGACAATAAATATGTATTTATAGGTGATAGTTTCAAAAATTTTGGGAATGGGTGGTATTTTCACAACGAATTATGAAAAGGGTGGCATTTTGAGCTATTTCCCCACATTGTATGGCCATCTCCAATGGGAGAGGGCTAAACCCTTTGTGTTTTTAGCCTGAAAACCTTCTCCGACTAGCATACAAATGGGCCATAAAACCAATCCAATCAAAAAGTCAGGCGGAATAGCACCCCTTCTATTGCCTGGCCCTAAATTTCATGGAGCCCACATGAAAAAAGCTGGAGCCCAAAAGCAAGCCTCAGAATATCCCACGTGCTGGTGCAAAATGAGTGGGGCCTGCATGCAGGAGAAGTATGCCTCTTCCTTAAAATGTTGGCTGGATGTTGTGTTTAATTCATGTAGCCGTTGAGATCCAACGGCTACATTTAATATGCTTTTGAAAATTTTTGTTTTTTCAAATGTAAGCTTAATTTAACAGCCCAGATTGTCCATGACTGATTTTAACGGAACAAAAATATATATGCATCCAACGACCCAAAATTAAATCCCATAGTCAAAATAATAATATTTATTAATCTACATGAGATTCAACCTCAAAACTCATACCAAATTCTATAAATACCCACCCATTTATTAAATAATCCACTAAAATAAATTTTGAAGTGAAATTAGAATTTTTTAAGTTAAAAATGTTCATAAAAATAAATTATGAAGGTATAAACAAAAATCAACATAAGAAAAATAACCACAAAAGAAAAATAGAGCTAAACCATTCTGAAACAATTAATAAAGTATCGGACTCAAAATTTGAGCCTTGCAAGGTTGGAGGAAAAAATTGTTTGAGTCCAAGCAATACATGAATAGTTGTATTTTGGAGAGTGAAAATTTAAGTTTAGCCCTTTTATGGTTGGAGATGATCTAATAGCTTGCTACAAACAAGACTTGCAATCAGTGGTGGATCCAGGATTAAAAAGCCAACTGGGCGGAACTTACATACTAAACTCGACGGTACGAGTGAATTTCATTAATGAGCAGAAAAAGATACACCTAGTCAAGGGGGAAGTAATGAGCCTTACTCTCAAATGCATCTATACACAAATAAAAGCTTAACAACAAAAATAAAAATCACATGTAAATGCAATGCAATACAAAACATCACTAATTAAATCTAAAATTTTACCTTGCGAGACTTAGATTGCCTACGAATAACATGTAAAATAAATAATTTTAATCAAACGTACCAACAAAAAATCAAACAAATTCTCATAATAATAGCATCTCAACAATATCAACAAACAACAAATCAAACATTGAAATATCTCAACAAAATTCCAAAAATGAAAGCCCTAATTAATTTCAACAAAATCAAAAAATTATAATTCAATCCCTAAGCAAACCCTAGAATATTCAATTTTAAATTAAAATTATAATTAAAGATATATAGAGAAAATACTTGTTGTTGTAGAAATGAGAGGAGAAGATATTGTCAAGTTGCCCACTGCCCAACCAAGATAATAGGAAGATGCAGCAAATAAATGGGGAAAAAAGCTGTTGCTGCCATCAGTTTGCTATAGAATAGAAGAGATAAACAAGCTGATGTGATGTCTCATAGCCAAAAAAGGAGAGAGAAATGATATAGGACCACTTCCTTCTTCTTCTTTTTTTGTCAAAGGGACCACTTCCTCTTGGAAGTCGGATGAGCAACATATGTATATTGGGTTAGTTTTTAATTTTTTAAATTTGGTTCTACCCTTATAACATATGTAGGTTTTTTAAAAAACTTTGAGATGGGCGGGCACCCATCCTGCCCTGTGCACATATCCATCCCTACTTACAGTAGCTTTATTAGTTGAGATAACAAAATAATATTTTTCTCATTTCATGAAAGTCTTTCTCAAATTAACAGATGAAACATTGAAAAGAATATTGCAACTAGATATTGTCTTGTCTCTTGTCCAAGCAATTAAAGTAAGAACTGTCAACCAAAGAGAGTAATGTCAATCATACCCTTTTAAAATTATTTAAAACAAATAATATGTTTAAAAAGGTTATTTTACTATCACCTATCAAACGAACTACTTGTACAAAGTTCGATAAAAAAAAAAACTACTTGTACAAAGGAATCTTATTAAATGCTGGACAGTTAAAATTGAATGGTCGGTTTTGGACAATGACCTAAGTACTACCCAAGTTAAAATCACAATTGCACTGGAGTGTAAGGGATCATTTTTGCTCACAACTTTAACTTAAGGTGTACCATTATCATCATTCTCAACACTTGACATATGTTCATAAGCATAACTATGGTTCCATAAATATAAGCAAAAGTTAATTATGATTATGCCTATGAACACATGTCAAGTGTTGAAGATGGTGATGAATACATTGGGTTAAAGTGGTGAGCAAAAATATTTCCGGAGTGTAAATTTGTGAAGTGCTATTTTTGGTTAGCCGCTTGACCCTTTATTTGCCCTGTAGAGTCTCTATTAATGATTATATAATCTCAGTCCTAATAAATTTCATTAGATAAACTTCAGTAGTATAATCAAAGACATTGAAAGTACCAATCCCCATAGGGCAACAAACTAACATATTAGAAACAAAACTAAGGTGGACAAAAACTGCACTAAAATTATTAGCCCACATTACCACAATTAACCATAAGCCAAAACAAAGTCCACATACCCAACATAACTGAAACCCTAAAACACCCCATGAGTCTAAACGAACCCTACCACCACCACTTGAAGAAGCGTTGTCGTGACCACACCCACCATCGCATCCGTAATAGATCTGGGGATAACACGATTTCCAGCAATATACCTGCACATAAGAGCGACAAAATAAACGAAGACAACTACTTTGACAAAGAACAATTGGGTAATTTACAGCAACCTTTGTCAAAGACGATGTAGACCTAAATTTAGAGAGAACACGAGTAGTGTTAAAGAACGAGTTTTGGGGTAAGGATTTGTTTTAGAACACCTAAAAGGGGTGATGGGGAACTTCAATAAAAAGAAATCACCGGTGATTTCGATTTTTGTAGTAGTGACCACAAGGGGCTTCTTATTCAAAACGCGTCAGTGGACTTATTCACTAACTCAAAAGAAAAGGCAAGGAGACAGGAGGGGAGGAGGGGGCACACTACTACAAAAATCGCAATAGACGACGGTAATTTACCGTCGTAAATTTACTTTCTCAACCGTCGAGGAATCGACCGACATCTTTTACGCATAAAACCACGACGGTAAAATACCGTCGTCTATATTATATATAAAAACGACGCTTTTACTAAAAACCGACGTCTATTAATTTAAAGACGACGTATTTTTATAAAAAAAATGACGTGTATTATAAGTAAAGACGACGGTATGTAATAAAAGTCGTCTATTATATGTAAATACGACGGTTGTTATGAAATAAAAGTCGTCTATTATTGTGAAATATGTCGTCTATTATGAAATAACAGTCGTCTATTATATGTAAATACGACGGTTGTTATGAAAAAAATGTCGTCTATTATATGTAAAGAAGACGGTTTTGTGATAGAATAGTCGTCTATTGATGTAAAGACGATGGTTTTTTTGAAAGAACTGAGGTTTATTATATCCAAAGATGTTTTATTTTTACATTTTACCTTTTTTTTCCTTGCTTCCAATTGTTCTCTACAACGATTTTAGCTAAAAAAACAACCATAATGCTTTGTGAACAATAAATTCAGCTCCAAATAATCCATCTTCCTATGAATCTAGAAGAATAATTTGTTTCATAAAACTTGAATATTCAATAATAATTACAAAATATCAATATTCATTCCTATATATCTATACAAAATATCATATCCATAATATTAAACTATATATCTCTACAACGATCCGAATTTCATCAATTTGTTCTTGTGTGTATGAGTTACCGTTGCCTTCTTGCCTTTGCAAAACAGGATTAAAAAAAAGGAAGCAAGTTTTAGTTAGAGATACATTTAACAGGATTAAAAAAGAAACAAGAAACAAAAGCCAAGTGGGGAGCATAACTTATTTGGATTTCCTCCGACTTGAGAAACTGAAAACCGGAATGAAAGATTAGAATATGAGCAGGAATGAAATGTACCTCGACTTGGAGCAACTTTGATGGAGAAAGAAAACTTAAGGTCAGAATATGAGTTGAAGAAAGATAGCGAAATCTTATATATATAGGGTTTAGGAAAATTCGAAAAATTTACATTTCTCAAGTCAAATTTTTCAAAAGACCGCGTTTTTAAAGACGACGGAAAGTAAAATAAAAACGACGTATAAATTAAAATATAAACGACGGTTTTTAAATAATACGGACGTTATAAACATATACTACGTCGATTATTTACAAAACCGACGTCTTAAATAAAACAAACTTCGGAGAAATAGAAATTTGTGCTAACAAGAAACTAAATATACAATCCTACTTGAGAACTCAGTTCTTGTTTTACACCCAACCGAAGTTCTTAGATGGGTTGGGTGTACAACAAAAACTGAGTTCGCAAGAAAGACATTCTTGCATGAGAGGTGAGAATTGAGATATACAGAACGTTTGGAATAAAAACAGCAATTTAAATGAATTATTTAGAATTGGAAAACTAAAAGTGACTTTATTAAGACTTGGAAACCGAAAAGGGCCTTTATTTCGACTTGGAAACCTAAAAGCCGCCGTTTCGATCTCCAATTTGTCGAGATAAACCGTGCCGATTCATTTGAAAGTTTGAAATTGAAACTTACAACGACGGTATTTATGTTTACCGTCGTCGTTGTAATCGACGCTTATTCGGACTTTTGTTGTCGCGCTTGTTTTAAACAACAACGACGGTATAATTAATAGAAACGACGTGAAAATGATTTACAACGGCGATATAATTAATAGAACTATCGTATTATCAAAACAACCACGTCGTTATATTATATTATAACGCCGTAGTAATGATTTACCACCACCTTTTATTTATAAGAACTGTCGTAGTATAACATCTAATACGGCGTAAAATAATAAAAACAGACGTGGTTAATTACTTTACATGTCGGTAATTATAAAATTACAGTCGTATTAAATAGCACTTGATACGTATGTTAATAACGATCGTCTATTATATTTAAAAACGTCAGTTTTTATGAAAACATGTCGTGTATTATATATAAAGACGACAATTTTTATGAAAGAAATGTCGTCTATTATATGTAAAGAAGTCGGTTTTGTGATAGAATTGTCGTCTATTAATGTAAAGACGACGGTTTATTTGAAAGAACACGTTTATATATCCAAAGATTTAGTAATTTTACATTTTTATATTTTTTTCTTGCTTCCAATGGTTCTCTGCAACGATTTTTCTTGCTAAAAACAACCATATATAATGCTTTGTGAACAATAAATATACTCAAGAATAATTTGTTTCATAAAACTTGAAGATCAATAATAATTACATACAACATATTTACCAATCTTCATTCCTATATATCCATACAAAATATTTACCAATCTTCATTCCTATACATACAAAATAATTTGTTTCATTAAACTATAATTCGATCCGAATTTCTTCAATTTGTTCTTGTGTGGGTATGAGCTATAGCATTGCCTTCTTGCACTGCAAAACCAAGATTAAAAAAGAAGAAGCAAGTTTTAGTTAGAGATACATTTATAAACTTATTTGGATTACCTCTAACTTGGATATAAACGACGGAAAGTAAAATTAAACCGTGTATAAATTAAAATATACACGACGGTTTTTAAATAACAGGCGTTATAAACCTATACTACGTCGATTAGTTACAAAACCGACGTCTTAAACACAAAAACAACAGAGAAATAGAAATTTGTGTTAAACAAGAAACAAAATTTTTAATCTTTCTAGGGAACTCAGTTGTTGTTTTACACCAAACCGAAGTTCTTAGATTGGTTTGGTGCAAAAACACAACCGAGTTCCCAAGAGAGACATCTTGCATGACTGAAACCATTCAGAGATGTGAGAATTCAGATGAACGTTTGGAATAAAAACTACAATTTAAAGGAAATATTTAGAATTGGAAAACTAAAAGTGACTTAATTAAGACTTGGAAACCAAAAAGGGCCTTTATTTCGACTTGGAAACCTAAAAGCCGCCGTTTCAGTCTCCAATTCGCAGATAAAGCGAGACGTTTCAGTTCGAAAGTTTCAATTTGAAACCTACAACGACGGTATTTATGATTTCCGTCACGTTATCTTGACGTTTATTTCGACTTTTGTTGTCTCGCTTGTTTTAAATAACAACGACGGTATAATTAATATAAACGACGTTAAAATTATTTACAACGACGATATAATTTATAGAACTCGCCGTATTATCTGAAAAACCACGACGTTATATTATATTATGACGACGTGGTAACTCGCTTACCACCACCTTTTATTTATAAGTACTGTCGTAATCCAATGTATAATACGGCGTAAAATAATAAAAAACAGACGTGGTTAATTACCTTTACATGTCGGTAATTATAAAATTACGCCGTATTAAATAGTACTTGATACGTCTCTAATAATACAATTACCGTCGTGTTCATTGGATGTTCAAAACGGCGGTATTATATGTAAAACGCGTCGTCTATAATTACTACGTCGGTATATTCACACATACCGTCGTTGTTTATTTGTTGTCTTTTTCTGATCGAAATGGCATGTTTAATAAGACGACGCTTTTAAAGTTTTATGCGTCGTGTTTTAAAAATGCCCAAATGAATTTCCAATTTTTAGGTGTTTTAGTTTCGATCCACGTCGGTTTTATATTACCGTCGTCGTTTAAAATTTAACGACGGTATTTATTTTGTCCGTCGTCATTTTACCGACGTCTATTTTGATTTTTGTAGTAGTGGCAATGACTCTTTTTCCTCCTCCCCCCTCTGTGGAGTTTTTCTTTGGGACTCACAGAAGGAAAGAACGACTAGAATTTTTTTTATGATTTCAGTAATTGAATCGCATGTATAGTACATATTAAAAAAATAAAATGAACCCACTAACATATCTCCCATCTAATGGATAGCTCATATTAAAACTCATAAACTAGTTGTTAACACAAACTTTTAGAGAAGCTCGCTATTTTTCCAATTTCTTTCTTTCTTTTTCAACATCTTTATGGCAATTATAAAACGTCTGAATTCTATCACCTTTTTATAATTAAAAAAAAAACAGGTCTGAATTTATTTTTGGCCACCCTTTTTTTATTGCGAGTTCATTTTTTTATTTTTTTTAGAGCAAATGATATTTCATTATTGTAATAGATACGGAGTTATCTGTTATGATTTTTGTTTTCGTCAAAGGGTTATCTGGTTTGCTTGAGTAGCTAGTAGTAGCTACACATTTATTTATATGGTCGTCTTCATATTCATAACCGTGAAGAAGCTTGGAAATTAAATAGATACATTAATATCATACACGCCTGTGAGGATGGGGTCATTTGTTATGATTAAACTTTGGGTGGTGAGATTTATTTCAATATGGATAATGCTTTCCTCCTTACCCATAAAGAGGAACTCCTCCTTACTACTACTAATGTGGCTCAACCACAAACTAACATTTGTCTTTTATTTTATTTTATTATTCTTAAAGACTCATTAAGAATAATTAAAGTGTTAAAAAATACAAAGAAAAAGCGGTTTCTGCCCTCAATTATATTATGAACTCGGGCCACCATTATATTACTTATTTACCTTTGATTTCTGTTTCTTGGTTTAAAGTTTTTTTTAAAGTGCTGTTATTTCCACCCACTGTCCTATTTTTCCCACCCATCTTATTCCCACCTACCATGTAAATTTAAAAAAATAAAATCTTATCTTTCCACCCACCATTATTCCTAAAATACCCTTTAATTATTGATTCAAGCAAAATTCAGAAATCAAGCAAAAAATTAAAAAAGATAACCCAAACAAACCCAAAAACCTCTTCCTAGTCCCCTTTAGTCTCATGTCCTTACAGCATACCCCTTGCTCTATATCAAAGCATGCTTCAAGCCTTCAACCACATTTGTATGCATTAATGCATTAAGATCCTCTATTTCCTTGACTTGATACCGTCAGACACTTTTAGTAGAGATAAATATAGTTGTAACAATTTCACATATTTGAAGCATCATTCAATTGGTTAAACTACAGATCAATTGTTTCCTCTAAATCTATATATAGATTATGTAAGATGACTTATGTGAGTTGACATAATCACATGTTGTGTTTATCGTATTAGAACAAGATAATAGGGTTTGTATTTATTACTTGTATTAAGACTCCTAGTTTTGACAGACTTGGTAGTTGTATTATATTGATAAGGACTCGTATTATATTGATAAGGACTCAATTTCTTACGTTTATTAGTTTTGTTTAAACACTAACTCTATCTATAATAGGAGAGATATGGGTAAGGTTTGATCAATATAAAGGGAACTGATCTCTGGGCTCACAAGTTGCTAAGTTCTATTTTGGGCTTGACCTATTGATAGCTAGAACATATTGAGACTTGCAGAAAGTAGAAGATCGTTCTTGTTCCAGCTATGTATTCTTTGTCAATAATGTATCAATAGTGAATATGTTATTAATATTGCATAAGTCTCATGCTGTAATCCTATGTGATGTTCATATGCTGCTAGAGGTGTATTCTTACATGTGGTATCAGAGCCAACTCAACATCCTTAGAGTTCGGTTTTCAATAACCTTCAATGAAACTCAAATCTGATGGATAAAATGGCATGAGTTTTGTGTTTTTGATATTAACATATTGTTTAGAAAATTTAAGATTTTTATTTTTTTCGATTCTGGTTTTGCTTTCGCAATTATTTATGATTTCATTCACTAGTTTTTGTTTTGGCTTATCGTGCAGTATCTATTTCAACAATTGGAACTCTTGGTTGAGATTACATTGAATTTTTGTTTAGATTTTCTAATTCAAAAGTTTGGATCTTGATGGGTTTTGGCTATGAATTTAGGGCTGCTCACTTCGTAAAATTTTATTGGATGTGAATTTGACTTGAAATGATTACTCAGTACTTCAAATCTGTTGTTGTTTAGATCTATTTTGACTTCTTCTCGTCGTCTATTTTTTCAATTGAACTTTTTTTTTGTCATCAATGGACATAATACACTTTGATATATGATTCTTTTGATGAATATGTTATTATTTTGCTTACTTTTGAGTTAACTTGTTTCTTGGCACAAGTTAGAATCTCTCTGCCATGAGTTTTTCAGTTAATGTACTTATAAAAACGAGACTTAACAAATTCACGTCTCTCTCCCTTGTCCTTGTGCTCTATTTGGATCCCCTTAAGATTCACACTGAAAAGTTGCAGTCATTGAAAACTTTGTATTTGCTCAAAGCTTATGTTATAGTTCAACTGTTTTCTTCTTTTACATTCTGTTTCTATGTATGCATTAGTTCTTTTCTATAATGAACTAATTTTTCAGGAGTGTTTTTCATGATTTGAGTTAATAATCTAGTATTGACACATTTCCGTTTTGATGTTGGTTTCCTAATGAATAAAACCAAGTATATTCATCAATAATGCTGATGATGAATCTGTCATTCCATGACACAAATCAACTTTTGATGTTGGCTTATTAAGTATCAAACCAACTATTATGTTATATTTGTCACTGTTGGGGTCTATTTCCGTCGGAAAGCTTGTCTGGGCTTGTTGATTCTTGGACCGCCATAGAGTGGTGAATCAAGCCTTCGTTGCCTCTTTTTCTGAGTTAGCGAGAACTAGGTCCAAAGCATCCCGAGAGAGAAGCAAGTCCCATGGGAGTACTTTGTTCTTCTTCCAGTGGCTGCGTGTTTTGTGCTGACGTTTTCGGCAGCTAGACAAAGAGTTAGAGATGATGCATTGGTGTTGCACAGGCTTGGCATGAGAGGCTTGTGGTGTGGGAGTTAAGAAAGAATGAGCATAAAGAAACGATTAAGGTTTCAGATTTTGGGTGTTTTTTGCAGCTAGATGAAGAGCTTGCAATGTTTGCGTTTTCTTACTAAAAAGGTAATGACTATAGTTTTAGCTTGAGAGGATGGGTGTTTCAGATTTAGGACGGAGCTTTTTGAGAGAGAGAAAAAGAGAGAGAGAGAGAGAGAGAGAGAGAGAGATATGGAGATAAAGGATGGGTGGCTTGAGTAGATTTCCGAGCTTGACGAATGCTTGGTCGTGCTTTCAGATGGTTGAAGATGACTTGATGATGTTGAACTGAGATTATATGAGCTTGGCATGAGAGCTTGGAGTGTGGGAGCTAAAGACCCATAAGTTTAGCAAATGAGAATGCTTATGCTTGGCTTGGTGTTTGATATGCTTGAGTTTGGGTGTTGAGAATTTATTGTTTGAAGCTTTGGCTATGGTGTTTTGACTGTTTGGATGTGATGGTTGTTGGGATGCTTATAGCAATCAAATGAATGGGGTTTCAAAAAGCATGGTTGAGGAAAGAAAATCTTAAGACTTTGAAGGCTATGGTGTTTGTGACTATGATTCTAGAGAGATTTATGAGTTCTAGAAGTGGGAGGATGAAGGAGCAGCTTGGGCTTATGCTTGAGGTGAGGCTTTATAGAGAAGACTAAGTATTTTAAGGATAAGAAAGTAGAAGAAATGGTTATGATGGATGGGATGGCTGCTCGAATGCTTGCAGCAAATGAAGGAAGGAAGGAAGGTGGTCTGATGGTTGCTGGGATGCTTGAGCAACCAAGAGATGTTTTTTGTTTTGCCTGGGTGCATCCCAATTTATAGAAGGTGAAGGCTCTCTTTGGTTTCCAATAGGTAAAATGAAGTGTTGAAGTTAGTCTATTTCCAACGAATAAAAGGGAGCATTGGGACATTCTTATTTCCAACAGGCAAAGCTAGGTATTGGAAAATGACTATTTCCTATGGGTAAAGTGAGGTGTCGGAATTGGCTTGTTTCCAGAGGGTAATAGGGAGTGCTTGTAGGATATCTCATTTGCTCACCCACATTGGAGAGTCTTCGATAAGCAACTCAAGGATAACTAGTTAAGAGTCTTCGAAATCACAACCAGATCTTTTCCGGGAAGGTTGGAGGGGTTGCAATGGTCCTGCTTATAACCCAATCTTCTTAAACACCGAGGGTGTCACCTTGAAGAAATTTCCTAGACACTGTAATGTCGGAGTTTACTCACTGGGGTTATCAAAAGTTGTCTTATTTTGTGGCATGATAGATAAGATGAGGCTTGCTTGAATTTTAGCACAAAATAAATTAGCTTGCATGATTGATGTGCTTGAGTGACTAGAGATGCTTGATTTGGCATGGTTGTGGTTTGCAAGAGTTGAATTGACTTGTGTGTCTGATATTAGTTTTGTATGCTTGATATTGGCTTGATAGTTCATAATTACTTGGAACTAGCTTGTGAGATAGCTTTAGGCATGTCGTGTTGTTGGCATGCTTAAGTGTTTTGACCTTAATGATTTGGCATGGTGTGAGAGTTTTGCTCGATTAATTGACTAAGCTTGCTTGGCACGTTGCTTGGTGTGGGCTTGTAAAGAAAAGAACTTTCTTTTTCTTTTCTACATCGTGATTTTGCTTGAGTTGATATTCTGTGTGGATTGATCCACAAATGCTTGTATTGATAAATGGCGTGTTGAAGGAGAAATACGGGCTTTGAGAGAGCATAAGAGAGCATAAGAGAGCTAGGTATGTTTCCTCCTTGAAGAATTTATTTTGTTTCTTTTGCATGGTGTGATCCCACATCTTTTCTTCTTCTTCAACTCTTTCTTCTCTCTTCAAGATTCAAACCCGTGGGTACTGTGCATCAGTACAGAAGTCATATTTCGGAAGCTCGGATTAGACAACTTCCTTGATGAAAGTTGTTCATCTGCTCGAGTACTATGGCCTGTTAAATTTTTAGGATTTTTTGAATATTTCTGATGCCTCAAAGTTGGTCTGCAACTTCTGTGTTCATCCATGGCTGGTGAGTTTCTGTAGATTCTGCTTCTACATGTGTTTTTAATTTCTGATGTTCAGATGATTGCGCTTTCTTCACAAAATTTGCTCGAAATTATATTGTTTATAACATATCCAAAATTGAGGATCATCCAACCATTGTAGTGTTCTTTGCCATCATTTTTCTGAAGCATGTTCATGAATTGATGTTGATGCCTTTGTTGCATGCTTGTTTTCTATGCTTGAAGCTTGAATTCCATTGCACTTCTTCAAATTGGTGAGTTAGGTACTGAATTTTGAGGTTGAGCTTTCGATTTAGGATTCTAGCTTGTTGATAAACAAGACTCATACAGGCTTACTTGGGTAATGCATGCCAAGTGTTTGTGAAAATGTCACACAGTAGCTTGTGGGCTGTTCTTTGAACTTTTGAAATATTTCTCTTGGAATATGAGTTGGAGATTTGACACATGAAAACAGACTTATCAATGGTTGTGTTGGAACTGGTCTTGTGCCATTTGAAGGAAAAATGAATTTTTGGTGCAATTTCAAAGGGCTAAGCTGCTGGAATTGTGCAGTTTCTGCTGCATGGCATATTTCGGAAAATGAAGGTTGATATGTCTAGTTCTAATCTGGAAATTTGGGATTTGTTGGTTGTAAGCTTGATTTCTAGTGATTTTACAAAGGTAGAATGTTCTAGCTAGAATGGTTGGAAAGCTTGTGTATAAGTTTTGCTTGGCATGTTGCTTTTGTTTGAGAATCTAGCATGTCCTTTCTCTTGGTATTGAGTACTGATATGGGTATCGCTAGAGCATGATCTTGAGCAATATTTTCATGGAAGGCAGCTCAAGAGTTCCATCGTGTACCTTGGCATGCAAGATCTTTCGTAGAGTTTGACAAGTAGTGGTTGGGTGCCCCACATATTGATGGTAGCGGCAGTATCTTGGGCCGTTTTTTTCTTCTCTAGTAGGGACCTTTTGTGGTCTTGGAGGTTTGATAACTCTCTCTGCAAACATTGCATCCAAGATAGCATGGAGTTCCTTGCACGGCAGCGCTGGGTACGTCTCTCTATCTCTTTGTTTGCGTGGGTTGAAATCGCTTGAGGATTTTTCATTTACAAACAAAGTTTGTTAGGGTTCCTTCTTTTCACTCCTCCAAGTTCTTTGCCCAGCAGCTAGTTTGACAGACATGTTTGTGTTTCCTCACTGCTTCCTGAAGTCTAGAGAACTGGTTGATTCCAATATTCTCAAGATACACCCTGTATTATGGTACAATGTTACTTATGCAAATCTCAACAAGCGCCTCTTCATCTTTTTCATCATAACAATCAAGAGCAAAGTCGCAAAATCGACGAACAAAGTCCATAGGGTTTTCTCCAGGCTTTTGGCGAGTGTTATTGAGTTAAGTCGTACTTACTCATTCCTCATGCTGAAAGTATTTTCTACAAAACCTACTTGCCAAGTCTTCCCAGGAGCAAATAGAGCCTGGCGCTAAAGTAGTATACCATGTATAGGTGCGGTTTGTGAGACTCTTCGAAAATTCTCGAACACGTAATTTATAATCACCAGCATGTGGTCCCAAAGCATCAACGAAGCGACTGATGTGCTCCTTTGGACTTCCTTGCGTCCCATCAAAGAAGACAAAACTTGGAGTTTCATAGCCCTTAGGATAGGGCTACTTGAGTACACTGGCTGGATATGGTGACTGAGGAATGTATTTCCAATCTTCATGGCTTCGATTTAACTATTTTTCCAGCATGGCAATCACATCTTCATGAGTGACAAAAGATGTTTCCTTTTGCTCAGACCCTCTTCCAGCAGTAGCTGAGTTTTCTAATTGCATTTTTTCGCGTTGCTCTTCATTTTGTCATTCTGATTGGAAACAGAGTTTTTCAACTCTTTGATTGTTTCAATAATCTCTCTCTTGGATTTCCCCATAGCATGGATGGCTGCGATGAGTTCTGGGAGCGTATAATCTTCTCCATTTTTTGTTCTCTCCTCTTCACGGGAGCTGTTCCCTCTTGACACCGAGTCATTATGGTTTAGTTCTTCTTGGGTGGCCACATTGTTGCTTCTGATATTCTTTTTTGGAGGCATTGGTGAGAATGGCAGCCTGATCCCCAGCAGAGTAGCCAATTGTAGTAGCCAGCGCGCTAAGCATCCAGACAATACATGCCTTGTAAGTAAGTACCTCATCGGATCACATTTCACCATGAGTTGTAACTTGTGAGCGAGGAAGTAATGACGTAGACGCTGTGAAGCATAAACAAGAGCGAGACACAAGCGCTCAATCATTGGATAGTGTGTCTCATCTCCCCTAAAATGCATGCTAACATAATAAATAGGGTTCTCATTGCCATCACTGTTGTCTTGAGCGAGCAGAGCACCTACGACAGTACTTGTTGAAGCCAAATAAAAATTGAGCTATAGCCCTGGGGTAGGCGCCGTAGTAGCCAAACCAGGAATGAAGCGTCGTATGTATGATAACCTTCCCATGAAGCTTTTTAGTTCTTTTGAGTTGGCCGGCCGCATGAGAGAACTTATGGCCTTAGTCTTGTCAGGATCAAGATCGATGCCTTGCTGATGTACTAAGAAACCTAGAAATTTGCCCACTGAAACACCGAATGCACATTTCTTGGGGTTCATCTTTAAGCCATATAGTCGACATCTTTCCAGCACCTTTCTCAAAACTTCCCAATGGCCTTCTCTTGTTTTGGACTTTACGACCAGGTCATCCACGTAATCCTCCTCTTCTCTTCCCATCGTATCATGAAACACCGCTATCATGGCCCGTTGATAAGTAGCTCCTGTGTTTTTAAGACCAAACGGCATATCCGTATAGTAAAAATTACCATACGGCGTCCGAAAAGCTGTTTTCTTAGCATCTCTTACTAACATTTTTATCTAGTTATATCCACTGAATCCATCCATGAAGGACAATAGACCCTGCCCAGAAGTTGAGTAAATCAGAATGCCCATGTTAGGGATTGTAAACTCATCTTTAGGGCATGCCTTGTTGAGATTCCTGAAATCAACACATATCCTTATCAGACCATTCTTCTTTTTTATAGGGACTATGTTTGCTAGCCAGGTAGGATACTTGATAGGTTTGATGAACCCAACTGCTATGAGTTTTTCCATTTCTGCCTTGATTTAAACTTCTACATCATGGTGAAAATTTCTTCTTGGTTGCACGACTAGTTTAACGCCGGCTTCAACATTTAAAGTGTGGCATACTAGGGTTGGATCCAAACCCGGCATCTCTTCGTAACTCTAAGCAAAAACATAATTGAATTATGTCAACAGGCTTACAAGGTCTTCTTTTTCTTTGGCTGTCAAATGAAGGTTGATGGAAATGAGCTTTTGGATCGTGGGATCTTCACTTAAGTTGATTATCTTTAGTTGCTCTGCCACGGTTGTGGAGCCATCTTGCATACATTTAGGAGCCGACATAGGTTCTTGAAAGGCAGAAGGGGTAGGCATCTCTTTTATTCTTTCATTGCGCATTTGCTTTAGAACTCCTCCACACTCGAGGCCCTCCCACGAAACGTGGTCTGGCCCCCAAACTCGTCATAAGCAGTAAACGGCGCGCCTATCCGGTAATGTAACTTTTGAGCATTGTGGTGGGGTATGGGTATGATGATTGACCTCAGGGTGCCTTGGCCTTTCTCTATCCACAATGATCATAAGCTCTGAGTCACCAAGATCAAGAATTTCAGCCCAATCAGGTAAGTGTGTCCGGAAAGCTTTGGATGCATTGCTTCCGGCGCCTATGCATTCATTGTAGAATTCTGCTTCAGGGTAATTGGCCTCATTTTGACTGAAGGGTGACTGATTTCCTGGTATGCAAACTGGTCTTAAACCAACTCTTCCTTTTACACACTGGTGGTATGTGGAGACCACAAGCTTGTGCTTGTTAAGCCAGGGTCTTCCGAGCAAAGCATGATATGCTACTTCTACATCTAGCACATGAAACTTAGTCAAAGATTGGATAGGCCCCACTTTTAAGTTTATCTGTACATATCCAAGTGACACCTCGCTTTTGTTTCCCAAGCCACAAATGTTTATCTAGTTCTTGACCATCCTTGATAGAGGAATGTCAGCCGCCGTGAGCACGGATAAAGGCTTGATATTGATGGAAGAACCGGTGTCCACCAAGGCTCTCCTAATGAACACATTATTGATTTGCCCCTCAAGATAAAGCGGCCTCCTGTGGTTAGGATACGGGACCTCCATGTCTTCATAAGTGAAGATAATAGCATTGTCATTCTCCAAGAATGCTCTTTGTGGTTGAGTGGTAAGGCAATGAGATCCATATTCTTCAGAAACACGCATTAGGTGAACATTTGATATGATGTTCGGAAATTGAGATCGGACATTTGGAAATTACTTGTTTTGCAACATACGTCTTGGATAGGGTATGGTTGCGGGGTAAAGATGATTTTACTTAACTATGTACAAAAAGGATATGAGGTTAAGAAATGATTTTGGAAAGGTAATTGACTTTCAGAATTAAGATTGGATTTAAAAGAATTATGCGTGTTACAAGTTAATTGTTTTGGGAAAATGGTTTTGAATTTTGAATTATGGGAAAAATGAATTTATAAAATGTTCAGGAGAGACATGGGGAAGTACTCGAGTCGGGAATGATTTGGGTAACCGGATTTGACATTAATAAGAATTGAATGCAATATTTAGTTATATACCATATTGAAATTGAAGTAGAGAATGATTCTAGAATTTTACTTGGACAATATTATATTTATCTGAATTGTGATTTTTTGGTAGAAAGAACTACGTGTGGCTTGATCCCTCAGTAGGGTACGTAGGCAACCTAGGTTGACCTAGGTGCAGCAACAAAATAAATTGTTTGAGTTTGGCTTTGAATTGTTCTAAGTGCGTCATTGAATTCTTTGAGGAGAAAAGTCTCTTTGGATTTCTATTATGATATATGCTATGAGCGTATGAGATTACAAAAGAATTTCAAATCAAGTACGTTATAGTAAAGGGTTGCATTTGAGGCCGGAGGCCTATATGTAAATTGTGTGCAATAGCATGGTGTGTGCTACTAGTAGGGATGTTTTAATTGTGATGATGCAGGTGAAAATAAAAAATTAGGTAAATTTCCATTTTTCAGGGGAGACTGCCGAAATTTCGATAGAAGTCTTGACCCTTTTTATTAATTGTGCGGGGAAGGGGGTTAATTTAGTAAGTGGGCCCGGCCTTGTTTGGATGCCGGACTGGTAACAGCGTTCGACACGAATTCCAAGGAGGAATTCGGGTCGGATAATGTCATAGATTGTCCTCCTCCCCACCCCCGCAAACTTGCACACCCTTCTTGTAGCAAACCTTCCCATAAATGGAAAACCAAATTCATGTGGAAACTCCATGTTTCCCTCTTTTCGGTCAAGGTGGCCACTAGAAGGAGTTTTGATCTTTGTTTGGTTGAGTTCGCAAGCATGCCACTACCAAACCATAAATTTGTCATTAATGGAATGTGAGTGGAGGCGTCCAAGATCTGATTTTAATCAAACGATTGTTTAGGCCAATACGGAACCTTCTCATAGCCTAAATTCTTTCACTACCTCGGGGTCAAGGCTTTTTGTGAGGAACTAAGTGATATGAAGTGTGTAAATAAAGATTGATTGAAAAAATAAAATGAATTGAAAGTAACTGCTATTAAACTTAATAGAAAGTGTGAAAAGTAATAGATTAAGACAATGATGGAAATTAAAGTGCATAAAAGAATTTAGACATATGCATAATGTAAATTTCATAAAATAAATAACTTAAAGACAAGTGCATGAATTCAAGTGCAGAAAACAAACTAAATTAATATGAAACGATAAAGATTAAACTAAGACTTGAATTAGAATGGAATTAAAATGTCACCCACTAGTCCTATTTGGTAGATTGAATTTTTCTACGCTTAACGAGTTCTTATATGTTAAATTTTGACACCTTGATAAGGTAGAATTGCATATAGGGATACACGATTTATGACATTGGTATGCTTATTTTATACCTTAGAAAGAACAACCTTTAACATTAATTGACATCATAATTTGATAGTAATTGGCTCTAGGAAAAAGAAATATGATTGTCATAGACGGATTCATAACCTTAGATCTCCATCACTTGATCTTTAAAAACCTATCTTTGCTGTGTGTTTTAATTATTTTTCTTTAAACTCTTGAAATTTAAGTTTTCTTTAATTGAATCAATCATTCATTCATTTAATTAGGTTATGTGCAATTTAATTAATTAAGTTGTTTTAATCCATCTTTGTGGGTTCAACCTCGTATTTGCCCTTTCTATACCATGGATCCCGAGCCTTTGCATTTAGAATCTACACATTTACCTGCATTTCACTAAATCTTAATTATTGTAATAATCTAACAACCTATTATATGACACGCCAACTACTATAAAATTTAGTTTTATTTTATGAGATATATCATATTATTTTAACAGCCTAAAGTGCAATTTTGCACTTCCATTAATTTTTTTAAATTGAAAAAAACAAACAAACCCAGCACCTGTAACTTCCCCCATCGACCACCCAACTCCCCATCCCTACCTTTCTCCTTAGGGTGATTTTATTAGCATCCCATTATTTGCTCTTTACAGCCCATCCTAATTTTAAATATGAATAACCAATTTTACCCCTGTACATAATTACCGTTAAAGACAAAAAAATATTTAAAATAAAAATAAAAATTGCTCACTACACCACAAATATTTTAACGTGTTCAAATCCTCTGTCCATCTCTGTCCCTTTCTTAATTTTTTGACACCTGTCATCCCACTTAACCCCCTCTAACTCTGTTATCTCTTAATAAGAATAAAATAATTAAATTATTCATGCCGTCCTTTACTCTCTCATCGTCCCCTCTTTAGCTGTAAATTATATTTTAGCTTCCTACTTCTCATGCTTAACAAAATCTTCCTCACTTTGACCAAAAAAAATGTTCTTCACTGATATCCTCCACTTAAGTTGAATTGGAAATTTCACCTTCTTCTATATCTTCAACCACTTTGGCACTCTCATCTTTGCCCATCGGTGTAAATTGTTCCACCCAGCAACGACCATAAATAGGTGTAAATTATTAAACTTTTACAAACACCCAAAAGGATTTTCACAATCTCTTACAAATTTGAATTTTTAGGGTTTATTTTTTTTCTTGTATCTTCTATTTTTTCTTCCAGAGATCTTAATATTAACATGGTAAATTAGATTGGGTTAGAAGAAAGATTGAATTTTTGTGCGGAAACTTTGGTTTCAGATCTGTTTGGCAGAGTTTTGAGATCAAGATCTTGGGGATTATTTATGCTCTCCTTTCGACTTGTGGGTCTTTTTGGGGTCCTCTTTGGAGAGTGTATGGATTCTATGGATCTTTTTCTTTCACATGCTTCTTCTAGGACCTTGATGTTTTTGACAAGAAAAGAAACGGGTCAGAATCAGATAAAAACTTTGATGCATAGTGAAATTGTTGAGAGAGAGAGAGAGAGAGAGAGAGAGAGAAAGAGAGAGAACTGGTGAAGATTAATGGGGACTTGAAAATAGTAGATTTGAGGGAAAGCCATAGTCGCTGAAGTGTTGAGGTTATGGCATATGAAATATTGGTGACTTGTTAGACATTTTCTTTGTAAGTTTGGTTGCCTAGTTGCGATGGTGCCAAGCGACCTGGGTTTGGGGTTTGGGGTGTGCGATGGTGCCAAGCGATCTAGGTTTGAGGTGTGCCATTGGGGTTGGGTTTGTGGTGGAGTCCGTTTGAAATTGAAAGGGGTGTGCGATGCGGTGTGTTTGAAAATGCAAATAGTTTGCGATGGGGTGTGTCTGCAAGAGGATGGAATTTGCGATGGGGTGGGGTTTGATATGGGATGAGATTTACACAGATTAGTTAGAAATGGGGTGTAGTGAGGGCAATTTAGGAAGAAATATGGGGTGTAGTGAATATTTTTAAATTTGACTAAAATTTAATGGGGTGTAAAAAAAATATAAGGTGTAAAGAGTAAATAATGAGGTGCAAATAAAATCACCCTTCTCCCTATTGTCTTTTATTTCTCTATAAAACAACCTAATTGACATACCCATAAACACATAAAATAACCTAACTGACACCCAATTCGTAAAGTAATCAAAATATAGAAAGAATTTTGACAAGAAAAAGTTTGTAAGGATCCAATTGAGATTAGCGAATTCGGGAAGAAATCAAACCCCAAATCAGATGGTTGAAGGTAAAGTAAACGCTAGATTTCAATAAAATAACAAAATCTAAATCAAAAGCCACCTCATAGATTAATGAGATCAAACAAAGTCCCCCCACCGTAGCCAAATGAGAATCCAATGATACTCCATAGGCCAATTTTCACAATACCCACAACTTCTCTCTTCTTGAAGTTCTCCAGAGTGTTGAGCTCTCAAGCTTGAAGTGGCTAGAATCTTCATTTGATCATGAGATGTAATTTAAATAAGTTTTTGTGGCCCACGAGACAACAATAGCAAACATGGCAAAGGTATACATCAAAGTTTGGTGATCGGTGGAGTAGCTGTACCTGTACGAAGATGGCGGTGCTAGAACCGGGTGGGTTTGATTCTTTTATTTTTCTTATTAATTTTATTGGAAGGGTAAAATTAAAATTTTGGAATGTTAAAACTAATAAATTAAATTTATACTAGTTGACGTGTCATATTATAAATCTTTAGATTACTACAAAGACTAACATTAAGTGAAATGCGGGTAAATACGTATATTCTAGGGAAATAGCGGTAAATACCACCCGTTTCCTAATTTTTTCTGGAAATACCACTTCTTGGATGGAGATTTTGGGAATACCACATATAAATACAAACCTATTGACCACCTATCCCGTTTTGCACACTTTTGAATTCACTGTCGCTCTCTCTCTTCTTGGGTTCTTTTTCTCTTCTCTTCCATCTCATACTGACAGAAAACCTAACTCTTTCAAGCCCAAATTTGGTTCTCTCTCTCTCCCGTCTCACCACCACCACTCTCTCAGCGCCCTGCGACCACCACCACTTTCTCTCTCAGCGCTCCGTAACCACCGCTACTCTTTGTCTCAGCTCTACGACCACCACCAGTTGCAACATTGAAAGTTGAAGTCCTCTCTCTTTCCTATCCCCGTTTCCCAGTCAAATTTTCCAGGAAATTCCAGCTGGGTTTTCACTGGAATCCAGTCCGGAAAAAGTTTTATCAGGTTGTGAAGTTATAGGGGGTCTGGATATTACTTGAGGAGGAGATTAAGGGTCTGTTGCATAGCTCAAGAATCCGACAACAAAAGCAATGGCAAGTTCTTCAAATTCTCTCCTTTTACTTTCAATTTCTTTTGTGGTTCTTATTTAGGATTTTTTTGAACCAAAGATTTGTGCTTTATGAGTTTAATTCCAACTTGTTTATGAGTGTTCTCTGTAGGGAGCAATTCTGAGCCACTAGAAAGAAAAATTAGAAATAGGAAGCAATCTGCAGTTTGGTTTGGTTGAGTAGCATGCATGTATATATTTGGAGGAATGGTTTTGAATATGGGTTTTGTTGTTGTGTATGAAAAGTGAAGGAGCCAATTTTTATTTTCTTTCTTATAGTGATAAGAATTTTATGTTGCTCTAATGTTTATAAGTGAAAAATCAAGGGTCAGTTTAACATTTATTAGGAAAATTTAGTTAATTGCTAGGTAGTTAAAATTGAGAAACTAATTGTTATGAATTAAGAACAAATGGGAAATTTTTGTGGTATTTCTTAGCAAAAAACAACCCCAATTGGGAGTAATTTAGTGGCTGAGTTGCTTTTCTTAAATGATGTGAAGGGAATGGTTTTAAATATTTGTTTTAGGTGAAGAACCTCCGGAGTCACTGGTTATGAAGGAATTAAGGAGGGTTATGAAGGAATTAAGGAGGGGTATGACTCCCAATTCTTTGCTTGAGGAAAAAGGGAGAATTGAGTAAGGAGGGGTATGACTCCCAGTTCCAGCGCTTAGAGGTTCTATTTCTCAACATATACTTTCCCTTTTGTGTTGTTTTAAAGGATGTTCAATTTTATTTGGAGGAAACCTACAATTTCTTGTTTATTTGGTATTCTGACTTACTAAATATCTTCTATTTATATGATTTTTCACTCAATTTCCAACTTTGTGAGTGACAACTACTTTAGGAAGCATAATTTTCGTTGTCCATTTGGATTGTAAATAGTTAATGACTGTGAGAGGAAGCTATTTTAATTTAGTAAAATCAGATGATTGAGTAATTATTTTTACTCACTTCAATGTTGTTAAGGGACTGAACTTCCTCTTAAGCTATTTTAATCTGTCTAGGTTCTTGAGCAAAGAGTAGAAACTTTGGAGAGAAAACTTGATGCTGCCATTACAGCTGCCGCTCGTTCAGAAAAATGACAGGCTGTGGCAGCAGAAAAGGCTGCTGAATTACATGCACAGGAAGTTACAAAAGAGCTCGAGAACACCTCAAGTATGTGCAATCCAAATATCTCATTTTTACCTTTATTTGGGCTATGTTTATTAGTGGGCTTACAAATTATAATTTCCTTGAGTATGAGAAGTCTGATACTATTTTTTAGTAAAGGGTTCCGTGTTAGCGATAATCACCAACATCAATATTGACTTCCACATCTAGAGAAAAACCTAGACAGATTAATATCCTCATAGCTTGTTATGTCCTCCTTAGTCCTTACTAACTGAAGAACCATGGGCTGCTAAATTTGTAATGGCAAGGATTTTTGTTGGATGGCCTTAAATTAGGACTAGAGATAAATAAGTGGCACATATGCAGTTACTTAGGCTTATAAAAGGAGATTGATACTTCCAAATTAGTTCCAAGCTGTACCCATAAGAAAATAGTATTCCAAACAATTGAAGGGAATCAACCTACTTTTGTGTTTTTGAAGCATTGAAAATGGGAGCCATTTGGGTCCAACATTTTTGTAAAACATGGAAACAACATCAGAAAATAGTATGTTTTGGAGTCTTGTGAGATATGAGTCCCACCAACCTTGTTTTAGATGGGAGTGAACTCATTGCCGAGAAGCATATGTAAAGGAGCTATTTGAAAATGTCAACTGAATATCTCCTGGGGTTCCTTGTCAAGCTTAATCCAATATTTCCGGCTCATACATGTATGTACAAGTTTCCTTTAGGCTCTGAAAGACCTTTACTTTCGCTCACTCTTACAACCTTTTTATAGAAGGGGTCAAGAGATGACATATTGGATGTCATGTCCGTGGCTTTTGCCTCGCCTTAAATCTGGTTATGTAGCTATCTTGCTCAGCTAAACTTGAATAAATCCCTTATATTTCCTATTGTTGATTTGCTATTGCAATTGTATTGTTGTTTTATTGTGGTTGTATTGTAGTGGTATTGTTGTTGCAATGCCATGGTATTGTTGTTGCAATGCCATGGTATTGTTGTTATATTATTGTGTTATTGGTGTTATATTCTTTGTGTTACTATAATTTAACAGGGAATATTTATTGATATCATTTTTCTTTATCTGCTTCGATTTGTGTAGGAGTTGAGATTATTCTTGGCTTTCCAAAATCTCTCTATTAAATATGTGTTAACTTGCATTTTCTTTTCTTGTTTATTGTGAAACAATATTCATGATTGCCACAATTCTCCAACTTTATATCTTGAAGGTAGGAGATATATGTGAAGTTAGAATTGGATGGAACTTTGAGATTGGTGAATAAAGACAAAGGTTCAAGTAAGATATACTTGCACACAACTCAACTGAAGTATTGTTTAAGATCTCTCTCTCTCTCTCTCTCTCTCTCTCTCTCTCTCTCTCGTATTTGTTTAAGATCTCTCTGTTAATGCCTGGTATTGTTTTGGGACCATAATAATTGTCAATCTCATTGTTTCTTTAAAAGATTGGTGTGAAATTGTTGCTCCATTTTCTTCTTTCCTTTGTTTTAAAATATTTTTGTTTGGAGAAAAATAACTATGTTTTTGGAATCTAAAAGATTAGGTACTCTTGGTGAGAGTGTTTTCTGATTTGCAAGATCCAAACTTTATGTATGCCAATTTACTACTTTTGCACTTGAACTTTGGCTGAGTGCGAAATTTGAAAAGTCTTGTATGCCAAAGAGTGTATCTATGTCACACATCTTTGTTTTGTGTATTGATTTTGCTAGTGTCATAAAATAATCAATTACTTGTTCTCTCTCTTGTTTATAATATCAACACTACAACCGGCACATGCTTGCCATTTTATCGAGTGGAAATTACTTCGGCCTTGGAAATTCAAGTTTGTTTTTTATTGCTTGTTTATTGTCATTGTATTGCTATTTTATTGCTTGTTCATTGCCATCATTATGTTTGCAAGTTGTGAATTTGACTTGGAGGCTTGCTTGCTTTCATTTCAGATTATTGGGTTTATTTTGGTTGGTTTGGCTTGAGCATTTAAGCGTAAAAAGGATGATGCATGTAAATTCAACAATTAAATAGGAGATTATTGTTTTCAAGTTGTTAATTCTTGAGATACTTTGTCATTTTTAATATTACGTGAAACAAAAACATGTATTTAATATTATTGTATAGGAGACCATGTAATTATTTTGTAACCATTAAATGAAATTTTAGTTCAATTTACTTGAAAACTTTGGGATCTTGAGCAAGGGACGACGGTTATGTATACGACAGTTTTAGAACATACAGGACGACAGTGTAAGAGTGGTTAATTCTGACGATATAGGAGTGTAAGAATGTGAATCAAACCAATAGTTGCTTCCTCTGCAACAAATTATAAGAATTAAGAAAACCAATCCAAAATCAAGTCTCCACTCCATTGTAATGTCACGTAGATTAAGTGGCAACATATATGCAATAAATAAGTAATAAAGTTGCAATAAACAAGCAATACAAATGCAATAAAAATGCAATAAACAAGTACCTCATGGATGTCTTTGTACTCTGTTTTTCCGATTATACAATGTTCTAATTGTACAATTAGAACATTATATAATATGGGAAAGAGAGTACAAAGACATCCATAAGATACTTGTTTATTGCCATTTTATTGCTTTTGCATTGGTTGTCTATTGCCACTTTATTGCTTTCATATTGCTTTTGTATTGCATGTATATTGCCACTTTATAATCTAGATGATATTATAATGGAGTGGAAGCAACTATGGATATCATCAAAATTCAAGTTGTAGCTTAAGAATTTGTAATATTCCAACTTATTTGCATGAACGAAGGCAGAGGAGCAACCAACTCTAGGCTTTCTAGTTCTGAAAGATCACAATCTAAATGTAGTTCCAAATTTTGCAAAACCATTTGCTTACAATGAAGATGCAGGCGGGGATTCTTTTTTGAGACACTTCCGCTGTCCATATTGAGATCAAACGGGAGATTTTTACTCTTGAGAAATTCCTCATCCAACTACCTCCAACAAAACAAAATTGAATTCATATCGTTTAACGTCCTTAGCAATTCAAACCAAAATGCATAACAATAAAAACGAAACTACAACAACATAATGTCACCGGCATAGAAACTAAAAAGTTGACTCATACTTTGATAGCTGAAAACTCTTGGACGTCAAGTTATTTTTTGAGGAAGTCGCATCCTTTTTAGGAAAACTCATTACATACACATTCGATGTATGTAGTGCATGTTTATTGATTTCTTTTGCGTGTATATTGCCTATCTATTGCTTGTTTATTGTATATTTATTGACATTTTATCACTTGGTTATTGTCTATTTATTGCTTGTCTATTATATGTTTGTTGATTGTCTAGTGCGTCATTATTATTGATTCGTATTCAAATTTATTTATATTTATCTTTATCTCACATTTATCATAGAGAACCATTGATAAATATGATACTCAAAACATCACGAAGTGTTTATACACTATTCAAAGTCTTAAAGTTAGGGTATATATCCAATCCCTTATGTAAGCATTTACTTGGAAACCTCATGAGCCATACATAATGCATGGAGAGTGTGTTAATTGTTTCTGTTTTGTATGTTTCTAGTATGATACATAGCAATTGCCTGCAGTATGGAAACACAAACCATTCTTTGGTTCTTCTCCACTGGATTTCAAATCTCTTGAAACACAAGCAGTATTTGAAAAACGAAAATAGAGAATTCGATTCAAGAAAACAGAGCGCCATTTCGTCAGAGATTCTTGACATGCACTTGTCAAATCTTAAATAAGTTAAGGCATCTTAACATAATACCCACTCTTTTCTTCAGCATTTTCAGAACCTCCTACAAGTAGGAAGGCAAAAACATAAACGTCCAACTTCAAAATCTCACCCTTATTAGAAAAAATCAACCAAAGAACATATGTATAATGTATAACAGCAACTTTTAGAATACTTGCTTCTTCTGGGTTCACCTTTAACACTGGCAAAGAGTTCTTTTAAAATGGAGAAAGGGGAACACAAAATTACATGAATAACAGATACACAACTTATTCACAATACATAACCAACTATGTTTTAATGCTCATTTCCTGGAACTCTTGTGAGTGTATGGTCACATGCACAATGCAATTTAGGACCACTTGAACAAATAAGGTCAGTGAATTATGCTGAAGCTAAATATGAATTTTTGAAAAAGTAAAACTGAACAACACTTGGTGCTACTCATCTCATGAACACATAAAAACCAATTCCATTTCATTAAAACTATTGAATTCATTTTAGGATGAACTAATTTAACACAGCCACTTCCAAAGAAAACTACAAGCAAATCATTTTATAAAACAATAATGAAATAATAAGTGATTCAACCACAAGGCCTTCACTGTTCAACTGCATGGAGTGCTCCCTTTGATTAGATAGGCTTTTCTCAATTTTGGTTGAGACCGCATTTCTAGTTAAAAAAACCTCTACCTTCTTTTCCCATCTCATCATTGGCTCCATACTCAATTCTCTCTTTTTCCTCAAGCAAAGAACTGGGAGTCATACCCCTCCTCCTTAATTCATTCATAAACAGTGACTCCAGAGGTTCTTCACCTGAAACAAATATTTAAAACCATTCCTTTCACATCATTTAAGAAAAGCAACTCAGCCACTAAATTACTCCCAATTGGGGTTTTTTTTTGCTAAGAAATACCACAAAAATTTCCCATTTGTTCTTAATTCATAACAATTAGTTTCTCAATTTTAACTACCTAGCAATTAACTAAATTTTCCTAATAAATGTTAAACTGACCCTTGATTTTTCACTTATAAACATTAGAGCAACATAAAATTCTTATCACTATAAGAAAGAAAATAAAAATTGACTCCTTCACTTTTCATACACAACAACAAAACCCATATTCAAAACCATTCCTCCAAATATATACATGCGTGCTACTCAACCAAACCAAACTGCAGATTGCTTCCTATTTCTAATTTTTCTTTCTAGTGGCTCGAATTGCTCCCTACAGAGAACACTCATAAACAAGTTGGAATTAAACTCATAAAGCACAAATCTTTGGTTCAAAAACATCCTAAATAAGAACCACAAAAGAAATTGAAAGCAAAAGGAGAAAATTTGAAGAACTTGCCATTGCTTTTGTTGTCGGATTCTTGAGCTTTGCAGACCCTTATTCTCCTCCTTAAGTAATATCCAGACCCCTATAACTTCACAACCTAATAAAACTTTTCTGGACTGGATTCGGTGAAAACCAGCTGGAATTTCCTGGAAAATTTGAATGGGAAAGGGAGATAGGAGAGAGAGGACTTCAACTTTCAATGTTGCGGTGATGGTGGTCGCGAGTCGAGACAGAGTAGCGGTGGTTACGGAGCGCTTAGAGAGAAAGTGGTGGTGGTCGCAGAGTCCGAGAGAGTGGTGGTGGTGGTGAGACGGGAGAGAGAGAGAACCAAATTTGGGCCTGAGAGAGTTAGGTTTTCTTTCAGTATGAGATGGGAGAGAAGAGAAAAAGAACCCAAGAAGAGAGAGAGCGACAGTGAATTCAAAAGTGTGCAAAAGGGGATAGGCGATCAATAGGTTTGTATTTATACGTGGTATTCCCAAAATCTCCAGCCAATGAGTGGTATTTCCATAAAAAATTAGGAAATGGGTGGTATTTACCGCTATTTCCCTATATTCTAAATGCAGAGACACGGTATTCCTATACCACTTTTGATTTTGTGCATGCACTTGTGAGTAATTTAATTTAGGGGAATACTGGCAACCTTCTCTCTAATATTCTTTTTGGACATTCTCTTTTCTTATCAGGACATGTGTAATTTATCTCTCACTTAAAACAATCTCATTAATTACCAAAAAACATTAATTATATTTTCCAAATCTGCCCTTGGTAAAAACTAAAGTGTTTGTACAGGTATTGGCTCTCTCTCTCTCTCTCTCTCTCTCTCTCTCTTCGTCTCCCACTTTTCTGCTTGCCGCTTCTTCCCTGAAATTTGGCCCCGACCCAACCCCTCTTCACCCCTTTACTCTTACCCAATAGTCACCCATACATCCTTACGCACCTTTAGCAGCCCAATCACAACCCATTCTTACCGAAAGGTTGAAGCTTTGAATTTTGAATTTACCAAAACCATTATTTTGTTGGGGGCGTACAGGCCACCCCGTAATCATGATTCACTTTCAAATATGATTTCGTCCTTTGAGGTGCAAGGATCTAGTGGGTCTTCCAGTAAGGAAGAGAGAGAGATGGGTGGAGGGAATTATGTGGAGGGTTGGGTGTGTTGAGAATTTTTCTTGGGGTGGATAGTGACGAGAGTCAATCAATCAATCAGCCCAAGTCACAACCTAACATCTCTCCCCCCGCTACTATGATTGCTCAATCCTATGCAAATCAAGATTCATGATGTTGTGCCACAATCTCTCCCTCAATATCAGTATTAGTTTAAATCTATGATTGTGTAAATCTTGTATTACCTTATTAACCTTAGCTTTCCATATATACTTAGGGCAACATCAATTGTAATATCTTATAAAGATGAATGAATACAGGCATCACATTCAGTGAGCCATTCCCTAATTTTCTATTCCTTCCTAAATTTCTACATGGTATCAGAGCTTCTCTGAGGCTAACCACCCAATACGATCCTATGGCTGATTCTCAATCCTCTCATATCTCCTCCTCTGTCAACTCTTTCAACTCTCCCAACAGTTCTAAATCTGAAATGACCAACCTCTCAAATTCTATTCCTACTTCCTTCAATATCTCTCATATGTTCAACACACCCATGGATGCTGGAAATCTCAATTCGAAGATGTCCTTGAAATCCACAATCTTGAAGATGTGGTTCATACTGAAATTCCTCCCCAAAAGAAGCTCTCAGATGGCTTTATCAATCCTGCTTACTCCAAAAATAAACTAGTGTTGAGTTGGATAAAGGCCACATCATCCCCTTCCATCAAAACTCTCCTTATCTCATGCACAACAGCTTATGAGGCATGAAGTCTCCTAGAAAAACGTCTTGGTCCCCTCTCAAAAACTCATGTTCAAACCATGCGAGATCAAATTCACACTCTCAAAAAGACCCCAGAAACATCAGTTGCGGATTATTTGATGCATGCCAAATCACTTTATGAAGAACTCATTGAATACATCCTCGATGGTCTTGGACACGAATACAAGGAATTCACCACATCTCTCCATCTTCGACCCTCATTGACGTTTGATGAGTTCTATGATTTACTCCTTCAAGAAGAACAACTCTTGAAAAGAATGTCCTCTCTCTCATTATCTACTGGCACCGCCCTTGCTATAGATCGTACCTCCCACAATCATCAACAAAACCCCCCATCACAGGTCATCTAATCAATTCTCCCATAGTAACTCCAGTCAGGGACGTGGTAGAGGACGTGGTAGAGACCGCAATTGGAACTCCAACCGCACCAACAATTGGAGTTCTAATCGAGAGCCTAGTTGGAACTCCAACTCCCACAACAGCTAGAATTCAAATAGAGGCAACACTTCGAGGAACCCAAGCACTAGGCTAGGCACTCGTCGTGATAACACTCCCTCACTACCGACACTAGATAATCGCCCACCGCTCCTTCCTACACCACCATATCAGCCCCCCGTTTCAGTTTCAAGAGACATGCCAGCTATGCAACCGACAAGGCCATACATCTCGTATTTGTCCCGAACGTGGCAACTTCGCTTACATGGCAGAATCCAACACTGTGACTGCTCCCAAATCATCTGAACTCACCAACTGGTGTGTGGACTCAGGTGCCACCCATCACATGACCTCTAATCCTTCTGAGCTCTCACATGTACAACCAAACACATGTAATGATTCTATTGTTGTTGGCAACGGTTCTCACCTATCTATCTCTCATATTGGCAAAACACACTTAAACACATCTATTGGCTCTCTGCATCTTAATGAAGTATTATGTGTACCTGCCATATGAAAGAATTTGTTATCTATACGACGATTGTCTAAAGATAATCATTGTTATTTTGAGGTGGATGCTAATGGCTTTCGTGTCAAGGACAACAAGACGAAGAAGGTTCTACTTACTAGCAGTAGCTCTGGAGGTTTATATCACATACATGTAGATCCTACAATCTCTGCGAAGCTTGGTTTCTATGGTGAGAGGACGACTCAAGAAGTATGGCACGCTCGACTGGGTCATCCTTCACAAGCTGTTTTCCGCATTTTGTTTAATAAACACAAGTTACCCTTTCATGGTAGCTTTGATTCTAATAAAGCATGTCACATATGTCCCTTGGGAAAATCTTGTAAACTTCCCTTTTCTTCTCACCAGTCACATGCTCAACAACCGCTTGATTTATTGCATCTTGATTTGTGGGGACCATCCCCATCTCCTCTAATTTTGGGTATCGTTATTATTTGTCCATTGTCAACGATTGCACTCACTTTGTATGGTTTTATCCCTTAGCCAAGAAATCTGATGTGCTTGCTACCTTCTTCAAAACAATGGTTGAAAATCGTCTCAGTCGCACCATTAAAATGCTGCAAATAGATGGCGGTGGTGAATTCACAAGCCATATGTTTCTTAATTTTCTCCGTGACCATGACATTAGTCACCAAATTTCGTGTCCATACACGCCACAGCAAAACGGGGTTGTTGAACGCAAGCATAGACACATTGTGGAAATGGGACTTTGTTTATTATCACAATCACACTTGCGCCATAGTTTTTGGCTAGAAGCCTTTTCAACTATAGTATTTCTTATTAACAGGTTGCCATCACTTCACTGTGGAGCTCTCTCTCCTTATGAGCATTTATTCCAATGCCCCCCAGATTACACATTTCTCAAGACATTTGGGTGCACATGTTTCCCTCTTTTGGTGCCTTATAACAAGCATAAATTGAATTCTAAATCTACTAAATGTATTTTCATTGGTTATGACAGCAACTACAAAGGCTATCGGTGCTTAGACATGGATTCCGAACGAGTATATATCTCTTGCCATGTTACTTTTGATGAGCATACATTTCCTTATCAGCATGCAACTTCTCAGCAATCCAAAGTCCAAAAGCCACTTCCTTTGCCTACCCTACTAGCACCAGTTATTTCACAAGATCTTTTTCGGACTTCTTCATCAGCGGCTCCACCACCTGCTCCTAATCAATCAACCTCATCATTAAGCACACCCACTGCTGCCATGCCTTCTGATCCAACTCCTCTACCTGATCTGTCCATGCAGAATTCACCACATGATGACTATGCAACATGTCCTACCCCACCACCACGTCATGAGCCACCTACGAGTATCTCTCCACCTCCATCAGTCACACCATCCACCTCAACTACTTCTCCATACCCCAAAAATTTCGAAGTGTTCAAGAGGTTCAAGAGTTACTTTATGGCCCTCCTTCTCATCCACTACCTCAAGCCTTAACTGCTGCCATTATGGATTCACTTTCCTTTGAACCAACCAGCTACACTCAAGCTTCCAAATATCCACATTGGAAATCTGCTATGCAAGAGGAGTTTGATGCTCTCCTTCTAAATGACACATGGTCCTTAGTTCCTGCTTCCCCATAAATGAATGTGATCGGTTGCAAATGGGTGTTTCGCGTCAAACGAAAAGCAGATGGCTTCATTGAACGCCACAAGCTGCGTCTAGTTACCAACGGCTTTAATCAACAAGAAGGGCTCGATTATGAAGAGACATTTAGCCCCATGGTTAAACCAGCCACCATTAGTGTTATTTTGGCACTTTCTGGTTCCCATCATTGGACCTTGCAACAACTTGATGTTCGTAATGCTTTCCTAAATTGTTTTTTGCAGGAAGAGGTGTACATGAAGCAACCCCCGGGCGTTGCTGATCCTCTTCGAACCTAGCATGTTTGCAAACTCCGCAAAGCACTTTATGGGCTCAAACAAGCACCCCGTGCATGGTTTCAGCGCCTTAAGTCCTTCTTGCTCAACCAAGGATTTTTTCATAGTCAATCTGATGCATCTCTTTTTGTTCGTCACACCACCAATCATACACTTTATGTTTTGGTTTATGTGGACGATTTAATTATCACTGGCTCTAATGCTACTGCTATTCATCTATTCATTAATCAATTTTGTTCCGTATTTGACAGTAGACAGTTGGGTGACCTTCATTTTTTTCTTGGGATGGAAATCAATCGCACACCCACCGGTCTATCCTTGTCTCAAGCTCACTATGCTTCTGACCTATTAAAGAAGTTCAACATGGAGTTGTGCAAACCGAGTCCTACATCTATGCTCTCTAGCACTCGACTCTCCTCGCTTGATGGTGAACCCGTCCCTGATTCTTCTTTATATCGCAGCATGGTTGGTGGCCTCCAATACCTCACCTTGTCTCGACCCGATCTTGCCTTTGCTGTGAATCAAGTTTGTCAGTACATGCACAATCCTCGCTCCACTCATCTTCAAGCCATTAAACATATTTATCCCTACCTCAAGGGCACTCTTGAGCATAGTCTTCTCTTTCATTCGGCTTCCAATTGCAATCTTTATGCCTTCTCTGATGTGGATTGGGCTGGTTCTTTGGATGATCGCCGCTCCACCACCGGAGCATGCATCTTTTTTGGCCCTAACCTCCTCACATGGACTGCCAAGAAGCAATCTACTGTTTCCAGGTCAAGCACTGAGGCTGAATATCGGTCTCTTGCCACTACCGCAGCTGAGCTCCGCTGGTTTTGTTACTTGTTTCACAAACTCGGTGTTCTTCTTTGTACTTCCCCTTGTCTTTTTGTTGATAACCTCTCCGCTCTTCATATGGCTGCCAATCCTATCTTCCATGCTCGCACACGGCACATTGAGATTGATTATCACTTTGTTCGTGAACTCCTCACCCAAGGCGCACTCCACACTCGCTATGTTCCCTGTCCTCATCAACTCGCTGATTTCTTTACCAAGAATTTATCTCGCGAACGCTTCCATTTCCTTGCTACCAAGCTCAATCTTCACTACATTCTGTTTCTCTTGAGGGGGGGTGACGAGAGTCAATCAATCAATCAGCTCAAGTCACAACCTAACATCTCTCCCCCAGCTACTATGATTGCTCAATCCTATGCAAATCAGGATTCATGATTTCGTGCTACAATCTCTCCCTCAATATCAGTATTAGTTTAAATATATGATTGTGTAAATCTTGTATTACCTTATTAACCTTAGGTTTCCATATATACTTAGGCCAACGTCAACTGTAATATCTTAAAAAGATGAATGAATACAGGCATCACATTCAGTGAGCCATTCCCTAATTTTCTATTCCTTCCTAAATTTCTACAGATAGGGCAGTGGTGTGGAGTGTCACGACCCGACTCCTCTAGCACGATATTGTCCGCTTTGGGCCCTGCCCTCAGGGTTTTGTTTCTGGGAACTCACTAGCAACTTCCCAGTGGGTCACCCATCCTGGAATTGCTCTAGCCAAAACTCGCTTAACTTCGGAGTTCCCATGGAATCCGAAGCCAGTGAGTTCCCAAAAGGCCTCGTGCTAGGAAGAGAAGTGCCCACACATATAAGGCACTTCACCTTTCCCTCCCCGAGCGATGTGTGATTGCTCACCGTTCTTGCTTTCCCAAGACACGGGTCTTACACGGAGGGCACCGGTGAGGAGAGGCTAGAGGTGGGTGGGTTGAGGGTGACGGTGGAGGGTGTGGGTATGGAATGGGGATTGGTAAGAAGGTGGTTGGGGGGTCTTGGGAGAAGTTCTAGGAGGAGAGAATAAGATTACTTGATCCTTTTGTTTTCATTTTTTTTTTGGTTATTTTTTTATATTTTATTTTGGGTTTTTTTATTTGGACTTTGGTATGAGGGTAAAGTTATTGGAAAGTAAAAGTTAGGTTGTTTCATGTATTAATAACATTGTTTTAAGTAAAATGAAAGTAACACATAAGAAAGGGAGAAAGTCGAAAAGTAAAGGTAAAAGTTGCTAGCATTCTACTTTAATTTGAGATTTTCAAATTTTTTTAGGTGGTGAGAAGTGAGTTCAGATCTTCTGTCCCCTTTTTCTCTGTTCCCCTATGTCCCTTATTCAAAATTTGGACACCTGTCCTATAATTTAAAATCCAATTAACCAAAACTTAACAGTGTTAACCTTTAAAAGACTAAATATATCTGAATAAACTTATAATAAAACAAAATATTGTCAAAAGAATCTTCTTCTTCTATGTACTACTGCTCTGTCCCTTCATCCACTCCCACTGCCATTTCATAGCTTCCTGATCTGTTTCTGATATGCAAAACCCACTTTGCTAACCAAATCCCACATACCCAATTTCACTCTCACTCTCACTGAGTCAGTCAAATAAACATAGAAGAAGCAATTGAAACCCACAGCCTATTGTATCTTTCTTCTTCTTCCCCCTTCCCTCCTGTGCCTTTTCCTTCTCGCTCTCTCTCTCTCTCTCTCAACTCCCAAGGCTTATTAGTCTCCTTCACAGCTCTGCTCCGCCTGTCTCACACTTCCTCTTGCATATCTCAATTTGTAAGTCACAAATCTAATCTCTCTCTCTCTCTCTCTCTCTCTCTCTCTCAGTTTTACATCAACTTAGAACCCTAGAAACTCACTAGTTGTCTTGTTTTTAATTGGTTTTATTAAATTTCTCCTTGTCAACGAATAATTTAGGCTTCAGCTCAAGATTGGGTTTTCCATTCTACCCTAACAGAGCAAAACCATGTCGTTTCCACCATGGGCCAAAGGCAGAGCAATCAGACATACCAATAACACAAGGCATCGGAGACCCGATGCCATTGGACACCACCACCACCAGTCAGCGAAACTCCAATTTGTAATTCAATTTATGAACCAATTCAATCCAATGTCGAGGAGACAGAGAAAGAAGAAAGGGAAGAGAATTGGTTATTTTATTCGGATATAACATATTTAGTTTTTTAAAGGTTAACACTGTTAAGTTTTGGTTAATTGAGTTTTAAATGATACGACAAGTGTCAAAATTTTAAGTAAGGGACAGAGAGGGACAGAAGATCTGAACTCGTGAGAAGTCTACATCATTGTACTTCAATTTATTGTATATTTTTGGATCTGAATTTAATCTCTTGGAATTCCAAGAAACAATCAATTGCTTCTCGTTCCAGGGCTCAGTCTGAATACAGTTGTCTTGGGGTTTATGCAAAAGACATTTTTTTATTTCAAATTTTTTTCGTTGAACGGCATGTACCAGTTCGAGGCCCACACACTCTACAAAAATTTCTAGGCCAGTGTTTTTCTTATCCCATTAATACATGAAACCGAGGTGAGCCTAAAACCCTAAAACCCTAAAATCATCCATTGATCAAACTGTTGATTTCTTCACCAAAGGTCTTCTTAAGCAACGGTTTCATCTCCTTCATTCCAAGCTTGTCCATTAAATCGAGTTTTTGAGGGAATGTTACATAGTAGAAATCTCAAACGGTTGACCTGCATAATTTCTATATCAATTTGCATATATCATGATTCTTTGTGACAAGACTTGGATTTACACTCAATGTGCTAGACTTGCAGCCTTAGAGCATGACCAGGTGGGGGTGTATAAGGGTGTATAAAGACATTTACACCTAATTTGGCCGGAAACGCATGCATGGTTAGGTGTATATGGATGTAAAAATACGTTGAGTGGCGGAGATGCAAAAAAAAAAAAAAAGGATGTTTACATCTCTTTTTACATCTTCAAAATGGGTCCCACCGGAGAGAAAAGTATGAGAGAAAATAATTTTTCTTGTTGGTGGGCCCCTTTGCATGTGGGAGTGATGTCTTGTAGCCGTTGGATTTGAATATGAATATACATCCTGAATTTACATCTTCCTCATTGGAGCAAAATCACATTTACACTAGGTGTAAAGGGGATGTAAAAGTGGCTTTACACCCCGAAAATACACCCCCACTTGGTGATGCTCTTATAATGATAATCGTAATTCATTACTATCAATCTTTTTGGGCCTGTTTGAAAACCATTTCAATTTTAGTTTTTTTTTTTTGTGTGTATACATACTATCATGTCTTCCTATTACAAGATTGGGTACAAAGAAAGAATGAATAAAAAAAAGGAAGAGGAGTCATGTAGAAGACCATCAAGTGAGAAAAGAAAAGATAAACAAAGAGAAAAGCACATGGAGAGAGAGTTTGAGATAGTAAAATAAATGATGGATCCATGCAAGTGGCGTGCTATATGGCCAAAAGCTTTCCTACAATTAGCCATACTCACCACATTTTCCTTTATTATCTTGCTCCTGTTTTTGACTTTCACTCACCAAGTGGATGCTTTCTTTTTATTTCTTCTTTGTTCAAAGGGTATACAACGCCCTCCAGCTTCGCTCCTCTATAAAAGTAGAAGGCTCCCAATGGACAGAGGACACAGACAACAAACAACAAACAAAAACAACTCTAAAAAATCAATCAGTCTCACTGATCATTCCATCCTTCAATAGAAGCAAAGCCAGCAAAGGTGCCAAGGACCTCCAAAGCTATCCTTAAGATTCTACTCAGAATTCCAGCAAAGAATTCCCAGCCACTCACGGCTCAACCTGATTATAGCTCTTCCAATTTCAACATTGGTACCGATTTCCAACTAATCTTTATTAGTTGAAGGTGCTGACGTGCAATTCCAGTACAAATACCTCCAATCCAAACTAAGCAACAGACGTCTTTTTAGTGGCATTGCAAGCATAAATCAAAGTCCAATGTTATGATGTCTTTCCAGACTTGGCAGTTCTTTTCATTTGCTATATTTCAAACATTTCTCCTTGAACTCGTTTGTTTTATTTTCAAACACTTGTATTTCGCTTTACTTACTAGTTTTATTTAGATAAATTGTGAAATCCTCACCTGTGTGAGGCAGAAAAAGAACTTACTTGGGAGATATTCCTCACCCAAATTCACAATCATTTGTTCAAGTCAATAGCTTGGGGCGCAAGTTATTACATCTTTCAAGACTGTTAGGGTTTTTAACCGCTAATAGTGGCACGCTCGTACATAAAAGAAAGTTGATTTATCGACCACAAATGGTCTTTAGATCAATGGGGAACATTACCCAACTAGCACAAGTACAACAGAAAAATGGGTAAACAATTTGGCATGCCTACTAGGACCCTTGGATACTCATATTCCTAAATTTCTGTTAGCATATGAATATTGGAAGTTCAAGCCAAAATCCTCAGCAAAAAGCTCAACAGACATTTGCTGAACCAAGAATGGAGTCTGAGGAAAGTGATGCTAGACAGTCAGGCCATGACAGCACCAGAAGTAGGCGTTCCCAGCCCAGCCACAGGAAGTTAGATCGTATGGAAGAAGCTCTATACTGACAAGAGTGTGCAACTCAAAAAACACAGGATACTTTGAATAGTATGACTGCCATGATGAATTGGCAGGTAAACATGCAATTCAGGAAAGATCGTGAAGCTGTTACAGCAAGAAATCAGAATCTTGATCCTGTGGTACAACACTTAGAACTCCCTTTTGGAGCTCCTCTAGCATTCGATTGGCCATATCAAGAGAATCCTCTCATACAACAGGTGTTTCGAGTGCCTGGGCATATAGAAGCACAGCTTGTTCATGGAGAAGCATTTATCTTGAACCAGGAGCAAGAAATCCCAGCTCCACTAGCTGTTCCAGTTCCACCACAAGCTCCTCAGAATCAACCAGAGGCTCCACAACCTGACGTTCTTCCTTTAGTTGAAGCTCCAGAAGCACCTCCACCTCCACCACCAATTGAACAACCAGCAATAGTTCCATTCAGGCCTAGAAGAATGGATCCCAATCCATTCCCACCTATTGCAAGGGGTAGAAGAGGAAGATGGGGAGCAAACCATTTTGCCAACTATGACAGGAACAAGATAGAGGGAGATTGGAGGAACCACAATGATTTTGAAGAAGAACCAGCACCTAGATTGCTCATAATTGGGCAGAGAATGGGACAGAATCCACCAGAGCAGGTTCAAAACCCACTCCCAATTAATGCTCTAAATGATATGGGGGCATTGCAAAGGATGGTTAGAGAAATGATGGATCCTGAAGCCAAAATAGGAGAAAGACCAACATATAGAAAGCCTTATCCAGCTTACATTGATCAAATGCCTTTACCACCTAGGTTTAAGGTACCAAATTTCACTTTGTTCAATGAAGAGGATAATTATGCTTCATCAGTTGAACATATGGGCAGATTCTCAGTCAAGTGCATTTCTATAAGGACAAGCTTTTACATGGTATACCAATTTACCACCAAACTCCATACAAACATGGGAACACATGGAGAATGCTTTCCATGATTACTACTTCAAAATCCAACCTGAGGTCATCATTAGTGATCTAGCAGCACTCAAGCAAAGTGAGAATGAACCTGCTCAAGATTTTGTCACTGGGTTTAGAAAGCTCAAAATGAAGTGCAGAATTCCTATGGAAGAAAAACATTTCATCGAGATGGCACAAACATCCTTGAATATCTCTTTGAGGAAGAGATTTGATGGAATGATCTTTGGAGACTTGATAGAATTGGCAGATAAAGCATCCAAATATGAAGAACTCTTGAAGGAAGAGCAACAAAAGAGGAATTCTTCTAAAGGAACATATTACAAAACACCTTCATCCACAATTCATTTGGTGGAGATAGAATCTGAAGATGGTCAAGAGAGCTCTAAAGAAATGGAGATAGCTGTAGCAGAGATGGCAAAGCTAAAACATCCTATTACTTGCAAAGCTTTGGCAAAGCCACCAAAGGATCAAAAACCACCTCCATTCAGATGAGGTTTTGTTCCAAACAAGCTAGCTCTAAACAAAGTCTATTATTTTGATTTATCAAAAGTAGATGCTTTGTTTGATGAAATGATTCTACAAAAGGCAATAGATACACCACCTGGACACAGGTTGCCCAAACCTGAAGAAATTAAAGGAAGGCAGTATTGTAAATGGCATAACTCTTGGAATCATTCCACCAATAGTTGTGTTGTCCAGGAAGAAATAAACTCAGGAAAACTCAAGCTAGTAGAAAAACCTCCCACAGTCACTACTGATCCTTTCCCTCAACCTTAAGTGAATATAGTCAATCTAAATTGGCCAGAACAAGAGAAAAAGAAGCTCGTGATGGAAATTGGTCCCAATGCAGGCATAAGAGTAACTAAATAAGTCATTCACAAACCTAAAGCAACCATAGTATCTGGGGTAGTCCTCTGTAATAGATGCAAACGTGAATGTGAGCTGGAAGAGGCTTCAGTTGAACAAAAATATGATGAGCCAATCAACAAGAATGAAGGCCGAATAATATCCAGACTATTCAGCTTAAACAGAGGGAGTACTAAAGGAGTCAACAGACCTGTACTAAATGTTTTTGACAGGATCAAGGTACCACAAACACAAACTTATAGTCCAGTTATTGCCAAAGCTACTGAAACTAGGGAAAAGACTTGGCAAAAACACACTCAATCTTTCAAAAGGATGAATGATGTACCAAAGAAAGAAGTAACACTGAAATTGCCAAGAGAAGACAATCCATTAGCCACAATAATCGAAGGAAGATGGTATAATGTTGGTAAAATGGCAAACCAACTTTCGAACTCACCAGAACTCAGAGAAGAAGAATCCAAAGACAGTATTGCACCTTCCTCATGAGTAAGAATATTGAACAGGTCTCCACATAATCCAATTCTTCTAAAGGCAAGGACAAAGTTGAAGACTCAGTCCAAGCTGGATTGGTGATGGATCGACTTCCCAAACTTTACCAGCAAAGTTCAGTTAGAAATTCTACAAAGTCAAGATGGATCTATCCAAGCCCATATGCAAGAAGATTGGAGTGAAGACTATAAGCAAGAGCTAGTAGATTATGAAGAAAAAATAGAAGAAGATTCACAGATTTTTGGCACAAAACTGGAGATTCTTCTACAAGACAGTTTTGATGTTAATATGGTGTTTATCCTATCAGAAGAATTTAAAGCACTTGAAGGACAAGAAAACACCAGACTAGGAGATGTGATATCTCAAGAAAGTTTTGAATGCAGATTGATTGAAGTACAAGAGGAAACTGTTGCAGAAAAGTCATGTGCCTTCTCAAAAACAGACAGAACTTACCAGAAGATGGCTGCAAGTCAATTATTTTTCTCAAAACCAACCAAAGAAATGGCCAACCATCTCAGACCTCTATTTATCACCGCAAATTTTGGAGGAGTTCCAATTCCTAAGGTGATGGTAGATGGTGGTGCAGCCATAAACTTGCTTCCATACAAGATGATATCCAAGTTGAGCAAAACAGAGAAAGATTTGATTCCAACTCAATTAACAGTTACTAATTTCTCTGGGGGCATCACCAAGACTCATGGAATACTTGATGTGGATGTTATAGTAGGAACTAAGAAACTCAAGATTGCCTTCTTTGTGGTAGATAGTACATCTACCACTTATAAAGCACTACTTGGAAGAGACTGGATGCACCAGAGTTTGTGTGTTCCATCCACTCTACATCAACAACTAGCTCTCTGGCATGAAGAAGGATCCTTGGAGATAGTAGAGGCCAATTCACGACTATTTCTACCATCTGCCCTATGTTTTGAAGCCAGATACTGTCATGATGATCTTGGACCTTTCACTTTCTTTGGAGCTAACTAGAACGGCCTCCCTTTATGTGTCATGGCCCAAAAGCTCATTGAAGAAGGTCTAGCCAGTTCTCTAGAAGACTGGAATAGACCTATTGTTTTGAACTTCCAATCCTCAAATGTCTAGTACAAATCAATAATAAGAAAAGGATCGAGTAGCAACAATCCGATCCATTACAAATAGATTGTTGAAGTATTGGGCAAAAAAGAAGCTTTATCTCAGGATCCAGCCATTCACATGGCAGAATTCATGCATGAAAGCTTATCAGAAGAGAATGAAGGATTACAGGAGGAGGTTTTAGAATTTGAACCAGCATCATTGGATGATTCCTTGCCAGAAGTGGCAGATCCATTACAGGAAATCAACTTGGGGGCAGAAAATGATACCATGCCTACTTTCATTAGTGGATTATTGGAAGAGCCTCTCAAGACTGAAATCATTGCACTTCTGCATGATTTCAAAGATTGTTTCGCATGGCATTATCATGAAATGCCTGGACTAGATAGAAGTTTGGTGGAATACAAGCTGCCAATAAAGGAAGGTTATTTGCGAGTCAAGCAGGTCAGAAGAAGAATGTCCATGGAGATAAAATTGAAGGTCAAAGAGGAAATGGAGAGACTGGTCAAAGAAGGTTTTATTAGGCAAGCCATTTATGCTGATTGGTTGTCTAATATTGTACCAGTTATCAAAAGGAAGACGGGAGCAATAAGAGTTTGTGTAGATTACAGGAATCTGAATGAAGAAAGTCCCAAAGATGAGTATCCTATGCCAATGGCAACTATGTTGGTAGATGGAACTGCTCATAATCAAATGCTGTCATTCATGGATAGCAATGCAGGTTATACCAGATAATGATGGCAGAAGAAGACATTCATAAGACTGCTTAAATGTGTCTTGGACACATAGGTGCTTTTGAATATGTTGTAATGCCATTTGGTTTGAAGAACGTAGGAGCTACCTATCAAAGAGCAATGAATTTTGTATTCCATGACATGATAGGTCTTCCCTGGAAGTATACATAGATGATGTGGTGATTAAATCTTTAGAAAAGATAAATCATGCATCTGATCTAAAGAAAGCTTTCCTAAGAATGAGACAACACAAATTGAAAATGAATCCCAAGAAATGTGTCTTTGGTGTTCAAGCTGGTAATTTCCTAGGTTTCTTGGTTCATCAAAGAGGCATAGAAGTAGACAAGAACAAAGCAAAATCCATCATAGAAGCTTTGCCACCTCGGAACAAGAAAGAATTGCAAAGTCTACTAGGGAAGATCAACTTTCTTAGAAGATTTATATCCAATTCTGTCGGGAAAATCCAGCCATTCTCACCTTTGTTAAAGTTAAAACAAGAATAGGTTTTTAAGTGGGAAGAATATCATCAACAGGATTTTGAAGAAATCAAGCATTATCTCTCAAATCCACCAGTTCTGTCCCCACCAATGAAAGGCAGGCCACTCAAGTTATACATTTCTGCCTCAGAAGTGTCTATTGGAAGCCTTCTCGTTCAAGACAACAAGGAGGGAAAGGAACAAGCAGTCTATTATCTGAGCAGAACTCTGACAAAAGTGGAAAGAAGATATAAATTTGACGGAAAGGTGAGGAGCTCCATTTGCCTCTTTGTAAACAAAATCAAGTTTCACCGCTTTCACAAAACACAAGGACTTTTTTCTGCAGAAAAATTACGATAAAAAAAATAAAATAAAGAGAATATGTTTTTCTATTTTTAATTTATTTTCTAAAGCATACAAATACATATTTCCCAACATCTTAGATGGATCTGTGTTAGAGTTTGTATAGGAAAAATACATTTGCATTTAGTCCCACATTGGAAGGGAGTTGTTTCCTTCCATGGTTTATAAGCATCAACATTTTAGAAATACTAAATAGAGTATGGGCCTAGTGGAGGCAAAGTTGGGCCTCATCATGGTTTGGGCTTGGAATATATATATATATATTTGGGTAATAAATATATATATTTAATTGTCAAAAGATGGGCGCAGGCCTTGGCTCTTGGGCTCTGTTGATTTAATTAATAATTTATTTTTATTAATTAAAAATTCGTTTTTCAGATAAAATCAAAATCTGAAATTTAAATCATTAAGCAGTTAATATAATTGTTGGATGAAGAGGTGCCAGACACTCTATATAATGACAATTCATCCAAACCAGAAAACACAACTTTTTGAACAACATTATCATTCTCACACATAATCACTTCCGAGAGAAATCATACCACTGTTAAATCAAAGCCAAAGTGCTTAGGCTTTGATTTGTGATAGTTTAATCCTGGTGATGAGACTCCTATCGAACTACAAGCACAAGGGTAGAGGAGAAATACTGTCAAAGGACACTGCAATCTAGGACTCTATCATCAATCCAAGTCAAGACTCGTAATTTATTTCATTGTTGTATTGATCTTGATTATATATAAATAAAGTTTATTTCGTTTTGTTTATTATTCTGTTATTTGGTTTTATACTGATTGTTCTCCAACATGCTGTACCCTTGAAAATTAATAAACAGAAAGAAACTTGAGTGCGAACTACAAATGTCATTGTTCATAAGTGACATGTAAACTACACAGGTCATTGTTAATCAATGATGTGTGAATTATTATGATCTAGTTGGCTATTATAATTCATATATTGTCAAATAAAGAATGCTACGAACTTAGTATGGTGATCGGAATAGACTATTTAAAAGAATAAATTTAAGCTATTAAGAGTAAAATTGGAATAAAATATTTAAGAGAATAAAAAGATATGAATACTACCAACTTTAAATTTATAAGTTAAAGATATGAAATTTAAATTGAAGCTATTAAGGATAAGATTGGAATATAATTTTAAAAAAATAAAATGAGAATTAAAAGGTGGACCGGCCTATCACAATAATCTATAGGCTACACCATGTGAAGTAGTTCTCTTCTATCCATAAAAACCCTCATTTTGGTAAAGGAATTGACCAAAGAACTAGTCAAAACCTTTTATTTCTGGAACTATTTCATTATTTATAGACTATTACAGTAACCTGCTTAGCTTTGGTAGTCAGAATCAAGGTCTGAAATATCGATAGGTTTGGAAATATCGGTGGTCCAAAAACACAAAAATTTTGATGAAAATATCGGGAAACTATCGATATCGGTAAAAATTGAATAAAAACCACGGAGATTGTAAGAAAAACTAGGGAATTTTATTGAAACTTTGGTGGATGTTTATTTAGTCAATTATCTATTAGTTTATCACAAAAAATTGGAAGAACATGCATTGCATGATGGGTTTAATTGATTTAAGTTGATTACAAACACTATTAGTGTATAAAATATGTAATACTTAATGAAAGAAGATTAAACACGTAATAATCATTTATTTATAATGATTTTTACTACAATATTTTACACTTTATAATGACTTAGTACCACATAGAGTTCCAATGAGGTTCAAATTTTTCACTGTCTTCATCAACTCTATGTGTAGAGTAAATGTACTGTGAAGAGTGAGAATGCTTTGTGGAAATGTGGTGAGTAGTTGAAAAGGAAAGTTCACATGCTCATCTGAAAATATAATTCTTTCAAAAACAGCTCAAAAAAAGACTATAAATATAAATAGTTTAGTTTGTGTTAATAAGGTGTTGGAGGAGTGGAATGGCAGGGGTTCGAATACCTCTTTGCCTGTGTGATGTGGGTTTTTTTTTTCTTTCCTTTTTTCCCATTGCATGCTCATATCGCGATATTTCGATATTAACGTAATACTTTTACCAAATTTTGTTGAAGCGTGTAAGAAATTGTCGACATCAATATTTCCTTATATTATCGTCGATATTGTCGATAATTATACGATATGTGTATGGATATGTCCCAAAATATTCTAGTTCTCGAAAAAACGATAACATCGTCGATATTTTAGTCCATGGTCATAACTTCATATTAACGGCGGCACGTCGCCAGTAGAGCCGTCGCCATTGGTGGCAAAGTCGTCCGTCAACATTCGCTTACGTTTGATTAAGGTTGAATATGATGAGTATCACATACTTATTAAAATTCCATTTGTTTCACAATTCGATAATCATTTTTTGTCATTTTATATTAAGGTGAATTAGTAATTCAATAAATAGTTTTGTAGTAGAGTGTACTCATTTAAATTTTTTGGTTCTTTTAACAACATCCAATATCAATTATCAAACTGATATTGCAATACAAACTTAATGATAGTTCTGGTTACAAAGAAGTGATAACTTCTAAGACAATATGCCACTAGAACCAAATTTTAAGCTATAATACGGACACAGCTTTTTGGGTCTCACTGGTAGAGTACAAGTTGCTCTAAATATTCATGGCTTCTGAATTTAGAAGGAAGTACTAACGAGATACACGAGACTTCTACAATCAGCTAACCCATAAGTGACTGATCTTTTTTCATTCTTTTTTCACAAAGAAAGGATTAATGAGATGTCAAGAATCTTACACAATGAGGAATGAGCTAGCTAACCTACAAAGTTATGGACAAGAAAATACAATTCTCTGCATCCCAAGGTAAGAACAACAGGAAAAGAAACCATCAATTGAATTACTGGCATCACCTTAAAAATAAAATAAAAAGATAATAACTGCTGAGAGAAAGAATATGTGAAGTATTCGATCATATCATGGTGTGCAGCAACTGGAAGTAAAGAAAAGCTACAGTCAAAATTCCAAAATGACATTGAAGGCATAAACAACAAAACATAAATATTGACTTTGAAGAAATGACTAATCACCACGACACATCATCTCCATAGAATCTAACTTCATGTTCAAAAGCGGAACTTTGTAAACAGAACAAAATCAGTTCATCTAAATACAGGAAAGAGCTTAATTCCTCCCACAATGTATCAAGCTCCCAGCACCTAAGAAAAGACCAAACAGAGCTGCACTTGAAACTGTTGTTTGTCCAACATGCCTGATCTTCAGAAGCCCTGGCATCTGCATCAAGCAGAAGATATTTATGTCTAATTTCTCATTTGGCCAAAAGCATATATAGTATAATAAGCTCGAACATTATAGAGCTATGAGAACTACAACTACAATTGATCCAGCAGTAACAACTTAGTTAGAAAAGATATATACCCTTTCAAACCCATTGGCAAAGTTTGTCAAAGAGGCCTAGGATATTTCTTTTCTAACCAAGCTATTGCTGCTGCATTAGTAAGGAAGTTGGCCCCAAGGGGTTGAAGAGCGTCAAACAGAGGACCTTTGTTTCCAGAGGTACAACACTTTAACAATTGAGCTACCCCATAGGGTTAAAGTTTTCTTATACATTCTTTTTTTTTTTAAGAAAAAGTTGTCTGATACTATTGAAATATTACTTTTTGAAGAATCAAAACCATGAAATTTCCAAACCTTGTGAAGACATTTAACAAATACTTCAGGATTAATAAACTTTTTCTAACTAAACTCCATTATATTGGAGAGAACAATCGTTCTAAGGTCACTTCGGCAAACCTTCTGGAGCACCATTAAAACCATTTCAGAAGCAGAAAGCACTTTAGATAACTTTTTTTTGTTATTTGACTGTTCTCTTAAAGATTTTTATGCTTTCGCCGAAGAAAAAATGCAGAATACTGGAGAAGCATAAAAAAAATTTATTCTTCCAAAAGAGACTCTTTGCAAAGGTGTACTTGCGGCAGCTATGCCAAATGGACTCTAGTTACATTGACCAACCAAGGAATCCAATTTGTTTGAACCAAACTAAAACACAAAAATAATTTTGAGACCTTAAGAAAAAGAACATAAGTCCTTCATCTAGCTCTTCTTATATATAAATAAAAAAGACAAAAGATGATAATGACTACAAGCTCTTGAGTTGAAGTTCAGCATGAGATCTGAGAATGTACCTTAAACCTTATAGCCTCATATGTCCCATACACCGAACCTGGACATACACATAAAAATATGACTATATAACATTATGCAAATGACAAGGTTTAGACTTTCAAATCATGAACTAGTGATAGAAGAAAACAAACACAGGTTAAACCTTTTTTTCTCGAGCTAGCTGACTAATTTATCTTAAGTGATTTCCATCCTAGTTTTCATGGAATCGTGGCCAGAAAAGCTCTAGGCATTTTACTAGCGGCAAAATAATCGTGGCCAGAAAATATCATCTTCTAATTAAGTGCTTCAACAAGAGCCTACCTACCATATACATATGCATCACGACGACACGGGAACATAACAAAATAGACTGAGCTATATCTATACAATAAGAATGTGCGCATATTTTGAGAGTACAACTTTACCTATTGACTGAAACCCCCCAAGAAAAAAGTGACAGAAAAAACCCCAATTTACAATAAAAACTAGAATGCCTCTAAATCGCTTTAATTTCCCCAGGCACATCAAAACAAACCAACGAACAAGCATTTATATGTTCCAAAAACATTCTTACAAATAAAATCCCGTGTACCCAGATGAACCAAAAAAAAAACCTGTAAAAGAGCAAAAGCACGATTCCACAAACCAAGATATGCAACAGATCAAAACAGAAAGGAAAAAATACACAAATTAGGAAGCATTTACATGTTCCTAAACCCTAACGCTAGAACAAAAGCAAGGGTTTTGAATAAAATTTGAAAAGGGGTTTTAGAGAAATACCGACGGCACCACCGATGGCTCCACCGATTGCAGCTCCGGTTGCCACGCGTGTCAAGCAGCTATTTTCCTTAGCCATATCTGTCTGTGTCTCAAGCCTTTTGAGAATGCGTTTAAGCGTCTTTTGACTGAAGATTGATGATGATATGGAGAGAGAAAGTGGGTTCAGGGTTTTATTTATGGTTGATTTGGAGGAGAGGAGGGAGTAGGAGGAGTGGGGCTCAAGTTGCTTGGACAGCACACACGCAGCACGCAGACCTTCCTTAACTTGGACTTGGCGTTCCTATCTGCTTCTGTCTTTGGATAAATCTTAAACACTTTAACTTAATCACTGAAAACCCTATTTTATTTATTTTTTGACCCAAAATTTATGGCAAAATTTGGAAATTGAAAAAGAAATCGAACCAAAAAAGCAAGAAAAAAATTTGAAAAAATTCCGTTGCCGGGAATCGAACCCGGGTCTCCTGGGTGAAAGCCAGATATCCTAACCGCTGGATAGGGCTCATCATTTGGCCCGCGGCTCATGCGATGGGGGCCCGCCCGCCATAGAGAAAAGTCTGGCCCGGTTATGGGCTTTGGATGGCCATAATGGCTGGCTGGCTGAAGCCACTGGCCCATACAGGCCCGCCCGATTAAGCAAGAGTGCCCGCCCACATTGCTAGGCCCGTATATATATAATTATTTATAAATAAGGGTTTAGAATTTGTGGTTTGAGGTGAATTTTGTCTCTGGAAAAAAAACAAAAGCTTGTGCATCAAAGTTAAGTAGCTTTGGAAGATGAAAACATACCCCCTATTGATAATTAGCATTTGGTTACATTCAAGCGTTAGAATTATATTAGTTGTTTGAAAACGTAGTGTTTGTTTCCACTGAATTCTACTCATTTTTGTATCCATTTTTGATATTTCGTCCGCGTTGTGTTCTTCATTTTTCCGTGCTGAATCCAACCATATAAAGAACACCAAATTTGGATAAACGGTTGAAAAGTTATAGGTCAAAAACTGAACAGATGTCGAAACTGAAAAATTCTGCCTAAAACATGATAAACTGGTGATAGAGTGGCGATACAGTGGCGATACAATGGTGATAAAAGGGTGATAAAAATGGCTGTTTGTGTTTATTTTGGGTTTTTTGTTTTGTTTCATTTCTTTTACTTCTCTTTACTCATTCCTAGTTTATAATTGAATGTTTAGCACATTAATTTGTGTTAATTATTAATACAACAATTATATATATCAAGAATATGACGAACATCATATCATATCACCAAATATAATCAAGCTTTTTTTGAATCCGTCACCAAGTATTTTCATATTTATTCATACCATCCGTTTTTAAAAAATATTTAATTTTGTTTCTTTCTCCTCTTCTTCTTCTTCTTTTTGAATGAAGTAGGCCCATTATTTCGCCCGGCCCATTGGGCTTAGCCCGGCCCGGCCCGATGGGCTTTCGTGCCCAGGCCATGGGTAGCCCATGGGCTTTGAATTTTCTAAAAACTGCCCGGCCCGGCCGTTATTTTCTCTCCTCCTTAAAGTCTGGCCCGCCCGGCCCAAGCCCATTGAATTTGGGCGGCCTGCGCCCGCCCATTGACGAGCCCTACTGACGACAACGGATTTCTGTTCATAATTGCAAACATTATATATATATATATATATTCTAAAATGTTCTGCGAGGATAGGAACCTTTTTTTGGGTTGTTAAATTGGCGGGTCTAAGCCTACATTATTAAACGCTGCATACTTGGCCTATGTCAATTTCGTCATTTAGAATACAATCCAATGAGAATGGGCTTTGAGCTTAAGTAGTTAAGAGCATTTATTCTTATACCCGTGGTCGATTCCTCCCTTCCTCAATGTCACTTATATATAAAAATATATTTAAAAAATACAGTTCAAGGGTTAGTAGCATTCTGACAAAAGAAAAACAATAGGGTTAGCACCTAATAAAAAGTTAGCCTCATTTTCATAACAATCTTTAGTAAATTGCAAAACATAGTTTGATATTGTAATTGTATTTAGGAGGGGCCTCAAATGAGGTGAGGGAGGAGGAGCATGCATTATCCAATTGAAACTTCATTTCCAAACAGATGTATCCTCTTCACCAAACAATGAGAAATGTACAGGCAGATTTAACAGTGAAACTCCCATTTCTAGTGAGTCTTATCCTCTCTCTGAATTGTCAAACCATGGTCAGTACAACAGATTTTTTCTCAACAATGTCAATAGGCAGAATTTGAGTAAGTCATTTTCCTCTCCATCCAGTGTTTTTTTTAACAATAGTAACACAATATATCAGGTGGTAATTGGGTTCCATCCAAAATGATCTGCAATATTTTTATTTTCTTTTTGGTGATAATTATTTGCAATTTCACATGTGATAAAAGAATGCATCACACCAGGTAAGCCAAATCGTTGTAGAATTGGTTAGAAAAGAAGTTCATTGGCCAAGTCTGTCAATGAGTTTAGGCCTAACATGTTTTGTTTCCTAACCAAGCTATTGCTGCTGCTGCAAAAGTAGTGGAGCTACTCCCAACGAGTTGCAGAGTGCCCAACTAAGGATCTCTTCATCCAGAGGCAAAATGCCTTACTTAGGGAAAGAGTATGCTTATATTAATTAAAAATTCTCTATTGGAGAACCCTAAGAAATAAATAAGTTCTTGAGAAAACTTAAAATAAGAATGAATGTTTTGAATTTATTGCAAACGCCAATCCGCACAAGTAATATAGAAGTAAGTAGAGTGTCGTTCCCACGAAAACTGTAATTTCCTATTAACTACTAATTATGATTAATTCTTAAGTTTATTTGAACAATTGTTTGAGATTGAGAAGATTGATTAATTTAACTAAACTAAAACAATTTATAAAAGAATAACAATTAATTAACGGTAGAAAATCAAGTTGATGAGACACTAGGGCATCCAATTTCACCATAACCAATTTCACTTAATTCTTATAGCCAATTAACCCTAATTACTATCCATGTTGACAGTTGGTTTCTCCTAATTAATTCGATATCTCCTCTCGGGTTCAACCAAAAGTATTCTTAATTAACAACTCATTCTCTCTCGAGCGACAGATTTAGAAAATCAAGAACTCATTAAGTTCTATGAGAACCTGCAAGAAAACTGTATGAGTCATGTTAGTACCTCTCGGGCACTCATTCAAGACATGGTATTTGTTACAAGAATCAAACACAAAACATCTCCTCTCGGTCTCTGTTTGGATCATCAATTAAATATTAGCTAGATATTTGAGGCATTAAGAACAGTAACAAATACTCAACATGGAATAGTAATTAGAAATTAATATAACTATAAAAATTAAGTATTCATGGTTAGGCTACATCGTAGCCCTAGCAAAAGAAATTAGTCATGACAAAAGAAAAGATAAACAAGAGAATTATTGCCATAAAACCAATTTGGCAGATGGATTTGACCTCTGGATTCTCTTGGCTCTCTCTTTAATATATTTGTGGGTGTATGAAAATATGGTAAAAATATGGTGGAAGGGATATGGTGGAAGAGCTCCTTCTAAAAAGCTTTGGTGACCTTATATAGTGTAAAACAACTAAGGAGAATGCTAGCAACCTTCTCTCTAACCTTCTCTTTTGGACCTTCTCCCTTCCTTTCATGACATATGTCAATTTCTACACTTAAAACAATGTCATTAATACATTGGACAATTTTTATGTCAAAATCTCCATTTTTTTAAGTGTAAAAAATGACACATGTCATGAAGAGAAAGGAGAAGGTCCAAAAGAGAAGGTTAGAGAGAAGGTTGCTAGCATTTCTCAACAAGAAAACCCTACTCTAAAAAGGTATGGAAAAACTCTCCTAAAGTAAAACAAAATCTCAAACAATTAAGGAAACAAACTAGGAAAGAATCCTTATTTGACTTGGAAACACGTCAGCCATCTTGCACACACGTTTTGGGGTCGTTCTACTTCCTAGAAAATTCTGGAAAAATATGAAAAATGTAGTTTGATCTCTAAGCTTTCCAAGCATATATCGCACGCCACTAGGAAAAATAGAGAAAGTCTTCAACTCTTCAATCTTCCACAGCAGTGCAGTTCTGAAGGGATTTCAACTTTGGCTGTCTTGACTTGCAGGTCTGGAGCAATTGACTTGATTGAAAATTATGAAAATTTGACACAATCATCTTCAATGTCTTAGCTTTCTTCTCCAATTGGCCTTGTGCTAAAATTCATTCGAAAAGTTGATTTTTCGTCGAAATCCTTCCAAAAACGCAGAATAGCTGAAAATAAGGAAAGTAAAATAATAATACTCTTTTTTAATTAACTTTCTGTACAAAAACCAAATATATAAGCTATAAAAATATAGAAAATAATTCACTTATCATTGAACAATAAATACAAACCGTATTAATTGAAGAAAGAAATAAACAGCTTCACTGCTGAGATCGAACTCGGGTCTCCTGGGTGAAATTCTAACCGCTGGATGACAACGGATTCTGGACTAATCCTTGAAGAATTCTTTGTTTGAAACAGTTGCATAATCAAAACACTTTATTCGTCAAATAACATAACGCTTTTGTTAAAAATGTACATGGAATCCTTTGATATGTGCAGCCCTACAAAGAATTTAACATAACAAAAACTTGTATGGAAAACCTGACAGAATTAAGGTTTGCAATAAATGAACAGCGTTTGAGTGAATCTTTACTCGGTGCGAGCTTCATATTCATTTAAAGTGGCCATTTTTTAGGCATTCCAGAAAGGAGTGAATTTCTTTTCTCCCTTCAGTCCAGTACTTGGATGATTCCAACTTCAGTAAGCGCGGGAGAGGATGTGTTATATTCTCCTCTATCATATCTGCATCAAGGTGCCGATTGTACTTGAAAACAGTGGCTGGCCATTCATCTTAAGCCCCAAGGATAACATCTTGTTTCAGCACAGATGCCATTAACAAAGATGTCACCTCCACCCTTGAATTAGCCCACAAACAAATCTGCTATAAATCAAAGAACCAAAGTTCCATATCATATCTCTTTGCCCTCTGAAGGAACACAAAGTTCTATGTGGATCCTATACGAGGGATTCTTACCATATCCGTTTATTCTCTAGTGAAGTATACAAGTAACTGCTTCTATATAGTATAACCTATGCCTGCTTCTCAGTTTGAAAGCAGCTCATCTATCTCCATGTGACTGGCAAGAAATGTGAGACATTCACATACCATCTCTGATTGTGGGTGGGACTTGTCTCCGACAAAGAAGGGGTGGATCTTCTTGTTAATCTCAATCCAGCTATACGCCGGATTTTTCCTTAATCCCAATTCTTTCATCTTCAATCTCACCTTCTTTACCTCATCCCATTTTTTGACAGAAGCATAAGCATTTGATAACATGATATAAGTTGAATGATCATCGGGATTCTTCACAATTAGCAATCTTGCAATTTTCACACCCAAATCTAGATCTCTGTGCAAACGACATGTGGAAAATAGTGTGCTTAACAAGTCAACGTCCTCCCTAATTTCTGAAGTTCTATGGAGAATTTTGTAAGCTTCATTCAATCTTCCAGCACGTCCAAGAAGATCTATCAAGCAAGAGTAATGTTCTATTCTAGGTCTAATTCCATAGTTGATCATTTGATTGAAATAGTGACAACCTTCATCAACTAGTCCCGCATGGCTACAAGCAGATAGAACTGCAAGAAGAGTAACTCCATCAGGTTTTGCATTGGATCGCTGCATTTCACAAAAATCTTTAAAGCTTCTAAAGCTTGACCATGAGATCCATATAAGCAGTGATCATGGAGGTCCATGACACAAGATCTCTATCTGGTAATCTATTAAAAACATTAAGTGCTTCATCCACCGCACCACATTTAGCATACATGTTGTGGGAACAGAATTTTAGCAAAACCCTTAGTCAAATATTTCCTTCCATTTGGGAATTATTTGATTTGGGGATTCTTGCCTTGAATTAGGGATTTGATGCTCATTAAATCCCTAATTGATTTAAATCTCCAAAATTGGGAAAGTATTCTATTTAATTGGGGATTACCAAATCAAATCCCTAATTGATTAGATCTTGCCAATTTGGGGGGAAGAATAATTCCCTTCCATGTGGGGAATTATTCCTCCTGAAACCCTAGCTCAGAGAGCTCTATAAATACACGGCTACACCAAAGGTTACACTGTATGATGCGATTAGAGAATTCCAAGCAACCACATTCTTGATTGGGATTTGCTCAAAAACTTCTTTAGCCATATCTAAACATCTGCATTTTCCATACATGTCCACAAGAGCAGAAGTAACAAAAGAATCCAAAACCAACCAATCTTTTATCAACTCCTTGTGAATCTTCATACCTCTCTCCAAATCTAAAAGTCTTGTACATGATGAAATAGCAGTTGTCAGTGTTACTGAATTAGGCGTAAAGCCAGAGTTCCTCATCTTTTCAAACAATTCCATTGCCTTTTGAGCTTGCCCATCTTGATAATAACAAGAAATTACAGTATTCAACCACTAGTAAAAAAATACCCTTGTGCGACCAAATTTTGCGCCACGAAAACAAATTCGACTCAAAAAGTCATTTTGCGCGACGAAACACAAAAATTCATCCCGTAAAATCTTGCACGACTAAATTTTGCGCGACGAAATTAGATCGTCACACAAAGTCACTTTGGGCGACAAACTTTTGCGCGACGAAATTAGATCGTCGCACAAAGTGACTTTGCACGACGAAAAAGTAACTTCGTCCCGCAAAGTCTTTACAAAAATAAAAAAATAATTTTTTAAAATTTTTGACTTTGCGCGACGAAATTAGATCGTCACACAAAGTGACTTTGCGCGACGAACAAGTAACTTCGTCCCTCAAAGTCTTTACAAAAATAAAAAAATAATTTTTTAAAATTTGTGACTTTGCGCGACGAACAAGTAACTTTGTCCCGCAAAGTCTTTACAAAAATTTTAAAAAAAAAATTTAAATTTTTGACTTTGCGCAACGAAAAAGTAACTTCGTCCCGCAAAGTCTTTACAAAAATTTTTTTTAAAAAATTTTAAATTTTGACGAGGGAAATTTTTTAAATTTTTTTTTAAGACTTTGCGTGACCAATATTTCGTAGCTCAAAGTACCAAAAATTCGTCGCGCAAAACTCTAAAAAATTGGCGGGCACCAAAAATAGGACGCGGGAATTTTTTTTAAAGACTTTGCACGACCAATATTTCGTCGTACAAAGTGATACGGTTTTTAAAACCAAAATAACTCATCCACCATTTTCTCAATGTTTTGCTCTACTCTTACCTCTCCTCTCTCTTTCCCTCTCCCCAAATCCGACCCTTTCTCTTACACTTACTCTCTCATCTCTCTCTTCACTATCTCTCACTCACTCACTCACTCACTCACTCATCTTGAGGTTGGGGTTGACGGATTTGTTGGAGGACATTGATGCCGAGGATGATGAGAGCGTGGTGGTGACCTTGGTGCCCAAGTATGGGGCTGTCAAGATTGAGTTTGCTTCTTAGATTAATTGAAGCATAAACCCAATTTATAATTCATCATCAAATATGTTTTAGTCCTTTAATTTGGTGGTTTATTTTCTCTTCTTGTTTTTGAACAATCGAATGGGCGTGTACAAATAAACATGATGATGATATGGCACTTTGCTTGCAATGAATTATGAATTATTCGAAATGATTTTGTTTTATTTATATTTCACTAATTTCTATGCATTAATTATATTCATCTACTATGCTTAGAGTGGAGGAGCCTCTACTTGTTCAAGACATTCACGTAAAGCCTCCTACTTGTTCAAGACGTTCACATGATACCAAAGACTTAAAGTGAGTTGACCAAGATATGTAAAAGCTAATCAAAATGTGTAATTTTATTTTGAATATGTCAATTTCAATTAAATTAATTAAAAAAATAAAATCATACAATAAAATTAAATTTAAAAAGTAAAAATTCGAAAAAAAATCAATATAATTGAATTAATATAAGAGAAATAATAAAACAAAAAGTCAAAAACCTTGCGCGACAAATTTGAAATATTTCGTCGCGCAAAACTTTACGCGACCAACAATGCTTCATCACGCAAAACTTTGAGCGACCAACAACCCTTCATCGCGCAAAGGTTTGCGCGACCAACAGCACTTCGTCGCGCAAAGGTTTGCGAGACCAAAAGAAGTTCGTCGCTCAAAGGTTTGCGCGACCAACAACACTTCGTCGAGCAAAGTAGTTTTGCGCGACAAAAATTATTTTTCATCGCGCAAACCCTTTCTTCACGACCTTTGCACGACCAAAATTTTGTCGCGCTAGGTTTGCACGACGAAATTTTACTTTGTGCGACCAACAATACTTCGTCGCGCAAAGTGTTTTTTGTAGTAGTGCAACATGCCACATCTCTCTCAGGCATTTCATCAAACAGCCGTATAGCACAGTCAAACATGTTGCATTTAGCATACATGCACACAAGAGAGCTGCAACCACAATATCTGATACGAAACCAGTCTTTATCAAATGGTTATTGTTTGTACCATATTTGGTAAAACGACCAAAATTGGTTAAAAGACTAGGTAAAGCCCAGGCCATCTTCTCCTTTTAAAAGGAAGAGCTTTCTCCATAATTGGGCCATTGTTTGGCTTTAGAGAAACACAGCCCACATCAAAGATAGACTTCAACGAGTTGAAGGAAGCTGACAAAAATGGATGTTCGCCATTAAAGCAGTAACGTGAGCACCATTCCTTTTAAAACAGGAAGGCAAACTAGACATAACTGACGCCGAACCCAAGAGAAAGTAAACGACGATTTACTTTCTAGTTGCGAAAGATAAACAATATCAAGAAACATTCTCTTATGCCCGTATTTCCATCCATAAATATTCTCTCATCAACCCGTGGATCAATTTACACTAGCAGAACCGCATCAAACATTAGGCAAGCACTCAAACTGTTTCCACTCACCACCACTATTGCTGAAGATATTTGCCTATAAATATGGAAGCTCCACAGCAGCAATCAAGGACTCTATCTCCAAAATCAGACTCAACGTCTCTAAACTCTTGAAAAACCTTCAAGTCTCTCAAACAGCCAATCAGTATAGCCAGTTGACAACTCCTGCGTTTATCTTTTATTGCTCTGCCATCTTCTTGGTATGATCCTTGTTAAACATTCAGGCTTAGCTTCCTTGTAAAAAAGCTAAAACTGGTAACACACAGGATAGAGAAATCTCTAGTAATCTTGTTATCCAGTTTCTTTGTTACTGTAACTTGTCTTTTCAAAACTAAATGGAGAAATCTATAGTTTTTGCTTTAATCATCTATCATGCCAGACCTGGATAGAGAAATCTCCAGTCTTTGAAGAACTTTACATTCCTGTCATTTATCTTTCTCGTACTTTATATTCAAGTCTTTACTTTTAAATAACACTGTTTATTACTGGACAGGCCCGAATAAGGGTTTTAGGTCCGGAAACAGGTCTTAGGCCCGAATCATAACAATTGGGCCCGAATCGACTAAATCGTCGGCCAGAATTCAGGTTTCTCAAGCCCACTCAAGGGAACATTAACACAACTTTGGTTTTACTGTTTGGCTAGGTACCAATCGTATCTTCCGAGCCATGAACGCACAATTGAAAGAATATCGAAGTCCTCTTCATTGAGGCATAGAAAAGAACTCAATCGAGCCAGTACCCCCCCGTAGCACAATGGCTTGATTAGAGGTCTAGAAAGAGCGCAAATCCATCATACTACACACTCTATACACCAAGTCTATTGGGCTGGTCATATCCCCAATAGTGGCACACCTACGCAACATACACACAAAACGATTCGGACCGGGAAGAGGCGAAGAAACAGAGTCCGCACTTTTGCCATTCTAGCCTGATCCAACTTTCAATCTCGTTCGGAGATTGAACAATCCTCTCTAGCGAGCCAGAGGCCCACCATCCACTGTGAATGGGGCATTGTTGTCCAAGACTAGATCTCTGTACAAGGAGACATTTTGCACCAACATATTTTGGCACGCCATTGGGACTTTCACTTGTGTATGGTGAGAAAAACCAGACATAAAGTCTACATGGCGGATTCTACCTCAAGTCCAGAAGATAGAAACAAAGGAATAGCTAAATCATAAGAATTCTCCTATGAGAATCCTTTTAATTGCCTCGAAAGAACCATGAAGGAGGGATTTCAAGCAATGGCTAAAGGTATGGTCTAGATGTCTCAGAGCATGAACTAGATGTCTAAAGACGTCACACAAAGTGTTGACAGGAGGCATGTAAACACAACCATGCAAGGGAACGAGACGAGGACCTACTTCAGGGAACTCATGGAGCAGATCGTACATGATGCTGCAAAAGGTAAAACTCCCCAGAGTAAAGATATTACCTCAAAAATGACCAGGATACCCTCAGAAGAAACATAATATTTGCATGGACAGACTAGAGGTCATGCCAATAATCTGTCCCCAAAGTTTTTGGAAAAAGGCCCATTTGAAGGGCCTCATCTTTCCATTCTAACTCCAGTTGAAGGACAAACTATGGATCCAATCCTCACTCCAGTTGCAATAACAGTAACCAACACGGTCGAAGAAGTTGGGAGCCACCAACCCATGCCCATTAGGGCATCAATTGTTGAAACTATTCCAAAATATCAAGCACCAAGAATTGGTGAATTTGCTCTACCTCCAAAACCAACGAGAAAGAATATGCATGCTAAAAAATAGAGGCTACAAACAGGTTTCAACCCTCATATTGGTCATAACAATGGCAATAATGCAGGTGTGGGAAGAGGCAGGAGGAATAATCCACAACAGCACAAGATCATTTAGGACTCAGAAGATGAAGAGGAAGCAAGACCAGACCCTCAACTAGCTGCAATCGATCCCATTCCACAAGCAAATCCTAATCTTGTGATACAAAATGAGATTGAAGGGTTAAGGCAACTTATCCTTATTGGCCAGGCCGGGATAAGAAGGTTCACAAGACCTACTTATCAAAAACCCTATCCTGCCTACGTTGATGACTTGCCTTTTCCCAGGGGTTTCAAAGTCCCAAGCTTTAATTTGTTCAATGGAGAAGACTTGTACGCATCATCTTTGGAACACATAGGGTGCTTCTCGGCCCACTGCGTTACTATTGAAACCCATCCTCTTTTGAAATTAAGATTATTTGAAAGCTCACTTTCTGGCCAAGCTTTTACATGGTACTCCAATCTAAGCCCGAACTCTATCCAAGGGTGGAATGAAATGGAAGGAGCTTTTATGGATCAGTATTACAAGCTCGAGCCTGAGATCACTATCAATGACCTCACTAATATGAAGCAAGGATACCACGAATAGTGCCAGACTTCATTACGTGCTTCAAAAGGCTTAAAATGAAGTGCAAAATTCCAATGGATGAAAAATACTTCATCAAAATGGCGCAGAATGCTCTTATACTCTCTCTCAGGAAGAAATTCGACGATCTCGAATTTGTAGACCTGCAGGACATAGCACAAAGGGCTGGGAAGTATGAACTTTTGGTGAAAGAAGAAATTCAAAAGAAGAACACTTCTAAACCCACTTTTTTTAAAAATCCAATCCACCAGATTGAGATAATGGGAATCTGATGAGGAAAGAGAAGAATGCATGCATACAGAAATAGAATGTTAGTCCATGTTTGACCCTACCCTTGCAACATCCAATGTATAAATGAATTCTTCCTAAGCAAGAGTATCTTGATGTCAGCCCCCATATCTGAGGCAAGCCTTCACAAGGGTCAAGCCTATTTGGAATTCACCACGGTGGAAGTCCACGACTAGGCTTTTGAAAAGTCTATCATTTTTCTACTTAATTTAGATAATTGAGGGTTTTAAGGTCTTATCATAAACGTGCTTAATCCAATTAAACTACTTGGCCTAGGAAAACTATTATTCTAAGTCATATTAGTAGTTGTACGATACTCCCACTATTTGTTTTGTAAATCAAATCAATTTCATAATACTCTTTTGAAATTGGGAATATTCACTACTACTAACGGAAAGCTTTTGCATTTCCTTAAGTTTAGATAAATAGTCATCTATAGGCTTATGGATGATTATGAACTTGATTTCGATCTAACATCTAGCCCAGATGTTGGATCTAAGGCCTTCAGAAGGAGGTTGATTTTATTACGTGTCTTAACTACTTAAAACATTCATGGTTGTTTTTAGGCGTTGGACCCATGAATAATACAAGTAATTTTGACTTGATTATTCATTCTCTTGATCTTCCTACTTCCCTATAACTATTTGAGAATAGAGAACTTGAGATAGAGAACTTAAAGCCCAATGGACTTTAAAGGAATTACATTTGATATTAAGAGAGAGGAGAGGCATGCAAGCCCCTATTTAAATTTACAAACCAATAAATCAAACCTATTCCATTCATCTAATGAATAATCCGACAATCACATAGTGTCATGCATTTGCATTCATAAGCCCATAATCATCTCTTCAATTATTTAATATCACTAGATAATTAACTTAGAATCTAATTCTAAAACTTGTTATTGGATAATATGGGCTTAATTTCAATGAAACATTTATTTCAAACAAATAAACATTTTTCACAAAAAGACGAAAACACTTTGTCATTTAGTGAAATGGGGCAAAACCGCAATTAATTAAGGTTTTGGGCAAAACTGTAATTTTTCAGCAATTGCACAAACAGCCCCAAATTTTAAAAAATTGCATGAGGACCCAAGAGGGATCCTAGGGTGGGGCCGGCCACTATAGGAGAGAGTGTGTGTGGGTTGTGTTGTGTGTTGTTATTTGAAAAGATAGTGTTATTGTGGGACCACAAAGTGATACCATCTTTTGTACCCAAAAAACATCTTCATTTTCATTGGTTTCTTTTAAAATTTTAGGGGACAAAAACTATATACTATATGAAAATGTCATAGGATGTCATAAAATGTTTTTGACTAACATTCAACATACAAATTTCAAGCATCAAATAAGATCAAAAAGCATGCTTAACAAGAACTCCTATGAACATATCATAAACACCAAGAACATTTCAAGAACCTTTTTCGAATATTTATGACTCTTCATAAATCACACAAAAATCCTAAATTCATGCAAAAATCATATCCATGCTTAGAATTTCAAGACTAACACAACCATGTAAACATTTCACACATAGGCACACACATGCACACAAAACCCCTTGATGTCGCCAACCCTATGTGCTCTCTTCCTTGATTTTTCATTTCATATTCCTACTCATTCATCCTATATCTCATATCTCATGAATAAGTGACATGAAAAAGAAAATTTAACACATATATCATATAAGTTTGAAAATAAGCCCATATTAAAACCAATAACCAAAATAAAAGGCTCAAAGAGACTAGACATTGGCTCTTGATACCACTTGAAGGAAACATGCATCTTGTGCTTAGTAAATGAACTTTAGCCACAACCTATACAACAAAAACATTCTAAATTGCGGATTCATTTTGTTTATACTAGTTGAGCTAAACCTTTTTCATTATAACCCAAGTATCTTTAGCCTAGTCTCTTTGAGCACAAAAGAAAAAGCATAAAAGGGAATAGATCTTTACCCCTGATGACCTTTTCTTGATTTCTCAAGAATAAACACCTTTGTTGGAAAGGCCTTTTCTTTCTCTTGAAATGTTGACTCCTTCACCTCAAGGCTCCAAGATTGGAGTGCTCTACCTCACCACACCAAATGCTCCTAGAGATGAAGAGAAGACAATCAAGAAGTATGGATGCTAGTCTACCTCTTGATTGGACCAATTTTTGGCTTATGGAAGATGAGAGGCAAAGATTATGCACTCACTCATCAACCAAAGTAGGAAACCAAAAACCCGAGCTAGGTTTTCTCCTAACTTATGTATTTATAGGATGACACAAAGGCAAGGAAGAAGGCACCCTAGTGGTGCCGAAAATTGGGTGAGTTTGAGCCTCCATTTTTGGGTCCATGGGTCATGTCATCTTATGCCACTTATACCTTGGGCCCAATTGCCTTTTGGGCTATTTTGTCCATTTCCTTTTAAATCATATTTAAAAGCCCAATCCAATATATCTATATGTCAAAGTTAATTTCATAATTAACCTTTTAATTATAATTTAACTATTAAATCATAATTATAGTCATACTTAATTAACCCGTTCGAACTATTTGACTTTGGTCAATTGCTCCAGTCAACATGTTGACTTTTGACTGTTGACTTTGACATATGATTATCAACCATTGACTTGTGTCTCCTTATTTCATTTCTCTTCATTTGTTTCTCTAATCTCATTCTTTAGATGTGCAGATCCGTAGGTTTCCTTTAGCAAGGTAGTGGGTTTACTCAACTCTTTAGAGATGATGTACGAATTAAATTCCATAATTTAATTATTCCTATTAACAAAGGTTAATTGAAACCTTTTAGGATATCCACAAACCATGGTTATCGCCTAGCGGCAAGTCACGGTTGTTTGAGCTAAATGAGACATTGTGAAAGAACCTATTCAAATTGGAATGACCATGCAATTGAATCCTTCTCTTATATCAATACTCCTTATTCACATTATTAGATCATGGAATCCGATCATCAATATCCTAATGTGAATCATTCCTTTATATGATTATCCTGGAAAGACTTGAACATTTCTTCTTCCAAGTCTTATCCACTACTCTGCACAGAAGTTTGACTAATAATATCTTGGAGTATTCTCTCTCCTTTACTAAGAGTAGAGATTCCTTGTTGTACATTCATTTGCCTTCATGACTCTATTGAGAATCCTGATAAGCACCTTTAAGCTATGCCTAATTCAGCATGACCATACCGTGCCCTCAAGGATTAACAACATAGCCACAAGACATCTATGATGTCTCAGGTCTAAGGATTAGTTTGCACCATTGCAATTTATGAGTTCTAGCTTGACATGTGAGTAAAGACTTCCATGCTGGAACTCATGTGTTGGATCGCGTTCAGTGTACTTGTTCTTCCACAAGTACCTACACACATATCGAGGTGTCTCCACACTTAATTACTTGAGACCTCGTCATTCTCTAAATACAGAGACGATACTGTGTGTACTGGTCTTTGCGGAATATTGACGTCCAATCAATATTCTTATGACCAAGAACATTTTCAGGATTTAGGGATGATGACAAGTCTCTATGTTTGCAATCTCATTTCATAGTTCTCATATCCTCTTGTGCATTCTTTGGACTATGGTTGTTCTACATTTTAAAATATAATAAAAGATGATTTATGTATAAAACAACCTTTCTTTCCCATTGATAATATAATGTGTCATTATCAAAGATAGATGTCCTTAACTCTAACTATTACATAATTAGTTGGCTTTAAGGCCATATATCTAACATTCCACTCCTGGGTTAGCAAGAACCTGAGCAGATCATATCCCTCGAGTGAAGTGAGGAACAGCTCTGTGAAGTGGTCAGACTGGATTGACCGTCTCTCTCCCAAGTACGCAACTCACTGGAAGAGGCTCTATCCAAGCACTCACTGAATAGGGATGAGAACCTGTTAGCTACTGCCCTGTGCTTCTGGAATTCTGCCACCAATACCTTTGATTTTTGTGTTGGTCCAATGTCCCCAACTCTACTGGACATGGCTCAAATCTTTGGGTTCAGACCTCATGGAAGACGTGCTGACGCTGTTGGAGATTACCACAGAAGGAAGAATGGCGAAGGGATGGCTAAGAAGTTCAGCATTTCCTCTGCAGTTATCAACTAAAACTGCTCCTTCTCCAATTTTCTGACGAAATTCAGCAACAAGAGGGATAAGGATCAATAACACATGTTGTTCCTTCTGTATTGGCTAAATAGGTTCGTATTCCCAAACTGATCTTTAGCAGTTCTGCTTGAATACAGGTACCTAGCAGAAGCATTGCACAACCATACAGATGTTGCACTTGGTCCAACAGTTCTACCGCATTTGTACAAGAATCTCCACATCGCTACTCTGGATAGCCCCTGAATATTGGAGCTCCAGGCGCATTCTAGATGATACCAATTTGGCTCCAAGTATACTTTCCAGAACTAGGGTTCCCAGACATAGTTCTGCCTGAGGACCTGGTTATGGCGCTTCCTTTAATGTCAGCAGAAGTGCCCAAGAGGTCAATTGAAGAGTACCTGATGTTCTTCAAACACTGCAAGAAGAGGTCAGCTGCTTGTTGTGGATTTTATTGCAAGCGCACAATCCGCACAAGTAATATAGAAGTAAGTAGAGTGTCGTTCCCACGAAGACTGTAATTTCCTATTAATTACCAATTATGATTAATTCTTAAGTTTATCTGAACAATTGTTTAATAAGATTGATTGATTTAACTAAACTAAAACAAATATAAAAGACTAGCAATTTAATTAATAATGGAAAACCAAGTTGATGAGACACTAGGGCATCCGATTTCACCATAACCAATTCCACTTAATTCTTATAGCCAATTAACCCTAATTACTATCCATGTTGACAGTTGGTTTCTCCTTATTTATTTGATATTCCCTCTCGGGCTCAACCAAAAGTATTCTTAATTAATAACCCACTCTCTCTCGAGCAACAGATTTAATTAATCAAGAACCCATTAAGTTCTATGAGAACCTGCAAGAAAACTGCATGAGTCATGTTAGTCCCTCTCGGGCACTCATTCAAGTCATGGTATTTGTTACAAGAAGCAAACACCAAACATCTCCTCTCGGTCTCCGTTTGGATCATCAATTAAATATTAGCTAGATATTTAAATCATTAAGAACAGTAACAAATACTCAACATTGGATAATAATCAGGAATTAATATAATCATAAAAATTAAGTATTCATGGTTAGGCTACATCGTAGCCCTAGCAAGGGAAATTAGTTCATGACAAAAGAAAATATAAACAAGAGAATTGTTGTCATAAAACCGATTTGGCCGATGGACTTGGTCTTCAAAATCTTCACAGCAACACCTTCAAAAGCTCCTTAAGCACAGCAGCAGCAGATTCTTGACTCTCTCTGGTATTTCTCTGGGTGTATGAAATTATGGTGTAGAGAATGAATTATGGTAGAAAAGATGATGGTTGAAAAGATGATGGTATGTGGTGATCTCATATTTGGCTCCTAGGTTTTGTATTTATAGGCACAAGAGAATCCCTCAAAAATAAGGAAAACAAATATTTATTTAGGAAGGAATTAGAGAGAAAATAGGAAAATAAACAAAACCCCATCTGAAAAAGAAGTAAAAACGTGCGGTACTTGAGATAAAATTAGGGAATTGGCTTTTGGGTGAAGTGAATAGGAAATAATGGAAAAATAAGGAATCAAACACCCAACTTGAACAGGGAAATATGCGGCTTCGTTGGAAAGGAGATGATGCTGAGTGAAATCAACAATTCCCATTCAAAGACAACTAGGGTGCGGGCGGTTGGGACAATTCCAATTCAAAGAAAAATAGCAAATGCGAACTGTAGAGAAAACAAGTGAGACAGCCCATGAAGTCCAGGTAAATGCCGACAACTCCTCTCCAGCCCATCATCCAAATTAGTTTGCTTTTCTTCTCAAATGAAGACTCTTGCCCAAGCGATTGACTTTTTGTTTGCTCAAGATTTGTTGAATCACTTTTATTACCAACATTTGGCCTGGAGATTAAATATTCTCCAATCAAAGAATGACACCAACCAATATGAATTCAATTGCAACCACGTGATGGCTTCAGCATATTCAACTCAAATTCTTTGCACTGAGTCTCCAAAATCAGCCAATGAAGCACCTCCTTCAACTCACCAACGGCTCCACTTTGATGGTAAACTTCTTTAACTCTATCTTTCTGGCACTGGTCACTGAGACTAGTTGTGGATATAAATTGACATTTGCACAGATGCACTCCACATGTTTGATGAAATGACAGAGTGAATGCTTTAGATTTTGTTGAGTTAATAATTCCACCCATTTCAGTCCTTTAAGCTTCCATAATCTTAGTTTTAGCTCCAAACCCTTGCTAGGAACAAAAGCCTACTAAACAATTTCACACGAAAACAATGCAAATAGAGATAGATTATATATGCAAAATATGAATCTATCACTGCTCAATGGCAAGTGGTGTTGAGAAGAAGCTATCCTTGGTGCCAACCTGGATACAGATTGTTTGAGAAGGAACCAGAGGATGAAGCGGCCAGAACTGAATTTAGGAAGAAGTTCCTAAGTGAGATGATGATTAGGTGCCCTTTGGTGGAGGAAAACCTCTCAACTCTCATTTGGGTGTAGAAGTTTATCAACCTAACTTCTGTGCTAGACAGCTTGGTTGTCCTCAAATGATTCCTGTGAAATTATATAAAGGCTGCAACAAGGGGACCTCCTGGAGAAATACAGATGATCTGGATGTGCATACAGATTGCAGGTGTGCAGTAAAAAGATCAACAACAGTGTGGATGCTCTTTATCAATCCTGGGACCAGAATTCTTGCAGTTCTGGTGACTTTGATGATTGGTGGAAGGCTAGATTTGCCTGGCATGCCTGATGCAGGCACTACTGCATGGACAACTTTTGCTAAGTGGGATGCAGGAGCTATCCAGGCAGAGAAATAGGCCAAGAAGAACTTTACACAGCTGATTCTAAGCATAAATGCTCAAGTGATTGACGGTCAAATATCAGTTTTGGCATCTTTCTTTGAATTCTGGTGCTTTAATATATGATCTAACTCAGTTCTGTCTGTGTTGTTTCAGATCCTTCCATGGCTAGCCACATCCGTGAACAAGATGTCCAGGCTGGACAAGTGATTGGTGAGTTCTAGACCTTGTCTTCTTTTCAATTCCAGCTGGACTAGTCTTTACTAACCCTGTTATTCCTATAGTGAATTCTATCATTGCTGCTAGAGATCTAGAAATAGGTCTTGGGGAAGAAGACCATGAACAAGAAACTCAGGAGGAAGGAAGAGAGGAAAGAGCATCTGAGGCAACTCCTTCTGTGCGAAAGAACAAGAGGAAGGGGACTGCTCAGGCTCAGGATAGTTCTATCCAGCCTGAACTCCCTAGTAGTTTTCTTGAATTGCCTTCTTCTTCCATTCTTTTTTTATCATAACTAAATGTAGAGCTAATTCTACTTCTGTTTTACTTCAACTGCTGCAACTGAGAGTCATTCACCTCCTTTAGCCAGGATGAAGAAGCTAAGGAAAGGAGTTGTTAGAGAAGAACAAGTCGAAGAACCTATAGCTGCTCCTCCAGCAACCACAGAGACGGATGATGAGCTTCGCGAGGCCTTTGATGCCATGGAAAAAGACAAAGAAGCCACCAAAGACGTGGAAGAAGAGGTAAAGCTCTTATCAGATCAAGGCATAACTAAAATGTTTTAATTGCCCTGAGTTTCTTGAGTTGAATTTTGTCTTTTTGTAGGAGGAGATTCCTGCTGAAGTGATAGCAGAGAGTATAGAGCTAGCCAAGAAACAACAAGAAGCACAAGCAGGAGAGCTTACTTCTTCATAATTGGCCTTATTTGATGATGTGGAGGTAGAAAATTTTGCGGCTATTTCAGCACCTGAGATATTTTCCTTCAAACCTTCTCAATTATGTCTGGATGATAAAAGTATTAACCATTGCCTTTGTATTCTTAGGTTGAGAAAGATACACCTGCTGAACAAATGGCGGTAGTAACTAGCCCTCTTAAGCCCATGATTGTTGCTGTAAGTGTTGCCAAATTCTAAGAACTCCATTTTTCCAGTTTAGCTTGTATGAGGACTAACAAGATTATTATGTGTAGATGCCTATTCAATCTATCCTAAGTTTAGTAAAGAACGTCTCTCAAGCTGATCCAGAACTGGTAAAGTTTGAGGCCATGGACTTGGAAGCTCAATTGCTGAAAATCGAGAAATTGGGGGCAAGGCCAAGTCTTGAGTAGTGGATGAAGCGATGGACAGTATAAGAGTTGGGAAAAAAACTGAGCTGGACTTGGGAGAGAGCAAAGAGATGATTGACCAACTGATGAAGGATCTGGACTTTCTGCACAGAGAAATCATGGCTCCTTACCCAATCTTTGAGATCAGTTTGGGTCTGGCTAGAGATGTAGCCTATGCTCTTGACAAGTATAAAGATCTCAAGCCTTCTCTCAGTACCTCTGAGTTTTACAAAGCCATTCATGAAGCTAATCTAGTGGATTACCAAAAACATAAGTCAGAACTAGACTTGATGGTTGCTGATTTTAAGGGCACTAAGTCCACTGCTGACTGCTGACTATCTCCAGAAGCAACTGGATGTTCTGAGGGAGAGAGAGAAGAATCTTGGTGCTGGACTGGCCGTGAAGACAAAGGCCACTTTCCTTGTGCAAGGCATGGTCTCAGCTTCAAGACCTGCATTGGAGATTGCTGAAGCTTCAATCCTCCAGGGTGTGCTTCTCTAGAAAGAGATCTCGGCAAAGAAGGCTAGACTGCAAGAGACTCTTAAGAACTTAGGCTTCTAGAGCAGGACTTTGGCTTATGTAATAAAACCAGTCATTTTATTAATGACAAAATGAAATAAAAGTCCTATTTATTTTTGCTAGCCTTATTCTTGCATACATATATATTTATATAGATAAACAGAACAAAACAAAATCAACCAAAGATTGGTAAATTAAGTTTCAACAGCAGTTCTGTGTATTTCTCCTTCAATCCCAAGATCTGTCTGTACTGCATGTGCATCCCAAATAGTTGGATATAACTTTTTTAACCATTTCTCATTAATGGGCATAGCATGGACATCTCCATCTTGATCCTGTAACCTGTATGCCCCCATTCCAAGAACTTGTTTGATTAGAAAATGGCTTTCCCAAGTAGGAGACCATTTTCCATAACCAGCCACATGTGAACCAAGGGGCAAAACTACTCTCCAGACAATCTCTCCTTCTTCAAAACTTTTTCTTTTTACTCTTTTGTTGTAGGCCCTTGCTACAACCTCTTTTCCTGCCAAAAGTTTGATGAGAGTGTCAATTCTGCTTGAATCCAGTGCTTCCAATTCCAGCAACATTGCCTATAAATATTCTTCTCCAACTAAGTTATGTTGCTGAGCAATTCTGATAGACTAGATTGTGATCTCCATAGGCAGAATTGCATCATGCCCATAGGTGAGAGCATATGGAGTCATGCATGTGGCCTCTCTCTTTGAAGTTCTGTAGGCCCACAAAGTTTCTGACAGTTTCTCATGCCATTGCCTTGGATTTTCTTCAAGCATCTTTTTGATGATATTGATGATTACTTTGTTGCTTGATTCTACCCGTCCATTGGCCTGAGCATAGTAAGGAGTTGACTGGAGTAACTTGATCTTAAGCCTGCTCTCCATGTCTCGCATTTCTTTGGATATGAAAGAAGTTCATCTATCAGTTGTGATTGATTCTGGTATGCCAAACTAGTGTATGATATGTTCTTCAATGAAAGTGACAATCTTTTGAGAAGTACCTGCCAAGTCTCCGAACACCGTTCCATCAAATCTTTTCCTCAAAGAAATTTTGAGGGATGTTTGAGCCATCTAGATGAAATGTCTTTCTTCCATGGGAATCCTGCATTTCATTTTGAGCTTTCTGAACCTGGTAATGAAATCCTGAGCCAGTTCATTCTCACTTTGTTTGAGGGCTGCAAGATCACTGATGGTGACTTCTAGCTGAATTCTGAAGTAGTAGTCATGGAAAGCATTCTCCATATGTTCCCATGTTTGAATGGAATTGGCTGGCAAATTGGTATACCTGGTAAAGGCTTGTCCAGATAGAGAATTCCCAAAAAGCCTAAGCTTTAAAAGGGGATTATTCTCTATAGCTGTGCACTGGACTGAGAACCTGCCTATATGCTCGACTGATGATGCTTGTGTATCATCTCCATTGAACAGAGTGAAGTTGGGTACCTTAAACCCAACTGGTAAAGGTATTTGATCAATGTAAGCTGGATATGGTTTCCTATACGTCGGTCTTTCTCCTCTTTTGGCTTTAGGATCCATCATTTCTCTTACCATTCTCTGTAATGCCCTCATGTTATTCAAAGCATTAATAGGGGGTAGGTTTCGGACCTATTCTGGCTGATTATGTCCAGCCCTCTGTTCAATTATGGGTGGTCTGGGCACGATCTCCTCTTCTTCTTCTTCTTCAAAGTCAAGATGGTTTCTCCAATTTCCTCTTGGCCTATTCCTTTCAAAGTTGGGGAAATGGTTAGCCCCTCCTCTACCTCTTCTTCCCCTTGCTGGGGGGGGAATGAATTGGGATCCATTCTTTTAGGTCTGTATGGCATTACTATTTGTTGTTCAAGCTGGTGTGCAGCTGGTGGTCCATGTGGAACTTCCAATCATGGAAAAGGTGGAGGTTTTGGCTGAGGAAAAGGTGGAGCCTCAGGTTGATTCTGGGGAACCTGAGCTACTGCTAGACCTGCTGGAAGAACTAGAACTTCCTATTCCTGGATAACAAGGGCTACTCCTTGTTGTCCAGCCTGGACTTCTACTTGTTCAGGTACTCCAAACATTTGTGCAATGAGAGGATTTTCTTGATATGGCCATGGTAATCCGGGTGGAGATCCAAAAGGGAGCTCTAACTGTTGTACTACAGCAGCTTCACGATCCTTCCTGAACTGTCTATTGACTTGGCAATGCATCATGGCAGTCATATGGCTCATACTTTCTTGATGTCTTTAAGTTGCAGCTTCTTGTTGAAGCATAACTTCTTGTATCTAAATGAATCTCCTGGAACTGGACTAAGACGTCTACTTCTAGTACTTCCATGAGCTGCCTGCCCGGCATCACTCTCTTCTGATTCAAGTCTCATTTCAGAGAAAGCTGGTTGACATCTTTCCATAGCACACTGTGGATTCTGGCTAGAACTTCCAATGTTCATATACTAAGAGAGCTCTTAGAAGTATGTATACTGTGGGGTCCCACTGGGCGTGCCAAATTGTTTACCTGTTTTGATGTGGTTCCTGTGATGGTAGGGTAAAGTTCCCCACTGACTTGAAAACTAGTGACGGTCAACAAATCAACTTTCTTTCGTGTGCGAGCTTGCCACTGTTAGCGGTTAAAAACCCTAACAGACTGTAGATTGTAATAACTTGCGCCCCAAGTTACTGACTTAATCAAATGACTGTGACTTTGGGTGAGGAATATCTCCTAAGAAAGTTATTTTCTATGCCTTAGACGAGTGAGGAATTTATTATTTTCCACAGTAAAATTGGTAAGTGTAGCCAAAAGATGAGTGTTTGAAAAATAAAACAAACGAGTTCAGGGAGAACTGCTTATTATATATTTAAATAAAAAGGGTTTGCCAAGTCTGGAAAGACATCAGAACATTGGGCTTCGACTTCTGCCTGGTTTATCTATCTGTTACTCAGGATGGACTAAACTTTTCCTGGCTGGATTGAATGTATCTGTACTGGAATTGCACGTCAGCACCTTCAACTAATGTAGATTACCTGGAAATCGATACCAATGTTGAAATTAGCAGAGCTGGAATCAGATTGAGCCATGGAGAGGCTTGAAGCATGGGCAGAATTGAGAGTTCGTGTCTGTTTTGCCTGTTCTGGAGACTGTCTGCATGAGATCAAGACATTATGGTGTCTTTGTTTTGGTTAAACTGGGATTTCTCCAATCTGGATTGGATCAAAAGTGGCTAGATTGGCAGCTGTTGGCCTGGAATTACACTTCAGTACCTGTTCTGCTTGACTGGGGATCACCTGTGAGCTATTCTGATGAGTTTAGGACATCAAGGTGTCTCTGAGCATTTGTTGAGGTTTTCATATGATGAAAAACCTGAGTTTTGGCTGGTTCACCTATTTAGAACTGAATTTGTAACGACAGAAAGTCGAGTTCTGCCTGATTCTTCTGAGCTGAATCGCATTTGCAACGAGAGAAATCTCGTTTTCCTGTTGTTGAAGTACTTATCTAAGCTGGATTAAGATTGAGAACCTGAGTTCTGCCTGTTTTGTTGGAGCTGGATTGCTCTTGTAAGCTTGATAGCTTGATTGCTTCTGAATTGGAAGGCTTTTGAGATCGAGTGATCTTTGATTGATTTTTATCAGTTTGACTGAGAATTTGTTTGATTGAATGTGTGTGTTTGTTTGATTTTTGGTTGTCCCTGCTCCAGTCCACATATCCTTGTATTTATATAAATTTGATGTCGAGAACCTAGAGCACAATTGCTGGGTGTTCAACCCATTGATTGCAAAGATTAAAAGATTAAACAAAATTTTCCAATTCTTCTTTTCTCAACCCACTCCCGTAAAAGCTCCTTGGTGATAGCTTATTGGCTTGTAGTTGGGAAGAGTGCTGAGTGGTGCTTCCTTTTTAGCTCTAGAGCTGATTATTTGGTCTTGAGTGGGTAACCAACGGTGGTGATCAAGCCTTGAGCTCAAAATGTAATATGAAAATTGGGTGGAAAATAAACCAACTAAATCTGGGTAATTAGATTAAATCACCAATGGTGGTAATTAAAATCCAATTTGTGAAAATTACTTTGGGTAATTGGTTTATTTAACTCTCCCTTGAAATGGTCTGGGCTATTTTCCAATTTTAGCAAATAGAGCCCAAATTGATCTTGCTAAAAATAGCCCAAATGCCAGATGGGCTGGCGTGCAAAAAATGGGCCCAAACATTATGTATATTAGTTTTGCGGGAAATAGTGAAAAACGTCACTCGTTTCTTAATTTTATCTAGAAATACCATTCTTGTTTGGAGATTTTGGGAATACCACCTATAAATACAAATCTATTGACCACCTATCCCGTTTTGCACACTTTTGAATTCACTGTCGCTCTCTCTCTTCTTGGGTTCTTTTTCTCTTCTCTCCCATTTCATATTGAAAGAAAACCAAACTCTCTCAGGCCCAAATTTGGTTCCCTCTCTCTCCCGTCTCACCACCACCACTCTCTCAGCGCTCTGCGACCACCACCACCACTTTCTCTCTCAACGCTTCGTGACCACTGCTATCTCTGTCTCAGCTCCGCTACCACCACCAGCTGCAACATCAAAAGTTGAAGTCCTCTATCTCTCCTATCCCCGTTTCCCAGTCAAATTTTCCAGAAAATTCCAGCTGGGTTTTCTCGGGAATCCAGTCCAGGAAAAGTTTTATCAGGTTGTGAAGTTATTGGGGGTCTGGATATTACTTAAGAAGGAGATTAAGGGTCTGCTACAAAGCTCAAGAATCCGACAACAAAAGCAATGGCAAGCTCTTCAAATTCTCTCCTTTTGCTTTCAATTTCTTTTGTGGTTCTTATTTAGGATGTTTTTGAACCAAAGATTTTTGCTTTATGAGTTTAATTCCAACTTGTTTATGAGTGTTCTTTGTAGGGAGCAATTCTGAGCCACTAGAAAGAAAAATTGGAAATATGAAGCAATCTGCTGTTTGGTTTGATTGAGTAGCATGCATGGATAGATTTGGAGGAGTAATTTTGAATATGGGTTTTGTTATTGTGTATGAAAAGTGAAGGAGCCAATTTTGATTTTCTTGTAGTGATAAGAAGTATTGTTGCTCTAATGTTTATAAGTGAAAAATCAAGGGTCAATTTAACATTTATTAGGAAAAGTTAGTTAATTGCTAGGTAGTTAAAATTGAGAAACTAATTTTTATGAATAAGAACAAATGGGAAATTTTTGTGGTATTTCTTAGCAAAAAAAACAACCCCAGTTGGGAGTAATGTAGTGGCTGAGTTGCTTTTCTTAAATGATGTGAAGGGAATGGTTTTAAATATTTGTTTCAGGTGAAGAACCTCCGAAGTCATTGTTTATGAAGGAATTAAGGAGGAGGGGTATGACTCCCAGTTATTTGAAAGAGAGAATTGAGTATGGAGCCAATGATGAGATGGGAAAAGAAGATAGAGGTTTTTACACTAGAAATGCGGTCTCAACCGAAATTGAGAAAAGCCTAGCTAATCAAAGGGAGCGCTCCATGCAGTTGAACAGTGAAGGACTTGAGGTTGAATAACTTATTATTTCATTATTGGTTTATAAAATGATTTGCTTGTAGTTTTCCTTGGAAGTGGCTATGTTAGATTAGTTTATCCTAAATGAATTCAATAGTTTTAATGAAATGGAATTGGTTTTTATGTGTTCATGAGATGAGTAGCACCAAGTGTTCTTATGTTTTTACATTTTCAAAAATTCATATTTAGCTTCAGCATAATTCATTGACCATATTTGTTCAAGTGGTCCTAAATTGCATTGTGCATGTGACCATACACTCACAAGAGTTCCAGGAAATGAGCATTAAAACATAGTCGGTTATGTATTGTGAATAAGTTGTGTATCTGTTATTCATGTAATTTTGTATTCCTCTTTCTCCATTTTAAAAGAACTCTTTGTCAGTGTTATATGTTCTTTGGTTGAGTTTTTCTAATAAAGGTGGGATTTTGGACGTTTATGTTTTTTGCATTCCTACTTGTAGGAGGTTCTGAAAATGCTGAAGAAAAGAGTGGGTATTATGTTAAGATGCCTTAACTTATTTAAGATTTGACAAGTGCATATCAAAGGATCTCTGACGAAATGGCAATTCTGTTTTCTTGAATCGAATTCTCTGTTTTCGTTTTTCAAATACTTTGTTTGTGTTTCAGTATATTTGAAATCCAGTGGAGAAGAACCAAAGAATGGTTTGTGTTTCCATATTATAGGCAATTGCTATGTGTCATACTAGAAAACAGAAACAATTAACACACTCTCCATGCATTATGTATGGCTTATGAGGTTTCCAAGTAAATGCTTACATAAGGGATTGGATATATACTCTAACTTTAAGACTTTGAATAGTGTATAAACACTTCATGATGTTTTGAGTATCATATTTATCAACAGTTCTCTATGATAAATGTGAGATAAAGATAAATATAAATAAATGTGAATATGAATCAATAATAATGATGCACTAGACAATCAACAAACATGCAATAGACACGCAATAAATAGACAATAACCAAGCGATATAATGTCAATAAATATCAATAAACAAGCAATAGTTAGGCAATATACACGCAAAAAGAAAGCAATAAACATGCACTACATACATCAAATGTGTATGTAATGAGTTTTCCTAAATAAAAAAGATGTGACTTCCTCAAAAAATAACTTGACGTCCAAGAGTTTTCAGCTATCAAAGTATGAGTCAACCTTTTAGTTTCTATGCCAGTGACATTATGTTGCTGCAGTTTCGTTTTGTATTATTATGTATTTTGGTTTGAATTGCCGAGGACGTTAAATGATATGAATTCAATTTTGTTTTGTTGGAGGTACTTGGATATTTGAATGGTTATTTCCCCATAATTACTTTTAAGATAAAAAAAAATTCTAACATTCAGGTTGTACAACTTTACAAATGCAAGAAACAATAATAAAGAGACAATATAGGCACACTAAACAGCCAATAAACCTACAATAAATAGGCAATACAGCGTCACAAACCAACAATAAACAAACAATACGCGCAAATGATGACTTTGCAGGTTGTGAATTTAACTTGGAGGCTTGCTTGGTTTCATTTCAGATTATTGGGTTTATTTTGGTTGGTTTGGCTTAAGCATCTGCAAGAGTAAAAAGGATGATGCTTCATGTAAATTCAACAATTAAATAGGAGATGCATAGTTGCTTCCACTCCATTATAATGTCATGTAGATTATAAAGTGGCAATAGACATGCAATACAAAAGCAATATAAAAGCAATAAAAAACAATAAAGTGGCAATAGACAACCAATGCAAAAGCAATAAAATGGCAATAAACAAGTACCTTATGGATGTCTTTGTACTCTCTTTCCTAGATTATATAATGTTCTAATGTTGAACTATTACAATATCCAGTTGCTACAGATAATAAATAGTACATAAAAATTAATAACAATGTATGAAAATTTCGTATCATTATAATAATGACCTCAAAAATAGTATCAAGTACATTACACAAATATTAGAAACATACGGCTCCACAATACATAATGTCTTAGATGTCCTTACTAATTCTTGGGGCCTAATAATAACAAGCATAATCAATGATGTGTACAGTTTGCTGCAAGTTTGCTTAGAATATTCATAATAGAAGCTTTGCTTTTGTCTTCAGAATGCATCTCAAAGAACTCCTTGTCTACACATTACAGTATGCACAAAATGGTCTCCAACGCTAGTGTATGACTTGCACATCAATGCCTGCACAAATCAGCTAAAACACATTGTGTAACTATTAACCTCAAATTTGTTCTTGACAGGGAAACGAGTTGGGGTTTCTTTAGGTTGAGATATGACAAACATAAAGGTAGAACATCCAATCCATTAAAACACACACACATGCAAAAAGCGAACCTAAATTATAACGCCAACTCAAGCTACAAAAACCCAACTTGTTGAGCACCAGTCAACAAGTTTTATAGGCAAATTGAAATTAAGTAGAAATTACTTCAGCAGTAACACCTTCATTTTTTCAACCAAAGATGCCAGCTTCCTTTCAATATCAAAAAGCACTTTCAATTAGTCCCAAGATGTGTGACATAGATACCTAGTCTTTTAGATTCCAAAAATAGAGTTCTTTTTCTCCAAACAAAAATATCTTAAAACAAAGGAAAAAAGAAAATGGAGTAACAATTTCATAGCAATCTTTTAAAGAAACAATGAGATTGACAATGATTATGGTTCCAAAACAATACCAGGCATTAAATTAATGCATAAATATTGAGAAAAATACGAAGAGCACAGCAAGAAAGATCGTAAATAATACTTCAACCAAGAATAATCTCAACTCCTACACAAATCACAAGCACATAAAGAAACATGATATCAACATATATTCCTATTAAATTACAGTAACATATCAATATAACAGCAATACCATAGCAATACAAAAGCAATGCCACTACAATACAACCACAATACGATATAAGTTCATATGTGTCGTTTCAGACAAACAAAATTAATCTCAATACTTCACTTTCTACACAAAATACAGACGAAATCAATCACAATTCCAATTTCAGTAATCAAATTCAATTTAGCATCAAAACTTACATATTCCCACAATTCATTTTCTGGAGAAGCTGTTCTTGAAGAGGGCATGTAAACCTTAACTTCAAAAACCCCAAAATTGGACCAAAATGCCTAAACAATGGCCACCTAATGTCAAGACATGCTGTCATATTCAGAAAAGATGGTTTTGTTTGGGTTTGTTTAGGTTGCGGAAGGGATTCGAAGAGAGATGAAGTTGGGGTTTGGATTTGGGTAGAGAAGAAAATAGAGAGAAAGAGGAAGAACTGGGTTTCGAGGGCAAAGCTGTGGGTTTTGTAAGTTGTTCTTGATCTTCTGAGAGAGAGTGGTGGTGGTCGTAGAGAGAGAGTGAGCGAAGAGAGAACTGAGAGAGAAAAGAAAAAAGTGAGAAAAAGTGTGCAGTGGGCAATAAGTGTACAATAAGGATGTTTTCATAGGTGATATTTGTAAAATGTGTGGGGAAATGTGGTATTTTCAGAAAAAATTAGTAAAGCAGTGGCATTTTTTGCTATTTCCCTAGTTTTGCTTGGTGTTATATTCTCGTGAGGCATGGTGATTGGGAGGTGGGTGGGTGAGTTTTTCTGGAAATTTGATTGAAGAAGAAGATTGATGTCTAGGTTGTTGGGGGTTTTTTTTTCTTATGGGTTTTTGTTTCTTTAAGAAACTTCTGGTTTGATTCACTTCCTTTTTAAAAAAAAAATAATGTTTTTATTTAATTATTTAATTATTTAACTTTATTTTTATCTATGTGAAGGTGGACTTCACTTATCACGTCACCTACTCAATTGGTGGATAATGATATGTATACGAAATTACAAAATTATCCCTACCACATCATCAAAGCTAACATATTTTTTAATGAAATTGATTGGGATAAAGTGGATTACCAAACCTTGGTCAATTGATGAAAGTGGGTCATTTTGAATTTGAGAGTGCAAAATAGGATTTAATCGAAGTTTCATGTACATTGGTATAATTAAGTCTTTTCTTAATTAGGACTGACCATGGAGGATGAAAGAGATTTGCTCAAATTTTCATGTCGGAGATACCAGATTAATAAATATGTCTTTCAACATACAATAATCAAGGGGCTCAGATTAATAAAGATTCGTCTTTCCACATAAAATAATCAAGGGGCTTGAAGCTCTAAGTAGTTAGGAGACTCGTTTATTAAAGCCCCCTTCCCCAACATCATTTGTATCAAGAAATAAAAAACCATTGCCTTTCGACATACATTACAAGTTACAGCTGCTTATATCATTACCTGAACACATTTATAAACCATTGCCGAAAAGAAAGAAACAAATCTGCAAATGCACTCGCATATAGAATTTACATGGCAGCTGCTTTCCACAAAAGCCAGCAACCTAATAGGAATTTACACTTCTCACCCTCAAACCCCCATACAAGGAACATAGGGAAAAAATGGCATACAAACTCAAGGTGAAAAAAATTAGAGATTTACGGAAAAAAGAAAAAAGAAAAGAAAAAAAAGGCAATCAAACCCATCTAAATTCTCTCTCCTATACCAACCCTTGCTTCTCTCAATCCTTTATAATAATAAAAGCCAATGCTAATTAACCTTGGCAACCCAAGCTTGAATCTGAAAAAAGATCATTTCATGTACAAATGACTGTTTCACTTATCACCGAGCCAAGTCCTCACTCCCGACGCCTACACTAGACTTGTCTACCATGCGCACATTGTATTGTTCATGCACTCTTGCCCGATTCTCTGCCCACCAATCTTCCGCTTGTTTCTCACTAAATCGCTTCCGACTGCATTCACAATGATATAGAGTTGAATACTAGTACACAGATTATATGGTAAATTTATATAATGGATCTAAAAGACTTTCCATCTTTCTATAAATACGCATACGCATATATACAGATGGAAATGTTTCCTTGCTAGACGATTTTATGTTGCAAAATATTTCTTGCTTGAAAGTGTAGCCCAAATTCATACGTGCCAGTCTGACAAGAGAACATTATCCTTGTATATACATACACTCCCATCAAAAAGGAAAATCCAACCACACACGCACATATATAGTTATGTAGGTAAGTACAGTATACCTGAAGCGGACTCGCTTGAGATCCTTAGCACCTCCTGGTAGTGAAGTCAGTGTAATATATACACCAGGCTCATCTTGCTCAACCCATTCAGTTTCGTGACGAGATTCGTTTTCTTTAATTCTGTTCCCGTTTCTAGTTGCTACATCGGGATGGACTTTGTTGTGACCTGAACTGCGAGTACAGGTGGTGTTGGACCCGTTAGAAAGCAACTGGCTGTTTGATCCATTGGACTCTGGTTCTTGGCATGTTACTTGACCATTCAATTGGTCAGTCGAAGGACAAGAAACTTCATTGGAAGGATCAGAACCCAAGGAAGAAGCAAGAGAAGGTGATTTAATATTCCGCACTGCTCCAACAGGCAGCCTTTCAGCCATGTCCTTCAACTGGTCACCATATACGAAACACAAAATGAACCATCAGCAAGACTAGGCCAACCAGAGCATAAGTGAAAATACACAGCAAGTTTTATTTTTTTGGTTGAACACAGTAAGCTTTATTACAACTGTCTGACCACTTAATGGAGCTCCAGAACTGACTCGGGAAAATTACATCAAACAGTTGATAATTTACAGGTGACAATGAAACATCATCCCATGTGGTTTAACATGTAAAACACATGTGTTATGACCTGAGATAGAACAACTTGAATATCTAGCAGACATACTAACCAAGCAGCCACTACATGTCAAATGAAAACCATAAATCAAACTGAGGTGAACTCATTTCTTCACTATTTCTGGTAAAAAATAACTCTAGCTAGAATTCAATCACATTTTTATCAAGAACAATTATTTATCAATCTAACTAACATACTACATTTGACACAATGGTTGGAAAATAAAAACAATTTGTCAATCTAACTAACAGGCAACATTTGACACAATGGTTGGAAAATAACAACTATTTGTCAATCTAACTAACAGGCTACATTTGACACACACCAACGCACACAAACATCTATCTTACTTGGGCGGTAAGTGACTGGATCACTTCCTTGGCTGCTTTGCATTTTGCAGTCTCTGCACCCGCAATTGCTATTGCTTCCTTCAGCTGCTTAGTTGTTCTTTCCAGCTCAACCTCTTGTAGTTGGGCTTTTCGAGTAAGACTTTCAACCTAAGAGATAAAAAGCTAGTCAGCCATAATGCACAAAGACAAAACTGGACAAGCCTAATATGAATGTTGCGTCCTAGATAATGAATATGAAGGGTACGGACAGCCCAACAACACTTCTTAGATCAAAGTAGAATCATAAAATCAATTATTTAAGAAAGCAGTCATGTTGCTAAAAATAGAAAAACTAACATCATTATTTCAATTGCTTAATTTTTCTCTCTCCTTTGTTTCCTCTCTTGCTGTGTTTCTTATCTTATCTAAGAAAACAATCATTTTGCTATTTGAAAACTAACATGATTGTTTCACTTTCTAATTTTTGCTTTTTCTTTTTCTTTTTCTTATTGTTAATTGCTCAGTCACATTAGCACAAAAACTCATGCATCATTGTCCGCCTCTAATTTGAAAGCAACAGAATTCATATTCAATTACCTGTTGATGAATTTGTGTCCAGAAAAATTATGGCTACTTGCCATCTCGATTCTTTATAATACCCTCGCTTATTAAATTATATTCGGCACTCATTTGATCAAAAGGCATATTTCATCTTCGTGTCAAGAAACAATTTCTTTTGTTGGGAGGGGAGGGGAGGGGATTTTGGTATCTACTATTGCACTGTATATAGTTACTATCATAAATTCAAAAAGTTGGACAGACTTTCTTGTGGTTGCTTGAAATTCTTGCAAGCTAAAATAGCTGACTAATTTACTTCCTAAATCACTTACTTTACGCTTCACCTTATACCCTATCAATAAGCACTTGCCTAATCGGTCACCAAAAATAAATCATAGGCGGATGCCCTAAAAATCCAGGCCAATCCAACTACAAACAAGTTAAGTTTAGATGGAACAAGCGAGTCAACCAAAAGCCATTTCAGCCTGTTTAAAGTATTTTAAAATCCCTATCAACTCAGACCTGAGAAAATAACTATCATCATAAAAAAAATTGGTTAGGTATCAGTGTGAAATATGGTTTGCATAATGTTAAACCCAAAAGAACATAACTGACCCATGACAGACCTGAAAGAAACTCTTAACCTACGTGGTCCTATGTTAGTACATATGTGACAGTCATACAACACATTTATTGTAAACCACAAAACCAAACTAACCACTTTATGCCGGAATTGTTGCTACTGATTTGGAGATAAAAGGATGTTTACCAATCTCTTCCTTCACTGTTATGCAACATTTAAAAGTTTTAAGTAGCCATTCATACAGTATTTTCTTGAGAATTTTAAGCATCAGACCAATGATAAAATATTTAAAAGGCATGCTTGCATTAATCCACATATTCATTAGGACACATTTCAAATACTGGATGTTTAAAGGTTTAACATTTCTGTATGGTTAATCCAAAATGAAATATGTTAAGTTGAAATTAAGTGGTACAGAGGTCCATAGCCAAATATTCATTTCATCAATAAAAATTGGTGAAAGGAGAAAAAGACAACCAAGTAAACAAGCTCAATTTTCACAAGCAGCTGGCTTACTAGAGTGCTGCGCACCTATGCTCTAGTTGTGAAAATTAAAATGAAAAGTAGTGGGTACCTGTGATCTCAGTTTGATAACCTCCTGGCTAAGGCTTTCATTTGTCCTTTTAGCATCATCTACAACAATCTTTGGTGATGTAAGTCCACCCAGAGTTGGAGTTGGAGTCGTAGAACGAGGTGGGCTGGGGCGCCTCGAAATTGGGGATGTAGCTCGAGAAACAATTCTTGATCCAGGGACAGAAGCTGAGAAAAACTTCTTCGATGACCCAAATACTGGATTAAAAGATTTAGAAATATTAAGAGCTCCCCACTGTGAACCTCCATTTGGAACAGGTGAGACTCGACTGCTGTTAAATTCTAGTTTCTTATTTTTCTTTGAAGAACGGGTTTCCACATGCTTCAGAGATTCCATTGAAGAAAATCTGGCAAGTTGCACACGAGATGTGGAGTCCAATTTATCATCTTTATCAATAAGCTCATTTGACCCCTGATTGATACTTCCTCTTCTGCTCATAGAAGTTTGCGATGAAGTATCAGTTTCAGCAGCCTTTCGCAGTTTATTAAAGCAATTATCACAGACACGATAAGGTTTGTTGGGGTTTGGTGCCATAGAAGCCTTAAGTGACTTCTTACTGCTGCACGAATGACACAACACAAGCCCACAGTTATAGCAATTATGGCGCTTTCTTTTAAAGTTAAATGGAAGGCGGCAACCCGAACACATTGACTGATCAACTCCTGAAACCCATTTATGAAGGCAGATAGCTGCAGTAAAATTAGCACCACAAGCAATACTTTTGACTTGTTTATCTTTCAGAGCTTCAACCAATGTTGGGGAACTCCGATCATCTATATTCCCATGACCTAAACGACCATTTGCTCCTTTTCCCCAAGTATAAACTTCAGGTCTTGCAGTTAAAACTGCAACATGATAGGCACCACAAGCAATCTCTTCCACACGACTCTTCGAGAGCTTTCCCTCAACTCGAGTGGGGAGCTTTCCATCAGCTTGAGGATTTCCTAACTGACCATAAACAGGACTGCCCATTGTGTAGACATGGCCAGACATTGTAAGTGCAACTGTCATACTATGTCCACAAGCAACTCGACAAAAGTTGGGGTCTACAAGAGCTGCAACACAGGTAGGCACAAGTTTTGCTTCCTTGTCACCATGCCCAAGCCTACCCTTATCACCATCTCCCCAAGTGAACAACTTTCCTAAAGAACAGTTACTGGAACTTGAATTCACACCCATGACTTCTACAACTGCAGCAGTATGCCAAACACCACAAGCTGCTTGCACAGTACGAAGGCCCTTTAGGGATTCCACTTCCCTAGGAATTGAAACACTTTTCCGATCTCCATGGCCTAGAACACCAAATGTACCATCACCAAAAGTAAACAATTGCCCAGCAGAGGTTACAACAGCAGTGTGCCAGGGTCCACAAGATATTGATGAGACATGTATACCCTCCAAGGGTCCATTCACCTTTTTGGGCACCCAGTGACTCACTTCATTTCCATGTCCAAGTAGACCAAAATTGTAAGTTCCATCACCCCATGTGTACAGATCACCAGAAAAGGTAACAGCACAAGTATGGTACTCACCACAAGCAACAAGCTCAACGTTCATATTACTAAGTGCATCAATGAGCTTTGGATGCAAAACATCAACATCAACACCATGCCCAAGCCTGCCTCCAGATTCCTCTCCCCAAGAGAAAATCTCCCCTTGCTTAGTCACTAAAGCAGCATGTCGTCCACCACAGGCGATATTTTGGACATCAAGTACAACTGCAGATTCTAAGGCTTTGGGCAACAAAGAATCCATTTTTGCACCATTACTACTTCCAACTCTATGAGAACCACCACCCACAACATCATCTCCTGTGCCTTCTCCCCACATGAAAACATCCCCCAAGGCATCACCATCATCATGTCCAGATCCTTGGCTTGATGAGCTAACAGCACTGGATAGACTTACTCTAAAAGCATCCATTGCCATCGCCTTCATCTGCCCATGTATGCTATCTGAGCCACCAGATGACACAGAAACACTGGCTGAATCTGAAGGGAATAAACCCTTGGGAGGTACATCATACAGTATAACATCTGATAGTGCCTTATCCAGACCATTTTTAGGAGGACTTTCATATGGACTATGAAGGCGAAGGTGATCTGCACTATCCTGAATTGAACAAAAGACAAGGATTTAATTCACATTTTCAACATAAGTGAAGAAAAGTACACAAAGGAACAAAAAACCAAACCTTCTGCAAGCTATCATTACTACCAAACGGAGAATTAAGAGGAGAACTTCTACGCGTGTATGTTCTAGGACTATTGGCTTCAGATGGAATTCCATCACTCCTTGACTCTGTTTTCCATTTTCGATGATGGCTGCGGGATATCAATGCTTTTAAACCACTAAACCATACATCAGCTTCATCTTTATCCTTACAAATCTACAGAAGAAATAGATCACTAAATTTAAGAAAAAAATATTAAAAGCTTTCTAATTTGACAGTAGAATAGAAGCTATTATACGAAGAGCTGGATATAAGTAGAAAAAATCTTACCAAATCTAGTGATCTGTCATTATATATTAAAGAAAATGACTGATACGCCTTCTCAGGGCGTGGATACCTTTGAAAGATTGGCTGGAAGAATGGGAGACCATGTTTGATCAGTACAAAACAGAAAAACTTCTGACTTAACATCAATTATCTTTCTATTTGAAGCAAAACTTAACATCAAGTTACTGCAGATGTATAAACAGATGGAGCTTCTGGTTTAAATAAAATGCAATAGTTATAATGAGAAATCACCAGTTTTACAAGTGTCACAAAATAACAATACTTCAAAAAAAATTACAAAGGAACAATTGTTAGAACACCAACAAATTGAAGGAGGAAGAGCAAGAAATGGCATATGAGCAGCAAAATTCAAGGCTTCCTACGATCCAGAATGGCATGTTAGCATGTATTATAGAGAGACAAAAGATAGAAAAAAGAAAAACAGGTAACCCACGTCTAAAAATGGTCAAAGTATCAAGCTTTTCCACAAAAGCAGTCTGTATTGAGTTGAAAAGTTGGAAGTTACAACTAAAAGAAAATCAATCATATATCAAAAATGCAAACTTGTACCTCATTCTTCAAAGTGCAAAGTATGCTTTAGCATAAGCTATAAGCTTCAAGAACAAAGGAAATCACTGGTCAAGCAATTGGTATCAGCACAACTACATCCTGATTAATGCATTAGGGCACTAAAGGAGCAAGAAGTTGGCAAGTAGGTCAACTAACTGGGGCCCATTACACACAGAACTTATCTAAAAAGAGTAGCCAAAATAAGGTGCAGGCTGAGGTTAAAACAGAAATAATTGATTCTATCCAACTCCAAATCAGCTTATGCACGGTTTGGACAAAATGATGGCTAATATGTACTCTAATTCTCGTGAAAACAAAATTTACAAGTAATTGATCAAAATAATAGCAACCTTTTCAGGGTTGCAACCATCTTTCAATCACAAAAATCATCACATTATGTAGCCATGCAACCACATTTTTAATATTCATCAATATATTAACGAACAAGTGAGTACATATACAGATATCTTAACAGTGAGACACTTACAGTGCGCTGCCCAGTAATAATTCTAGACACGTGGCTTAGCTTTACGTGCTTTTCCTCCTCCCCCGAGAACCATATTAGAACTGATTCATCCTGAAAGCAAGAATGCAAAGATGGGTCATGAAACCACTGTATTAAAGAGTGCAAAAATCTTAGCCACAGTTACATGCCCATGAATAGATATCATATAAGACTGTTGATAATAAAGGGATCCAATGAAAGGGTTGCGGAGGAACTAGCATAGGGGTAGCTAATTACTTTAATATTATCTGATTCAGCCTGATTTATTTGGTGCTGAATGGATGTTAATGTAGTTAAATCTTCTTCTGTTCAAAGATGGCACTAAAGCTACTATAACTTTAACTTTCTCAATTTGTTACTTGGTATTTGAGTTGTTACAAATTACAATACTATTATCTCATATGGATATTGAGTGTTTAGAACTCTGTATGACTGCTTTTGGAAACAATGAATACAGCTAAAAGCATTGTTGCATACAGCTAAAACCAACAATGCTTTAGCTGTCAATAAACCTACTTACAGAAATTTTATCAGTATGGTTGTTTTTATTATCCAATTCCTTACAATGAGACCCTTTCTGGGTGAGTAAAAGTGCTATTAAGGTACGTAAAGGTTGTATGGCTCTGCATTTCTGAGAGATAAATAGAGTTGTGGAAGAAAAGATTACCATAAACGCCCACCGATATGCGAAAAGAGGTTTCAACAATGAGAAATAACCTAATTGCCGAGCTAGAATCTCCGATCATCAGTTCCTTTGAGCTCTAATGTATAGTTTTGGATTTATCCTTTTAAGGAGATTTTTTTTTTTTTTTCCAATGCATGGTGTGAACATACAAGATAGCGCACATTATTCCACACACTGTCCGTTAAAGCTGTCTTTGATTTGGAACAAGGTTGGGCTAAGAAATTAACATCCCATAATTATGTATGGGTTTGAGGTGGGCTCCTGGGTCCCAAAACCAACCCATTCTCATACCTTTTGGGGGTGGGGGGCAGAGAAGAAATCTAGTTTCAAATGAACTGATTATCAGAAAGGAAAAACATTCAAATGGGGGAGAAAAGGATGCACATAATACCGTTGCAAGGAAAAGAAAAGAACAATATAGATATGCAGAAAGGCAGACACACATACCATATTACAATAGTAAATCAGGAAATTCAGGACCAAACTTACATTGGAAAGACGGAAGGGACAACACTTAGGCTTCCCCCTTCTTCCATACTTGAGCAAGCGTGCCCCCTTCTTCAGAGCAGTAATAGCCTGTAGTAAAGAGCAATCAAGATTCTAAGTTAAGCATATTCAGCACATTTGCATATGGGATGAAAATACTAAGAAAAAGAACAATAGAGAAGTACAGGAAACGATAAGTAAATTGCATAAGCATTAATCACCTAACTATATAAAATATGAAGAGCAAATAGATATTTTAAGGATGAAGTGCATAAATACAGAGGAGAGTTTATGATTCCTTTTAAGACTTCATATTGAGTTTCATCATCTTTTAATATTTTCCAGAACCCCATAATCTTATATAGCCTAATAACCATTGGATCAGGTAATGTCATGGTTAGGCCAAGCTAAATTTAATGGATAGATAATCAAATTGAATTAACTGAAAGATGACAGTAACCACTCCTGACAATTCACTATTTGGGAAGAGTAACATATCGGCAAGGGAGGATTAGGATGAGGGAGAACGTTCTGATTCTCCAAATCTTAAAAAATTAATTCATTTTCATCACCATTCAATTATTGCCACAGATTATCATCAAAGAAAGATCCTATTCCACTAACCCCCTCTCTTCTTCATCTGCTTCTTCTTCTTTTCTGTTTTTTGTTTTTGGTTCTTTTGTTTTTTTTTTTGCTTTGGTATCCCATGGTCACTAACTGTTACCTTTTGAATGGATACAATTATACTGAAACCACTTAAAACATCCTTCATGTTTTCCAAATTATGTGCATCAGCCACCATCATTTGCAAGGAACAAATACTGCTGCTGATCCAGTTTCAGTTCCCTGGCCTTCCCAAATTTGTATACCACAATATAGAGAAAATTTGTTGTCTGTGATAAAACAGTGATCTCCATAGAAAATATTACAGCAACAGATAGCTGACCAAGAATTACTCAGATTGATGATCAATTTAATTGGTGTTTTGCATTCTTTTGTGTACAAGGTAACTGCAACCCCATTGATAGACTCATAAAGTAAACTACAGTCTGTCATTGCTGAGCTTAGAGCAACCAAACCCAACCCCCAATCCATATCTCAAAAGGCAGCAAAATGAAAATACCAATAACATGATCAGAAGAAAAAGAAACCAGGCTTTGCCTGATTAGCCAACTGTGAACTATGTTTAAAAACAGGGAACCCTGAAACACATAAACCCAATAGTCAACTGTCTGTCATCGCCATTTGAACAACCCAAATATCAATGTTAGCAATTCCCAAGTCCATGACTAAATCTAAATACGCTCCTACAAATTCCATGAGTTACAGTCGCTACAAATGCCATAAATTACAATCTCCTTCAACAATTTATTTCATGCTAAAAGCAACACAATGCTACTTGATCACATTGAAGAAAACCCGAAACAGCAGCATCATCGCCACCAAAATAGCATCCCATACCACAAAACAAACCACTCAATTTGAGGTTATTGATATCTTCAAATTCGTTCAAGCAAATTATTATACACTAGGCATTCAACATTTCAGCTACACCATTAAACTGAAGATGAAACCGCAAAAGAATCGAAAACAATGAAGAATTGAAAACCATTAAACTGCAGCTAAACCATTACCAACTGAAACCGCAAAAGAATCGAAAACAATTCGTAGAACAATACCTGCTCGATATCTCTTTCGACCGGCCCGGTCCTGCTAAGATCGGAAGGCATCCTATCAGTCCGCGACATTTCTTCTTCTAATCAAAAACCCTAAACAACTCTAAATTCTAAACCCCAATCCGGGACTCATTCACTCTCAAAACCAAACACTGCCATTGAACGATTCTCAACTCAGTCTCCAAGTCGAACCCCATATCCTCGCTCCCAAACAGCCCGAAATCCCCACCGACACTTACATCTAACATCGTAGCCACTGTATTTCAACTCCAATTCGGTGAGCTTCAGCTGCAGAACTGTACAGAAATCAAAGGCTTGGAGTGTTCGAGTCTTCGAGTGACGTCCACAAGCTTCGTCCAGTGTGAATGAAACCACGAGAGAAATGAGGCTAGAGTTTAGTGTTTGCGAGAATTGCGGAATCGGTGACTTGGAGAGTCACACACTTACTGACCCGAGTCAGTGTGAGAGAGAATCTAGGCGAGAAAGTGAGGGAAAAGGTGAGAAAATCCAGGTGAGTATGATCTGATTTTGATTATGAGTTGCAGAAGAGAGAGAAACAGCTTTAACTCTAGAGAGAGAGAGAGAGGAGGGAGGGAGGGAGAGAGAGAGAGAGAGAGAGAGAGAGAGAGAGATTTATATTTATTTTTATTTTTATTTTTTACATACGAGAAAGTGTAGGAAAATAATAAAAGATGCTGAGACTTTTTTGGTCGAAAAAGATGCTGAGACTGGGAACGCGAAATAGAAGGGAAAAAAGGTAGAAGGAGGAGGGGATTATCTCAATTTTCTTTTGACACTTGCTTTTTGGTCTTTCTGTCTCTTCATTCTCTCTGTTTTGTTTGAATAATAAAATAGGACCCCAAAAAAAATCCGTTATCTATTTTTTTGAGTCAAAAATTATGTTTATATCCATCGACCGTTAAACAATGAGTTTCGGAATAGGGAGAAATCAAAACAAATTACACAACTATTAGACGATTTGGTTCAAGCAGTTTGGGGCCTGAGCTCAATACTCATTTATTTTTAGTGATTTTAGCCTAATTGCAATACCAAGCTCTATTATTTTTTTACTGTTTGATTTTTTCAAAAGTTAAATTTAAACACTTTTAAATCTAATAGTAATGTGAAATGAAATAAATCAAATACATCAACTATTATTTGTAAATATATATATATATATAGTTATTCTCTTATCCGGATGTATTAACGTGCGAAACGTGCCGATGTTATTATAAACAGGCAGGAAAGCAAGGAGGGATAGTACAAAATACATGGCGTCCACACGATAATAACATCCTGGATGTCCGCATAGGAGAATTTCTGTATATATATATATATAGCCGCTCTCTCTTTGTGAGTCCTAAAGGAAAACTTCATAGACGAGGGAGGAGGAAAGAAGCGTCACTACCCCTCCTCCCCCTCCTCTCTTCTCGTCTTTTCCTTTTAGGTTAGTGAATGCGTTTTGAATAAAAAAATCTCTTGTAGTGATTTCTTCTGAGTCATGCTTAAGCCATCTCCAACATAGGGCTAAATGTTGTCAACGGCTATAAATTTAGCCCTCCAAAATATTAATTTTTTGAAAAATAGTATAGGGCTAAATTTTTCTATCTCCAGCCATGCAGGGCTATATTTTAGGGTCCTCCATGTTTTATTATTTTGAGAAAAACTATGTTACAACACTCATACACCTCACTACTATGTATTGTTTAATTTAATTAAACTACTATTTAGAGACAATATTACACTTGTGATCAATTTGGTCCCTTCGAAGTCTGAGACATTTTTCAAACAATGTGAATAACAAAATAAGTAAAGAGAATAAATTTGTCGGAAATATAATTTTTTTAGAGAAATTTGTGGGAAATGTTTGAATGAAATGAGTGTGGAAAATATTTGACAAACAAAAGTGTGGAAAGTTCTGAACAAGTAGAGAATGTGATAGAATTTGTAAGAAATGTGGAATGAAATGAGTGGGAAATTTTTTTAAGAAATTTTGAAGTATTTATAGACATATTTTAGATTTTGAAAATTTAAAAAAAAAGAAAAAGAAAGCCAACTGCGACGATTTTTTTATTTAAAAAGGTTACATTTCATAAGGTTCTAACCTCCCAACGGTCAGAACCAATTGTTTATCATTTTTTATTTAAAAAATAATAATTTTATATACATTGTAAAAAGAGAAAGAAAAAAAAAAGTTAACATTTCAAATGGTTCTAAACTCCAACGGCCATAACTAATTATATATATATTAAAAAAACAAATATAAATACATTTAAGGGTAATAGGCTTATTAGTCTTTGAACTTACACCCGATTTGCATTTTAGTCCCTCAATTTCCAAAATCGTTTCTGTTGTCCTTCAACTTCAGTTTCGTTAGGACAAATGGTCATACGGTTAATTTTTTTAACTTTTTTGTTAAATGCAAGGGGTAAAAATTGTATTTTTGTATTTTTAGACATACAAAAAATTTAATAAAAACTAATAAAAAATGAATTTCCTTAAGAAAATTACTTATTTTCATTTTTATTTTTAAAAAACCTCTCTCTATTTCTCTCTCTCTCTCTCAACCCCACGAACCCAGTTCAATCTCTTTACCCAACCTCTCAAATTCAAACAACCATGATTATTTTATTTTTATTAATCTTTTTCTTATTTTTTTAGTATTAAAAATATCATTTTACCCCTGCATTTAACATAAAAGTTAACAAAATTGACGGCAGGACCATTTGTCCTAACGAAACTGAAGTTGAAGGACCATGGGAACGATTTTGGAAATTGATGGACCAAAATGCGAATCGGGTCAAAGTTCGGGACCATTAGACCTAAAACCCTACATTTAAAAGGTTATATAAATAAAAAGAAAAAAAAAGTAATGACTTGCTGACGTCAATGCACCTTTAATATTAGTCTTTGGATTTGCAATTGCACAAGATGTTCCGTGTTCACACACACGCATGATACTTTCTCTTCTTTGAAAGCACATGCGCTGGGCCCACAATAAAATTTGACATGGGCTATAGCTCGGCTTCAAGTGGCCTGGTTGAAGGGCTAAATGGCTACATGGCTAAATGTGGCCAAAATTTTTTTAGCCCATGGCTAGAGATGGATTTTGCATTATTTTAGGGCTACATTTGGCCTATGGCTAGAGATGGCCTTAGATTGAAGTTCCCCAGCACCCCTTTTAGTCTATGTTCTCAATCAAACCATTCTCCCAAAACTTGCTCTCTAACGCCGCTCATATTCTCTAAATTTGATTCTACATCATCTTTGACGAAGGTTGCTGCAAATTAGTTCTTTGGTAGGGTTGTTGTTTTCGTTTATTTATTCGCTCTTATGCGCATGTAGATCGCTGGAAATCATATTTTCCCCAGATCTATTACGGATGCAGTGATGGGTGTGGCCGCGACGATGCTTCTTCAGATGGTGGTGGTAGGGTTCATTTAGGCTCATGGGTTGTTTTAGGGTTTTGGTTATGTTGGGTTTGTGGGATTTGTTTGAGCTTATAGTTAATTGTGGTGATGTGGGCTAGTAGTTTTAGTGCGGTTTTTGTCCGCTTTAGTTTTGCTTTTAGCATGTTAGTTTGTTGCCGTCTTGGGCTTCGTACTTTAGATGTCTTTGATTGTACTATTGAAGTTTGTCTTTGATAAAAATAAATAAATCAAATACCTTGTCAAGTATGACCTTGAAGAAAAATGTAATTTGGGTTAGTGGCTATTGTATACAAGCTATATATCCAACATCAAGCTGAAAAATGTTTATGTTTAACTCAGAATGTGGATTGTACACTTCGATACTAGATTCAGATAAACCTACTGGTTGATGATAAATGAATGATGAAATAAGAATTGATCAAGATACTTAGGGATTTATTGGAGGCACTGATGCATTTGAGATCAACCTACAGCTTTGTTATGTTACTTTGGATGTGACATTCTTGGAATATGAGATGTTCTTTCATGACCCGGTGTCCAATACTCTGCTTTAGGGGGAGACACGGAGTGAAGAGCATAATTGGAGCATCTTACAAGATGAAAAAATTCAGATCTGGATGGAACTAACTGGTTGGCTAGTAGTATGTAGCACAAGGTTGCTCTCGATGTGAATCTAACCAGTTGGTTTGCATCTAGCGACCATGGCTGGTGATTTAGAACGAGATGATGCTCTCGGTGTGAATGCAACTAGTCGATAGGAACCTGGCCACCGGTCAGCTACAACTTTTGAAGAAGAGCATGAACCTGACTTGGAAAAATAGACTGAACAAGTTGAAGAACCCTTTCTCATTCTCAGTACCGGTTGACCAATCTCCTGAGAATATCCCTTAGGTAAATACTCCCACTACTCTTGTGAATTTAGTTGATGATTATGTTGGATATCAATTACCTTTCAGGAAGAATCGTGGAAAATTGCCAAAGCGGTATTCCTCTTATATTGGCAAGACATCAAAGTACCCAAATGCAAATCATGTGTCAAATTAGAGATTGTTTGAACCACTCAAGGCTTTTGTGGATCAGTTGTCTGATATTCACAGCCCGACCAAGGTAATTGAAGCATTGAAAGATCCAAAGTGGGTTCAAGCAATGAAAGAAGAGATGGAGGCCTTGGAAAAAATCGGACATGGACACTAGAGACATTACCGCATGGAAAAAGATCAGTCGGATGCAGATGGATGTTCACCATCAAACACAATGTTCATGGATCCATTGAATGATACAAATGCAAAACTTGTGGCAAATGGATACACAGATACCTACGACATAGACTATGAAGAAACCGTTGCTCTAGTAGCAAAACTTAACACTATCAAAGTTCTGATGTCTCTTGTAGACAATCTGGATTGGCCACTACACCAGTTTGATGTAAAACATGTCCTTTTGCATAGAGAACTTACAGAAAAAGTTTACATGGACATTTCACCTGGATATACTACATCTACTCAAACTAGTATGGTGTGCAAACTAGAAAAGGCATTGCATGGGTTGAAGCAGTCACCCCGTGCATGGTTTGGACAATTCACCATGGCAATGAAGAATAACGGTTTCAAGCAAAGCAACTTAGATCATACTATGTTCTTGAAGCACCAGGAAGGGAAGGTAACGTCCTTATGATAAACAAGAAATCTCTAAACTTCAAGAATATTTGGCAACATAATTTGAAATGAAAAACCTCGCGGACTCAAGTATTTTTTGGGCATTGAGGTGCCTCAATCAAAGCATGGCATATTTGCTTTCTCAAAGCAAGTATGTTTTGAACTTGTTGGGAGAAATAAGAATGCTAGATTGCAAAGAATATCCGGATCAAGTGCCCACTAAAAAATAAAGATATCAAAGGTCAGTGGGGAGATTGATTTACTTATCACATACTCGACTAGACAAGGCTTATGCTGTGAGTGTTGTTAGTCAGTTCATGCATTGCATAAGTGAAGCCATATGGATGCAGTCATTCGAATCCTTAGATATTTAAAGTCGGCACTAGGGAAGGGACTTATGTTCTCTAAAAATAGTCATTTGAGTATTGATGGTTATACAAATGCAGATTGGTCATGAAGTGTTACTCACATAAGATTTACATCAGGTTACTTCACATTGGGGGAGAGGGTTCATTTGGTTACTTGGAGAAGCAAGAAGCAGAAGGTGGTTGCCTTATATGGCGATATTTCGGTAAAATTGAAGCGGCGATATTATCGTTGAGGCCCAGTTTTGTTTCGTGATTTTTTCAAAAATTTCGTCGAAATTTCGCAATCGATATTATCGTCCAATTTGTCATTGAAGGAGAAAAAAGAAAGAAAACGCAGAGGTCGAACTTGAAGGCCCTGAGGTCGTACGACGGCGTCGAGCGGTTGGCGGCCATGGAAACAGAGTGGCCATGGTTGTTGGAGTTGGTGGCGGCCTTGGCAGGCTGATGGCAGACCACGGGACTGCCATGGAAGGAGGAGTCAAGGAGAGAGGGCTTCTGGAGCTTGGTGGTGAGGGAGGAGGAGGTTCGAACCCATCAAACCCAAATCAGATAAAAACCAAACCCGAAGCTGAAGCGAAGCAGAATAACAAGCAAGCCTTTGATTTGATATCGCTTCGTCCTCTTTGGTTGCTCTTACTTTCGATTTCGACAAATCGATTCAATTAGAGGGAAGATATAAAAAAAACAAAAGAAACTTGTTAATGATGCCATTGACGGGAGAGAGAGAGAGAGAGCAACATCCAACTTTGACTCTTCACAGAAAAGCAAAACAAAAAGAAACAATAATAAGGCCAACCACAGGACAGCAACAAACTAATTATTTATTTATTATTTAATTAAGAAGATATACATAATAATATATTATAATATACTTTTTGGGAATTTACGTGTCCAAATTGGTCATGTTGTTTACACTTGCACCGGCCTAACTCTCACCACGTAATTAAGTGTTTGGAGTGAGGAGAATGGGTGGATATTTAAGAAGGGAGAGAGGGGTGGTGAAATATCTTTGAGGGAATTGGGAGGGGCCACGTAAGAAGAGGATAGGATATGAATGAAGGGTCTAGAATTTTGTGAGGTAAAGCTCAGCTCAGCACACATGAACCAGTACACAGTGTGGGTTGAGTTGTGGGTGCAAGTGTGTGTGAGAGTGTACATCTTAAATTATTTTTAGTTGATTTATGTTCTTAGTTGATTTTCAATCTTCACTATAATTTTTTAAGCATGGTAAAGTACCTAATTTTTATGACAAATCAAGTTGATTTACATCTTAAATTATTTTTCAATTTTTTATAAATAAAAAATATAAGAACGTGTACCATGTCCAGTGAATAACGTGAAATAAAGTTATTCATGTATCTTACCATGCAATTTATAAAGTGTAAAATATTGTAGTAAAAATGATAAATAAATTACTAGAGGGTGTTTAATTTTCTTTCATTAATTACTCTAGATTTTCTAAGTCACAGCGTTTGTTAGCTCGCAATATAATTAACTTAAATCACTCAAACCCACTATGCAATGCATTTCCTTCCAATCTTTTGTGTCAAAATAACAGATGATTGACTAAATAAACTTTTTATAAAGTTTCATTAAAAATTTCCATGTATTTATCACAATTTCCATGGTTTTTATCCAATTTTTATCGATATCGATATTTTCCCGATATTTCCATTGATATTTCCATTGATATTTCCATGTTTTTGAACCACCGATATTTCCGAAATCTCGATATTTAAGACCTTGATTACACTAAACATGTTGAAGTGGATTGACATTTTATCAAGCAGAAGCTCGAGACCAAAGAAATTCAGTTTCATTTTTTTAAGTCAAAAGATCAGTTGGCACACGTATTAACGAAGGTCCTTTCTAGTAAATCATTCCACAACTCACTAGACAAGTTGAGCATCGACGACATCTATTCACCAACTTGAGGGAAGTGTTGGCGTGACTTGTTGCTAACAGTTGACTTCCTTTGCGCGCCAAGGATTCCTATATTAATTGTAATTGATTTCCCATTATTTCTGATTTCCTACTGTAAATAGAATTAGTAATTAATTACTTTACTTGATCTCCAAGAGAATAATACAAAGAAAATTCCCACAACCATTATTCTCTCATATTTTAGCACTTTAAATGTGTGATGCTATACATTTGAATGAGGAGAGCCTCCTAAGTTCTAATTCTTACATAAACCCTAGACATGTGTTGCGTCTGAAAATCTATAATGGTCCAAATAGGCTAAGTGCATGATCTCATGGGTTCGGGTGTTTAGATCAAAAATCCAAAACTTAAAATCAATGAAATCAATTCTATTAGTGTTGAGTTTGAGGACTTTTGTACAAATTTGGAATATGCCCATAGTCCCAAATCGTTTTGTTGCATCGAGGTCAATAATGCGGAATGGTACAATAATCGTTTGAGTAACTCAACATTCAAGTTCAAACTTTTATGCAAAGGAATTTGATCAAATTTTTTTTCTTATTAGGAAAATTATATTCAAGATTTTGGATCAAAGAAACATAGTTATCCAAATCACCATCTCAAACCTTATTCTCCCAAAAGTAACCCGGGATTGCTAATTTGACTTCACTACTAACTAATGAGATGGAATCCAGGTCGAATTCCAGATAAACAAAGGTGTAGGTTGATCATACCACTCTCTCTCCTTTAGTTTCTCCCGACCTCTCTCTTTCTCTCCTGCCCCGCATAACAGGCCGGTGACTTTGGCTGGCGTTTTCTCTCTCGTTCGGTCACCATCTCCGACGATCTTGGTGCCGAAATTCTCGTCTCTTCCTTCTCTACCCAACTAGCCCTTTTCGTAGCTCGAAAACCCCGAGATAATCGGCTGTTTCGATGGGAAGCAACGTCAATTTCTGACGCCGTTTCGGTGACTCCGGTAGTTGTTTCCGTCGATCAAGGTATAGTTCTTCATCATTTCAACGTGCTCTAGCTGTTTATGTAAGTGGATGAGATCGATTTTGGAGTTTTAGAAGTCAATCAATATAACCATTTTAGGTCGTTGGTTTGGCAGTGATTTCACCCAGTTCATGACACTTTTTGGCTGGGGTTCGAGACCAAAAGTTGTTCCCCTAGTTGTGATTGTCCCGATGGTATAAGTATTGGCCTGTAATTTGAAGTTTTCTAGTCCTCGGAAATCTCTCAAAACACCATTGTAGTGACCCATTAGGTTCTAAAATACTCCTCATGTCGTCCCGAGCATGACGATATACTCAGATTAGCGATAGGTTATCGTTTGACTATTGACCGGATATTGAGCCTATTATGCAATATCCGGGAACATTCGATAGGTTCTATTTTCAAATATGTCATTCCCCGTACCTCTAGGATTGTGTAGGAACTTGTTGATCGAGAATCGGAGTGCCGGATACTCCGAATCAACGATTCTAGTCTTAGGTAAACCAGTCACCGTCCGATTATGCGATCAACGTTGATCTGACCACTCGATCGAGGTAAAACCCTCGGGACTTGTTTAGTAGACTTTTTCGGACCTTTCCGAACTTTCAGTTTGGAAATCGGAGGTCGTGGGCAAGTGGGCCCGGTTGACCAATATGGGAAGTTTGACTGCACAGTTGACCATGGGTCTTCCGAGACAATCTCATCATTTGGAAAGTGCTAGAATGGTCTTAGGGCCTTTCTAAAAGTTGTGCACACACTTTAAATTCTGGGAATGAGGTTTTTGAATTAAAGTTCGTGGTGGAGTATTTTTATTAATTAAATCTATGTATTCTCTCAAATAGGTGCTCAGGCTCCACGTACCCAAGAGGAGGGACCCTAGCAGGGTCAAGCAAACTTGGACTTGTTGTGAGTGGATGTTGTTTTTAAATAAGCGTTATTTTTCAAATATGGAATTGCATGCATAAATGAGTTTTGATTTAAAAGGCTGATTATTTTGGTTTATTGGGATTATGGAAATATATAATTGCTTTAACTAAGGTTTTGCAATGTCTATGTGATTCTTGGTGCATGATATTGTTTAAAAGTATATGGGTATTGAATTCAGATATTGAGAATATCGGAAAAATTGTCGATTATGGATACCCTGAATGTTGGTATATGAATATTGGTTTGTGGATTGCACCATGTGTTAAAACAAATTATATTTTTCCTCATTCTGTGAAATTCAAAAGTAAAACCTTTTATAATAAATAATTTATAAAACAAATTGGAAAGTCTTTAAAGGTAAAGTAAAACTAAATAAACAAATAATAGGTAAATACAAGTACAATAAATTAAAATCATGAAAGCAAGCCTGGTATGGTGAAGCACGTCAAAGATGATGTCCTAAAGCCTTTGTAACCTGCCTACGTGTAGGTGCTGACGGTCTACAAGACTCCAAGATACGACCCTCAATGCACAGGCTTACGGTTCGCTATGAGTACGTTCACAGTCGGATATAGGTCTCCAAGTCACAGAATTGTTGCCCAAAAATAATAACATAAGTATAGAAAGTATGAAAGGTAGAAGATTAGAGAATCAGATTGTAGTGGTGGTTGTGGTAGTATGGTATTGTATTATTCTATCAAATGTGAAGGAGGATTGGCCTTTTGTAGGCAACTAAGAACATGTAATCTCCACCACATTAAACTATAAAATGAAGGCATTCAATATAGAAATAAAACCTGAAAATTAAATAGTTATAAACACCCACAATAAATAAAATAAAATAACCAAAATAATTAAATAAATCAAAATGGTAAATTTTTGAAAACCTTTTAAAATTCTAACAACATGATATGTACCTCCCCTTGTTCGTTATGGATGTTACCCACACGTGCGATGTAGGATGCCGGGGTATGGTGATGATGACCCGGGCACCCTTTGCCTGGTGTGCCGTAGGCCCTTGACAAGGCAGTCTGCGAGCGTAAGACTTGATTCAGCTACACGTTGATGCAATTTCGACGTGTATGCTGGGAGCGCAAGTCCCTTGGTTGGACAGCTCGTTCCTAGTCACAAGTAGGGGTGGGCATCGGAACCGCCAAACCGCAAAATCGAACCAAACCAAACGTGAAAAAACCGTCAAAAACCGTGTTGACCGGAAAAGTCAACAACAGGAACAAACAGAACGGACCAGTTTGGATCGGTTCCGGTTCGGTTTTTCACCCCAAGGAACCGATCCAATCCAAACCGGTCCAATACAACTTTTTTATTTTTATTTTTAATATTATACATATTTATATTCTTTATTTTATATATATTCTTTATTTTATATATATTTAACATGTGTATAATTTTTATTTTTTTAGAAAATTATTTAAATCCAATGCTACATTTTTAATGTTATAACTAATATTTTTCCAAGTCCAACTTCAAAACATCTCTCTTTTTAAGAAATTGGATCATTTATTAATTTTCAATTCCAAAAATACAATTTTAGTTGGGATTTGTATTTTTAAAACATAAAAAAATGGAAAAAGTTAAGAACCCAGTTCAAAACCGAAAAACCGGAAATCGGACAGAAACCGGTGAGAACCAAACCGGCCGGATTCTTAAAAAAAAAATCACTAAAACCGGAACGAACCGAACCGGTTAAATAATCCGGTTTTGGTTCCGATTTGAGGTGAAAACCGGTCCAAACCGGACCGTGCCCACCCCTAGTCACAAGGCTAATGCGATTTTGGCCTGTGGTCTAGTCAAAGAGTCCCCATGTTGGATTGTTTTCCCCTGGTACTGATGACGGTGTGTGTATATATGTATGTATATATATATATATAATGGATACATTTTTGGGAGAAAGTCATTAAGATTTCTAGTATGTTATATAATATGGGCTTATGAGATTACAATGGTTTTCAAATCAAAGTATACTATAACAAAGGATTTCATGGTATGGTTTTACATCGTTTTTCTTAAAACAGTGGGTTAGTACGTTCAATTATAACTATATTAAAACTTTATTTTTATCCACTCACATTTCTGTTTTGCGCCCCCAATGTCGTAGCTCGAAGTGACTCGTGAACCCAAGCCAAGCCACTCTTCCCGTGCATTCGGCATCATTGTAGGATATACAGTGTTCATTTGCTTTGTGAAATATTGTGGTTATGTAAATTAAAGAATATTTCCTAGATTGCTCTAATATTGCCCATGTAGGGCTGAATTTGAGGCCGAAGGCCTATTTGGAAAATTGTGTGCTATAGCATTGTGCATGCCATTGTTGGGACCTTATGTATGTTGGTATTGCAGGTGGAAAAAGGAACAAAACTTCAGGATAAATGTTTGTTTTCAGGGGAGACCCTGCCAAAATTTTGGTAGAAGTCTTGACCCTTTTGAAATTTTTGTAAGGGGGAAGAAGGTTAAATTAGTAAGTGGGCTCGGCATTGTTTGGTTACCGAACGGGAAACAAGGTCCAACACGGATTCCAATGGGGATTTGAGGCGGGTCCTGTCACTACATATGACTATTCTTTTTCCATGTAGTAATATCTCCAGTGTCCATGTCAGATTTTATTTCCAAGGCCTCCATCTCCTTTTTCATTGCTTCAGTTACATTGGTCGAGATGTGGATTGTGGACAACTGATGCAAAAAAGGCTTGAGTGGTTCAAACAATCTCTGAGTTGACACGTGAATTGCAATTGGGTACTTTGATGTCTTGCCAATATCCAGGGAATACCGGTTTGGTGATTTTCCATGGTTTTGCCTGAAAGGTAATTGATATCCAATATAATCATCAATTAATTTCACAGGAGTTGTTAGAGTATTTACCTACAGGATATTCTCAGGAGATTGATCAGTCGGTACTGAGGAATGAGAGGGGGTTCTTCAACTTGTTTAGCCTATTTTCCAAGTCAGGTTTGGGCTTTTCTTCAAAAGTTGTAGCTGACCGGAGTCTAGGTTCCAACCGACTGGTTGGATTCACATTGAGAGCATCATCTCATTCTAAATCACCAGCCGATTGGTCGCTAGGGACAGACCAACCACTCGAATTCACACCAAGAGCAACCTTGTGCTCCATACTAGCAGTCGACTGGTCGGTTCCATCTAGATTCGAATTTTTTTTATCTTGTAAGGTGCTCCAATTATGCTCTTCACTCAGTGTCTCCCCCTAAAGCAGAGCATTAGACACCAGGTCATGATATAACATCCCATATTCCAAGAATGTCACATCGAAAGTAACATAGGTTCGTCGGGTAAGAGGATGATAACACCAATAACCTTTCTGATGTGCGGCATACCCCCACAAAAACACAACGAAGTGCACATGAATCCTATGTTGCTTCTTACGGAGATGAACAAACGCCACACAGCCAAAGATCCAGGGTGTAAGCATCATAACAGATGGCATGGGCCTATGTTGCGCAAGCACTTGTAACGGAGTGTGAAAGTTCAAGATGCTTGAAGGCATGCAGTTTAACAAGTATACCACCATCACAATTGCATCATCCTAAGGACGTCGAACGATATGAGATCCAATAAGTATGGCCCGTCTCTTCTTTTTTTTCTATCAATGATTCCTTTAGGAGGATCTTGTCTTTATTTGGGTGCGAATCTTGTCTTTGTGCTTTGTTGTGTCGCGTTGAGCATGTGTTTGGAGTGAAAAATTGGTAGGTTTGTCTTTCTTTTTTGTTGTGTCAGGTTGAGCTGCCTTTGTTGTATTATTTTAGTGAAATTAAATAAATTAGTTTGAAGGCTTCAAGTTGTGGTTCCCTGCTTTGTCATCTGCATGTGGTTGAATACTTTAACTATGTTTTTTTTCCTTTTCATTTGTTCACTCATTGTTAACATAGCTTTATGATGAGTGTGAGAAATTTATAAAGTGTATTGTTTGGAACATGAGAAATGAATAAAGTGTTTTTATTATCTTAGGTTGTGCAGATGACAAGGGGTTATCACATTTGAAGTGCATCATGGAGGCTCACTAGTATAGTCCGAACAAAATAAGTGGACTTATGTCGGGGCGCTTTGTTAGATACTTGGATTGGTGTGTAGAGGAATACATGTACATGTTAGAGATGTGTGGGATTGCTAAAATAATTGGATATAAAGGCACATCCTATTGTTTTGGGATAAAGAATGGTGAAATAGTTGATATAAACACATATAATAAGCTACTAGAATGGTGTGGTTCCAGTGCCACTCAACTATGCAAGAGTGGTGGTGATGTACTTGGAACAATCTAATATAACTTCATTAACAGTCAAGGGCCCATGTGTAACAAATATTTCCAAGGAATTTAATGAGGAAGGGCAAGTGAAAATGAGCAATGTGAGGAGGGAGCAACTGCATATGAGGAAGTAAATGTTGAAAACTCAAGTGATGAGGGAGAAGCATGTGTGTGGGACTGTTGAGAGGAATGTGCATGGAATGTGCAAGCTAACTCATCATGGTTAGCAGAAAGGTATGGTATACAATTGTCAAGAATCCATAATTGGGATGTGGGATCTTTTAAAGACCACGTCACAAATTTACAGAGCAAGACAGAAGGCAACTACCATAGATGATGGTACCTATACAACACAGTTTGAGTCACTTTCGAGTTATGCTAATGAGTTGAGGAGGACAAATGAAATAAGCACAATTATTCTTAAGTCTGATTTGGAGGGTGAAAGACCAAGATTTGAAAGGATCTACATTAGGATCTACATTTGTATGACGGCTACAAAGAAGGGGTTTCTCCAGGGTTCTAGTCCAGTGATAGGGTTTGATTCGTGTCACATAAAAAGGTCTCACCCTGGCCAATTACTCAGTGCAGTTAGTGTTGATCCCAACAATGGGATGTACCCTATTGCATATGCAGTGGTAGAGGCCGAGAACTATGAAACATGGAGGTTGTTTATGGAGCTTTTGGCATAGGATTTGTGTACTTAAAATAGCAAGTCCTATGTTTTCATTACTGATAGGCAGAAGGGGCTACTTGATGCAGTAGACGATATGTTTCCAAATTATGAGCGCAGACACTGTCTTAAACACCTTCAAGCAAACTTCTTGCTTGCTGGGCATAGAGGACTTGTGCTCAAACATCACATGGAGGCTATTGCAAGAAGCACAACAATTCCTTAGTATCAAGCTGAGTTCAAAAAGCTCCAAGATGTGTCAGGTGCTACATTTGATTGGCTTGCCAAGTTAGATCCACAATCATGGTGTAGAACTCACTTTAGAACTACATCAAAATGTGATATTTTGCTCAATAACATGTGTGAGGCCTTCAACAGTGCAATCACTGATGCAAGGGACAAGCCCATTTTAACATGTCTTGAGAGGGTAAGGTATTATATCATGTTATTAATGTCAAGTAGAAGGGCAGCTTTTGAGAAATGACATCATGATGTAGGACCAAGGATTTTTAGTATAGTTGAGAAGCATAAGAAGGAATCAGCATGGTGTATTCCAAAGCTTATTAGGGATAAAAAATATGAAGTAAAAAACTTTGGTGGAATCAAGTGGTGGTTGATTTGAGAAGAAGCACATGTTCATGCAAACAATGAGATATTGCTGGGATCCCATGTAAGCATGTTTGTGATGCAATTTGGCAACTGAATGGAGATCATCTTGCCTATGTGAATGCTTGTTACAAGAAGGAGACCTTGGTGAGAGCATATGCAGAAATGGTCCATCCCATGGCAAGCCAAGATTTGTGGCCTAAGTGTAACATGGCACCTTAGTACCACACCCAACCAGAGAGGGCAAAGAAAAATATGATAAGGTCAGTAGTTGAACTACCCACAACCACTCATCCTAATGCAAAAAAAGGGTCAAGGTATAATATGGAAATTAAATGTTCAATATGCAATGAACCTGGACATAATAGGAGGAAATGTCCCAAGGCAAGAGAAGGATGCTCAAACAGTCAAGTATTTCTCACCTATTCTTGTTTATTTATTTGGACTTTATTTATCTAAAAAAACAAGAAGACACAACAACCAACCACTTTTACGCAAAGGATTACAAGACAATCAAAGGGGAAAGAACATGTAAGCATATAAGGTCTCATCTTCGTTTTCAGGTATGAAGGACAGAGTCTAGATGAATGACGAAGGAATAAATCTAAAAAAATTGAAAAAATTGGCTTCAGAGCCTTTTATTGAACTCCAACCATCTTGAATGAAGACAATGCAACCTGTATTGCTCAGATCAAAGGAGGATACATCAAGGGTGATAGGACCAAGCACATATCACCAAAGTTTTCCTACACACATGAGCTTTAAAAGGTCAAGAAATCAAAGTTAGACAAATCTGTTCAACAGATAACTTGGCCAAAATGTACATTTCAAAAGCTAGTGCATGGTATCAGATTACGTCTACTCTGCAAACAACTGAATTGAAGCATGCATAAATCAGGAGGAGATATTCATCAAGGGGAGCATCCATGAGTCCCCTAACAAAGAACATATGTGCATGCGTTGTACTCTTTTCCTTCAACTAGGATTTTTCCCACTGGATTTTTCCTAGCAAGGTTTAACGAAACAACATAAGCGCGTCCAACACTGTATCAAGTCCCAAACGAAGTTGTACTCTTTTTCCTTCGCTTAGGTTTTTTCCCAGTAGGTTTTTCCTAGCAAGGTTTTAATGAGGCAACCAATCAAGGAACTTGTGGGCATCCAAGGGGGAGTGTTGTAAATAGTGTGGAGCCCACAAGTAAGAGGTGAAATTAAAGAAGTAAATGAATGTGAAGACATTGTATGTAGGCTACGGGATAGGTGCAACAAATGTGGTTGCAATGTTTACTGCTATAGGGAAATTTGTTGTAAGCCTCCGCCTATAAAAAGGAGGTCTCAGTAAGAAAGAAAGACACCAATTACAAGAGAAAAAGCGAGAGAGAAATTTTTTATCAGTGTAATACCACATGAGCAAATACAATCCCACCCTAATATTCAGTGATACTTTCATATTCTCTCTATTTTATAACACATGTGTCCTTATAACAAACGTTCATGATGCCCTTCACAAGAGCAGTTGGCTTATTGATTGATACCAACACCATATAGGAGGTTGTTGTGAATTTTATTGCAAGCGCACAATCCGCACAAGTAATATAGAAGTAAGTAGAGTGTCGTTCCCACGAAGACTGTAATTTCCTATTAAGTACCAATTATGATTAATTCTTAAGTTTATCTGAACAATTAATTAGGAAGATTGATTGATTTAATTAAACTAAAACAGTTATGAAAAATAGCAATTTAATTAACAATGGAAAATCAAGTTGATGAGACACTAGGGCATCCGATTTCACCACAACCAATTCCACTTAATTCTTATAGCCAATTAACCCTAATTACTATCCATGTTGACAGTTGGTTTCTCCTAATTTATTTCGACATCCCCTCTCGGGCTCAACCAAAAGTATTCTTAATTAACAACCCACTCTCTCTCGAGCAATGAATTTAGAAAATTAAGAACCCATTAAGTTCTATGAGAACCTGCAAGAAAACTGCATGAGTTATGTTAGTCCCTCTCGGGCACTCATTCAAGTCATGGTATTTGTTACAAGAAGCAAACACCAAACATCTCCTCTCTGTCTCCGTTTGGATCATCAATTAAATATTAGCTAGATATTTAAATAATTAAGAATAGTAACAAATACTCAACATGGATTAATAATTAGGAATTAATATAACTATAAAAATTAAATATTCATGGTTAGGCTACATCGTAGCCCTAGCAAGAGAAATTAGTTCATGACAAAAGAAAAGATAAGCAAGAGAATTGTTATCATAAAACCGATTTGGCCGATGGACTTGATCTTCGGAATCTCCACAGCAACACCTTCGTAAGCTCCAAAAGCACCGTGGCAGCAACTCTTGGCTCTCTCTTTGATATATCTCTGGGTGTATGAAAATTGGTGGAAAAATATGGTGTAGAGATCCCCCTTAGAAAGAGCTTAGGATGACCTTATATAGTGTAAAACAACTAAACCCTACTCTAAAAAGGTCTGGAAAAACTCTCCTAAAGCAAAACAAAATCCCAAAAAATTAAGGAAACAAACTAAAAAAGGAATCCTTATTTGACTTGGAAACACGTCAGCCAACTTGCATGCACGTTTTGGGGTCATTAAACTTCCTAGAAAAATCTGGGAAAATGTAGCTTGATCTCTAATCTTTCCAAGCATATATCGCACACTACTAGGAAAAATCGGAAAGGTCTTCAAATCTTCAATCTTCCACAGTAGTGCAGTTCTGACGGGATTTCAACTCAGGCTGTGTTGACTTGCAGGTCTGGAGCAATTGGCTTGATAGAAAATTATGAAAATTTGACATAATGATCTTCAATGTCTTAGATTTCTTCTCCAATTGGTCTTGCGCTAAAATTCATTCGAAAAGTCGATTTTCCGCCGAAATCCTTCCAAGAGCGCAGAATTGCTGAAAATAAGGAAAGTAAAGTAATAATGCACTTTTTAATTAACTTTTCCTACAAAAACCAAATATAAGAGGTATAAAAATATAGAAAATACTGCACTTATCAGAGATGCACTTTTTAGAAAGAAAAAAAAAAAGTGGCTTAGCACAAATCAGAATTATGGTCCCTTTCTCCCCTGACAGTGGTCCAAGCCTTTCTAGTCTCATAGTGGGATGGGGTGCTTATCAATCCATGACCCAAACATTCCTCACCACATATAAAAGGCCTACCCTAAGCTTAACTATTGCCTTACAAATAAAAAAGCTTCATCTCTTATAGTTGAAAGCTCGATCAGTCCTTGGAGACTATAAGTCAATGTTTTTCCAATGTGGGAGAGGCATCCCTCGTTCTATCACTGTTGGCAGCACATATTTGCTCATGCCTTTTCAACTTTATTGAACCTGTGGTGAGGCTAAAAGCTAAGTGGTCCATATATAAGGGCAAGCTTTGTGGTTCAAAATAACGAATAGCCAGAAGGTAACAACATGAATATAGGGAAGCATGCAGTAATATATTTTGGGAAAAGTTTGGCCTCAAAACAAACAAAATTTTCACACTTGGTAAATTTCTTTAATTTTTTTTCTTTAGAATTCCTTTAACCTTTTTTTTTCTTTTGACCTTTAATAAGTGTCAAAATCTTATTTGTTATGGGGATGTGTTCCTCCTCAATTTTAAGGAACCAAGCCATGCTTATATATATCTGATTATTCTCTTATCAGGATGTATAAACGCGTGCGAACGCATTTGACGGATCTTATCAGAAAGCGGTAGGAAAGCGGGTAGTACAAAATACATGGCATCCACACGATAATAACGTCCGGATATCCGCATAAGAAAATTTCTGTATATATATATATTTATTTATTTATTTATTTTTATTTATTTATTTTTATTTATTAATAATAAAGTTTGTTGTTGTTGTTGATGATGAAAGCATTATTGGTGGATGGGAGATTTGAACACAGGATTTTGTATGCATGGGTAAAGGCTCTTAATCACTTGAACTAGAAGTCCCTTGCCAGTAAAGGTACGTAACAAAAAAAAAATTAAAGATAACTCTATGTTGTATATATATTGTCATATATTTTGTTTTATTTTGAATCATGTATGTCATATACACCATGCATTTGTAATAAAGCAGCTCATAGGTTAGTAGCACTATCTGGATAGAGGAGGGGCCATCTTGGCTTGCCCCCAACATCCAAGTTGATGCACATTTTCTCTTATTAATTTAGTTGCCTTCATGGCTTTAATTTAAAAATAAAAAAGGTCGATTGGATATTTTATTTTGACTTTAGGTTTGTATTAGTTTTTTTTTAATGCTGCTAAATGAGTTCAAAAATTAACCAAGTGTGCGGGGCATGTGAGAATGTGAAGGTAAAAAGTCTCACATTATAAAGTTGAGAAACCTAGCAAGAGTTTATAAGGAGTTGGACTACTCCTCCCATTGTCAGTTGGTAATAGGGGGAGTAATCGAACTCCTTATAAACTCTTGCTAGGTTTTCAACTTTCCAATGTGGGACTTTTTACCTTCATATTCTCACAGAATTTAGCCCACGTGTGAAAGCCCACACGTGCTCCACATCACCTAATATGTGTTGTCCACGTATTAGGCTTGAAAATTCGCCACACGTGCATGGGCGTGTGAGAATGTGAAGGTAAAAAGTCCCACATTGGAAATTTGAGAAAGCTAGCAAGTGTTTATAATGAGTTTAGCTACTCCCCCCATTGCCAATTGGTTTTGGGTGGACCCTCAACTTCCTTCATGGTATCAAAGCGGGTTAGCCCACGTGTGAAAGCTCAACGGCCACCCTATAATCTAAGTACACTATAATATTTTAATCAAAATTTAAAATTAACTAAGTACACCTTATTTAACTACCAAAAATATCTCTGGTACAACACCATAATACCAATCCTAAACAAGGTTTCTCTTTTTACATGAATTCGTGCCCTCTTTTCAAATTTTGGGTTTGCATCAAAATCTTTAATTTTGCAATACAAATCCTAAACTAGTACGCGTTGTGTTATTCATGGGCACTAAGCAATTTGAAAACTTCTCTACGTCTGATAAAAGTTGAATATGGTGAGTAGAGTGTACTTAGTTAATTTTAGGTCATTTTATATGGTAAGTAGGTCAATATATAATTGTTTGTCATTTTATATTAGGGTAAATTAGTAATTCAATAAATAGTTTGGTAGTATGATGTACTCAGTTAATTTTAGGGTTCGTTTAGCAGAGTCCAATTTTCTTGTTACTAAATCTCATTTGCCCCCATGTTTCCTCCATATATTTTTTGACACGTGTCATATGACATATTATTGTGTTGAAATATTGTTAACACTGTTAAATTTTTGTTTAGTCATATGACATGTGTCAAAAAATAAATAGAAACATAGAGGCACAGGGAATTTGGTAACAGGAAAATTGAACTCCATTTAGCAGCACTTTTTTTTTCTTTTAAATTTCATTGCCTATCCTCAATTTAACGAAAAACTTTTGTCAAATTGCTTCAGATGTCGATGGGTATAATTGGAACTCTCGAAAAAGTGGTTGACAAGGTCTCTTCTAAATGCATATGCCTCCATTCTCAATGATCCAATCATACGAACGGTCTATTTTTCAAATTCATGGCGCATGTGGAAAGGGATATCATTCGGGTGGGGTGGTGTGATTAGGATTGTCATGGTGGCTAATAATAGGACGGAATCTGACGGATATGCCCTCCACAGATGAGTTGTTGATTGATCCTTTAATATTACTATTATTGATTGGAAGTCGGCCTAACCTAAAAGATGGTACCACACTGGACTCTAAGTCAAGGGAAGAGAGACATCCCACGTTCCCCCTATCTCAATGTCTATAGCCATACATAACACGCAAAGCAAAGCACAGCCTTTTTCTTCCAACTAAGTTTGAGTTTGATTCTTCAGCTGCCTACTCTGCTGCCTGAATTGTGGTCCGCGAAAAGGAAATGACTAGATACGCATAATTGGGAATCATTGCCTGCCCCTTAGAGCAACTCCACCCGTTGGGGGTTGCCATGGCAAGGGGAGGGGAGTAGGAAATTACTATTCACGTGAATAGTAGCGCTCGAAATAGTAATTACGCATTTCCAGTTCTTTGCCATGGCAACTACTATTCATTTTTTATTTTTTTATTTTTACATGGGATTAATTTTAGTTGTATGTATGCAATTAATAATAATAAAATTGATAGGTATGTATTAAAAAATATTTCTGAATTTTGAATTTTTTCAGATTTTTTCAGATTTTTAAATATTTTTATGTATTGACGTCACAAAAAATAACGTGACGTCGGCAAACAAAGCGAGCAAGACTTGCGAGGCCCGTCTGCTGGCTCCAGCCTGCCGGGCAAACTATTGCCGCTGGAAATGCATTTTGGCCTCAGGCCCATGGGACCCATCCCCCGCCCAGGCTATACCGGCTGAGTTGCTCTTATAATGGACGGTTTTACACTCCCACATAAAGTAAAAGAGGACTAGATCCTAAAACTGTTTAACCAAATTTACCAAAATGGACCAATGCTCAACGGAAAATGTTAGACACGTCAAATTTTGAGTTACCGACTGATGTGACAATTTTATTTTTAATAAATAAGGTAAAGGTAGAGTAGATATAGACATAAAACAACGATACATTATCATATCAATTGATCTCTCTAACATTGCTCGTATTTGATAGAACAATCTCATTGACTCTAACCAGCATGGCTCCAAACACCAGATCCTTAGTTTAGCACCCCACAAAAACATAGGACATGAATTAGTCCAAGTTAAGTCTATTGTAGACCATACTTATCATTAGTCATGTTCAATCTAGTTCTGCGTAAAAAACGAGGCCTAAAATTCTCTTTTCACTAGAAATGAAAATACTATTTAGTGTTGAATGAGTGATGTCACAACAAACCCTCATTCCCTTACATTATAATATCTCAATTTAAATTCTAAGAATCTATTCTTTCTATTCAGCATACCCAATCAATTAAACCCAAACTCAAGTGCATGACACAGTCAAACACAAATGCGTATTACTGGCAGATGCACGTATATGCACATGCACAAAGTTTCTTAGAGATCATAATTAAATTAGTGATAAAGCAGAAATATTATGTTTGAGGGCTACCTCTGCTACCATTTGATCATGAATACGATATCATAATTAATATGTAAAAATAATTAATTAATTATTTAACATGAAAACTTAAGGTAAAAACTAGAATTATTGATTGATTTTTTTTTAAAGACTTTTTCTGTTGGGAGGGGCGATATTATACTAAACTCACACACACCACACGGATGGTAAGACTCGAACCCAGGACCTTACTTCAGGGAGTAAAAAAAATTTAATTGCTTTTTTTCTTTTTCCTTTTAAAGAAAATTAAAACAGTGGGAGAGTACTATTGTTGGATAGACCTGGCAAGCGTGTCGTGTTTGTGGGTTTAGTGTCGTGTTCGTGTCAACCCGTTTAAAAAGCGAATTGATCCGACCGGCCCATTAAGCTAACGAGTGGGAAATATTAAACCGAACCCGACCCGTTCAAATTCGCGAAAACCCGACCCGACCCGTTAAGACTAATGAGTTATTGTTTTGCTCATTTCACGCGCTTCACCCATTTAAAAAAAATAGACTATATTTGTTAACAAATTGTTAAATGAAAACACAAATTAGACAATTCTTTGTGATAAAAGAATAATATATTAAGTATTTGAGAATAATTAAAATAATAATATGGAATGAAAGGAGGATGCTATTGGTGGGGTTAGATTGTATTTATAATCAATATCGAAATAATCCTAGGAATTTAAGTAATTAATCAACAATGTAGAATAATAAGAAAATAAACAAAATAATCATATGGAATGAGAGATGTATGTCATTGGTGGGTTAAATTGTATTTGTAATCAATAGTAAATTAATCTTAGGGATTTAAGTAATTAATCAACAATATAAAATAGTAAAAACATAAATAAAATAATAATTTGGAATGATAGGAGCATGCCATTGGTGGGTTTAGATAGTGATTTTATAACATAAATTTACAAAAATACCCCTGCTCTTAACGGGTTAACGGGTTATTCGCAAAAATACTGAAACTACCCGTTAAGATAACGGGTTCACCTGCTATCAACCCGACCCAATAAGGCCAACCCAAATACTGATAATTTCGTGTCATGTACAATATTGCCAGGTCTATTGTTGGATACGTGAACATACAAACTGATTTTCATAACTTATATTTTGTTTTTCACAAGAACTTTTTTTTCTACTAGCCCCTTGCGCTTGTGTCAATTAGTTTTCTTTTTGTTTTGTTTTGTTTTAAAATTTATTTATTTATTTTAGAATTAAGAAAAGATAAAATGGGTAATTATGTTCCATAAACATAGAACCCATTATCTGATTTTATTTTTATTTTTAATTTTTAATGTTTGCGTTAACCAAGGGAATTTCTAGTATTTTAAATGTTTCCCCTTACTGGTTTTTTTTTTTCTAGAATAAAAAGACAATGGGTAGTTATATTCCATAAAAATAGGATCCATTATCTTATTTTGTTTTTAATAAATATGAAAAAGTGTGAATTTAACATATGATCCTCATTTAATTGATAATTTAAATTCTTAATGTTTGCATTAATCAATGACATTTCTAGTATTTTAAATGTTTCACCATTCTCTGCCTTTTACTTTATATATATATATATATATATATATATATATATATATATATATATAGATAGATATAAGATATACATGAAAAACATAACGAATTAGGAATGCCAGTTTTATTTTTATGGAAAAAGGAAAACAACAGATGGTTGGAATATTTGGTAGGCTAATAACCGTGAGATAAGCAGTCCTGTGCAAATTATTGCCTTAAGACTCCCTTAGGGCTTCGACAAAAAAAGGCTCTTTTAGGGCAAGCCCAATGTGGGCTCTAAATGGGGCTCAATCACCTTGAGGCTATACGTTATATTAACAACTTAGGCCATCCCCAATGGTTGGGACTCTAAAAGAGGTTGATAGAGCCTCATTTAGAGTTCCGATGGAATCTTTGGAGCTATAAAGGCATCTCTCATACAATGAGAGACTTTATATTCGGGGCTCTATTTATGATATAATTTGATTTATACGCTATTTTTGTTTTTTGTAAACTTATTTTGTTTTAATGCATGTTTATGTTATGTTATGTTTTTTTTTGGTGAACATTTCAACCCAAAAAAATTAAAATTTGGACAAGATTTTTTTAAAAAAAAAGTGATTAGAGTAAAGAAAAATAGCTAGCTATTTATTTCTATATAAAAAAAAATAGACTTTCATTTGAAAAGAAAAACAAAGCAGAATGACTTTGTAAATAGTTGTTGTTAATTGTAGCCGTTGGTCAAAATTTTCACAAAGTTTGAAAAAGTGCTCAGCAACAAGTATATCAAATGGCAAGTATGCCATTCCTCAGTCGCAAGGCAAGTGAAAGTGTGACATCCCGAACCCAAAAATAAATAAATAAATTAAAATAATATAAATAAATTGAATTAATACGAATTAATCAACAAAAATTGAAATTAAAAATTATATTTAATAAATTAAGGGCAAAAATGTCATGTTAAGTTTGGAGAAGAATTTGGGGAAACGAATGACACCGTTTATGAGCTCGTAGACAGTCGGCACGCTCAATTCCAACTTAAATGTTTTAAAAACTTAAACCCACCCCCCTTACTTCTCGTGCCGTCGTTTCCGTCGGAACTTTTTAGTGCGACTGTGTCGCCGTCCGGCCACCATTTCCGATGCCACAACTTGCAAAATCTTCCTCTCCTCCTCCTCTACACAACCACTAGTTTTCTGGGATTAATTTGGGGCTGTGAAGCGACTGGGAGATTTGGAACTCGAATTAGAAACCTAGGTTTTGTCCTCTTCATCCCCTTGTTGTGTTCTTGATGTTTTGGAAGTTGATTTCAAACGATTTGGAGTTTTGGAACTCGAATTAGAAACCTAGGTTTTGTCCGACTTTGAGTGAGTTTTCCGGCCACTTCCCGGCCAAATTGGAAGTCGACCCAGTTGAATAAGTTGCTACACTAGTTGTCATTGACATTTTGGCATAGGTATTGCAGGTGGTTTCGAGAAATTTTCGTCACCAGAAGTTTCTCAAGCCACCCACGTGCTGCTAGCTTGTGTGGCGGCACGTGGGTCACTGTTTGGTGGCCCTCTTCCTTCCAAAACACTCCCCATGTCGTCCCGAGCACGACGGTATGCTCGGATTCCAATTTGGTTATCCTATGACAGTCGAACGAATTTACGCCTATTGGGCGTTATTCGGGTTCAATATGTTCGGACAGTTGGATCGGCTCCAATTCCAAGTATGTTGATCTATGTACCTCTAGGATTGTGATTTCGCGAATCGAGAATCGGAGTCTTGGATACTCCGAATCATTGAGACTAAGTTTTAGCGAAACGATAACCGTCTGATCATGCGATCGAGAGAAATCCGACCGTTCGATCGAGACCAAACATCTAGGACGTGTTTAGTAAACTCTGTTGAACCCATATGAAATTTCGGACCCGAAATCTGAGGTCGTGGGCCCCGGGGGCCCTGTTGACCAAAACGGGAAGTTTTACCGCCCGCTTGACCGTGAGTCTTCCGAGGTGGTTTCACCTGTTGGAAAGCTTAGTTTGACTTTAGAAACTCTTTGTTCAACGTACACGCACACTTTGAGTCCCAAGAAAGTTAGGTTTTCATTTTAAAGTTCTCGTTCAGTTCACTGTTATTAACCCAATCCTCGTGTTCTTCAAATTAGGTACTCCGACTCAGTGTACTCAGCAGGCAGGACCCTCTCAGGGTCAAGCAGCTTAGGACTATCTGTGAGTAGACTTTGTTTGAAATGTGCATTATGTTCAAAAATGAATTACCATGCATATAAATTGATTTCCTCGACTAATTGGATTTTAATATGGTTTTAATTTTGGATTTGGGTGTTTTATGAATTATTATTGGAATTATAATTGATATTTGAAGCTTACGATCGCATTGAAATTATAATATTGTTTTTATTCTTGATCTATATTATGGATTTTCTTGGATGATATTTTTAATATTAGAAATTGTGAATGTCGTGGGTTTGAATATTATGTCTTTGAGAGTTTATATTCATCCTTTGATTAAATATTTTGGGTATTGAGTCTTGGACATTATAGATGTCCGGGTGTATATGTATATGAGATTAAAGGTTTGGTTGAGGTGGTTATATGAGTTGTCGGTTTTGCACCATAATTTGTACCCTCCCTGGTTTACCCACACGTGGCGTTGGAAATTTCTTGCGTGTGGGACTGATTTGGCTATAGTTGTTTTACTATACGTGGCGTTGGAATTTCCAGCGTATAGTAAAGGTCCGGGCACCTTTGATCGGGTGTGCCGAAAGCCCTTGACGGGGTAGTCTGCGTGCGTAGGACAGGTTGTGGTTTGTACACACGTGGCATTGGATATTCCGGCATGTACAGTAGAGCGGTAGTCCCCCGGTTGGATAGCTCATCCCTAGACGTAGGGTAGAAAGTTGAACCTTGTGGGTTAGTCAAGCGATTCCCGCGATGAATCATTTCCCCGATACTTATGATGGTGTGAAAAATGTTATTTTGAATATTATATTTATACTCGGAAACTTCGTCTTATATTTCTATATACTTATATTATTATCTAAGTCATTTTAGTGTTTATATATATATATATCTCTCTCTCTCTATATATATATATATATATATTAGTATGGTTCGGAGTTTGGTTCTTTGGACGGGAGTTGAGTCAGGTTGTTCAGATTTGAAGTTTGAACTCTCTTTATCTATTTTGAGATATCTTGGTTTTGAATTGATTACATATATAAATGATTTCAATTGTATGTTTTGCATCGTTTTTGAAACGGTGGGGTTAGTACGTTGTTTTGAGTATATGAAAACTTTATTTTTGTCCACTCACAATTTTCTGTTTTACGCCCCCAGGCAGTAGTTGCAGAGAACTAAACAATCAAGCCGAGCCTTCCTCTCCTCTAACTTCGACTTAACTGTAGGACATTTAAGTCCATGTCTGTAAACTTTAAATTATGTTGCTTAAATTCAAATACTCTTAGATTGCTCTGATGTTGCCTACTTAGGATTGAATTTAAGGCCGGAGGCCTATTGTGTATGCTGGTGTTTGGGATTTGTATTCTGCTGTTTTTTATAGGTTGAAAATTTGGGAAAGTCCGTTTTTCAGGGGAGACTCTGTCGAAATTTCGAGGGTTTCAACCAAGTAGACATATTTAGCTTCAGCTCCGGTTGGGCTCAAGCCTTGTGTACAGCCCCCATTGAGGATGGCCTCATGGAAAAAAAAACCCATCCCCAATAAAGCAAAAATGAGTCTCTAAATGGTTAAGCCCACCGGAGCATTGCAACCACATCCATAAATATCTACAGCTGGTTGAAGCCCCTGAAACCCAATGGGACCCACCCGGAACAAAAAAAACTACATCCTTTCTCATCCAACGGTTGTAGTTTTAATTGTCCCCACTTGCAGATTTGAATGAAATTTATTTATTTATTTATTTTTATTAGGACATTTCCTATTGAGATGGGCCATGCATACTAAACTCACACACACACACACACTACATGGATGCTATGACTAGAACCCAGGACCTTGCTAGTGAGTAAATATTCCAAACCACTACACTAGTGAGTCATTTGCTATCATTTAATATTTAAATGGTTTTTTTTTTGTCCTTTTGGTTTTAGAGCTCCAACCATTAGGATACCCTTTTATATATATATTAAATTGGAGCTTTAAATGGAGCTTTACCCACCCTTTTTAGAGCCTCAACCATAGGGCTTGCTCTTATGTAATTGCAAAATTGTTAGATTGCTTGCATGAAAGAAAATTGTTGGATGAGGTTGGACGTACATGATAAAACATAAAGCCTGATGAAACTATATAAGGCGAGACTTGTGGCTAGATGTTTTACTCAAATGTACGGAGTACATTATAAAGAGACGTTTGCACTTGCCACAGAGATGAATACATTCCATGTTCTTTAATCCTACCGGTAAATCAAGAGTAGAAATTATTTCATATTGATGTTGAAGATGTGTTTCTTCATGATGACCTAGAAGACGAAGTTTATATCAGGGTACCTCCTAGTCAATCACAAGAACGGCTATATATGGACTAAAGCAATCACCGCGATTGTGGTATGCTAAGATAAGTTCAGTTCTTACCAATGGGCTAAAAAGAAGTGTTGCATATGCTTCTCTGGTACTACCGTTGTTTTGGTTTATGTCGATGACCAAGATATTATAAAGATGAAATTTCATAGCTAAAGATTAGTTACACAAGCAAATTGCTAACAAAGACTTGGCCTTCTAAGATACTTTCTTGGATTGGAAATTACCTACTCAGAAAGGGCAATTTCTTAATCAAAGAGAATATGTATTAGGGATGGCAATGGGTCAAATCGGGGGTGGGTATGCTATTCCCATTTCAATTTCCGTTAAGTTTTTTCCTCATCCCCACCTTCATACCCGCAATATTCATATCCGGGATTCCCCATTCCCACTTTGGTTGGGGAATGGGTTCCCCGACTAGACCTGGCAAACGTGTCGTGTTTGCGGGTTTTGGGTCGTGTTCATGTTAACCCGTTAAGGAAAGCAGGTTGATCCCACCCGACCCGTTAGGCTAACGGGTAAGAAATACTAAATCCCAACCCGACCCGTTCAAATTCGTGATTAACCCGACCCGACCAGTTGTGACTAATGAGTTGTTTTTTTTCACTCGTTTCATGCACTTCACCCATTTAAAAAATATACTATATTTGTTAACAAATTGTTAAATGAAAACACCTCAAATTAGACAATTTTTTGAGTGAGATGAGGATACTGTTGGTGGGGTTAGATTGTATTTGTAATCAATAGCAAAATAATCTTAGGAATTTAAGTAATTAATGAACAATGTAGAATAATAAGAAAATGAGCAAAATAATAATATGGAATGAGATATGTATGCAATTGGTGGGTTAGATTGTATTTGTAATCAAGAGTGAAATAATCTTAGGGATTTAAGTACTTAATCAACAATATAGAATAGTAAGAACATAAAAAAAATAATAATATGGAATGAGATGAGCATGTCATTGGTGTGATTAGATTGTATTTGTAATCAAGAGTGAAATAATCTTAGGGATTTAAGTGATTAATCAACATATAGAATAATAAAAACATATATAAAATAATAATTTAGAATGATAGGAGCATGCCATTGGTGGGGTTTGATTTTATTTTGTAATCACTCTAATATTAGGGATTTAAGTAATTATTAATCAACAATATAGAATAGTAAAAAAAAACCCAAGGAAATATAATAAATATAAACAGCTTTAATGGAATGACACAAATGGGCCTTCACTGATAAGACCCGAACCAAATTCCACTTTGGAATTCGAGCCGAACCTTGTGCGTGTCCAACACCTGTCGGGTGTCGGGCACACTTGACCATTTTGCCCTTTTTACAACAAAATCAAAAGAAAACAAAATTTGAGGTTTGACTTCTGTCGAAAATTCGGCTGAGTCTCCCCTATAAATAGCTCAATACCCAAAATTCACACCTGCAATAAAACACAATTTTTTTAGCCACAACATCCAGCACGCACAAGGTAAGTTTCACACACCAACAAAAGTGAAATGTATGGCCTCAGGCCTTACAGAAAGTTTCGGGCAAATCAGAGCTACTAAACTAGTTTAATTTAAAAGTTCTTCCAGTCAAGGACCCTACACAAGATCATGAAAGACGGTGGTGGTGCTCAAGTACAATCCTACTGCCTGGGGGTGCAAAACATTTGAAAATGTGAGTGAACAAAAAACAAGTTTTATAAAATAGTCTAGCAACATACTAACCCCACTGTTAAAACCTTAGAAAAACAATTCTATATTCGTACAATAAAACAACGCATTCATATATACATTTATATAATTCCTACACAATTAGAAATTCTCATTTCATAAATAGAAGCAATTTCAAATCCATCTTTCTAGTTCCCACCTAGGTGTACCCTTCTTATATTTCCGTAAATTCCATTATTCCGTCAATTCCTTTATTTCCGTCAATTCCTTTATTTCCGTCAATTCAATTTCCTCGCTAGACTCGGTGACACAAATTCAACCGAGCCACGTCCTCGCAAAACTCAAGAAAACACGGAGTTTACCCGAGTCACGTCCTCTCTCCTCACGGTTCGGGCGTCCTCGAGACTCGTGGGGCATGAAGTCATACGCGCGCAGACTTATTCCAAAGGCAACTATGTCCGTAGACAGGGTAATAACCAATAACCAATATCCATAACCATATATTCCGTAAGCGGCATAAATTTCCCAAAGGCAACATTTCTAGGGTACCTAGGGTGGTTTAAAAACCTTCCTTAAATCGTTCATAAATATATATATATATATAAAATAAATCTTCATCTTTCCGAATCATTCAAGTTCCACAATATTAAAACATAAATCTCATTTCCAAATCAATTCCATGCTCGGAACAATATTCATAACAAATATTTCAAATAAAACAATTGGGTTCGATTTCATGCTTGAAACACAAATTCATAATAATTTATTCAAGAGCAATTAATAAACTTTATTAATTTAAAATTCATTTAGAAAGCAAAAGTCCACTCACTGGGCGTCCGAGCTTGCCTAACCCTTCGAGGGTCCTTCCTGCAAATTCGCCGAAGCTTGAACACCTATTTGCAAATTTAAAATAATTTATTAATTAAAAATAGCCCGGCATGGTAATTTAATAAAAATGCCGACCCCCGGGCCTAAAAGTGTTCAAGCAATACCCAATGTGTTCCTAGGCCTAATTTACTCAATTCTAACAATTGAAATTGTTGGAAAAGTCCCGGAATAAATTTTACGATTAAATCTCTAATTTGGTTCGACTCGGTCGTTTGTAGGGTTTTCGACCTCCGATTGACGATCCGTAAGTACCTATAGGTTTCTAAGAATCCCACTAACCCATCCTACAAGTTTCGTTACGATCCAACGGTTCGAACCTATCGAATCCGAGTTAACCCTAACCGGTAACAATTGGTTTTACGCTCAAACAATTTCCAAAAATTTATCCGAGCATAACCACGCACTCGGGAGGTTACAAGGAGGGTTTTAGGACGAAAACGGGCCGCCATCACCTGGCCCACACACCGCCACAAGCGCGGCCAGGTTGGGTGGCTTGAGAGAATTTTACGGCGACGGAAAATTCTCGAATTAACCTGCAAACCATATACCATTCGACTCAGGGTGGCGAGAGGAGGTGATTGGCCATGAAAACCGGCCAAGAACCGGCCGGAATCACGCCGGAATCGGTGGTTCACGATCACTCCAAACCCTAACTTTCCAATTCACTCAAAAACCCCAATTTCACTTGAAGTAATCCTTAAAACATGAAGAATAACACATTAGGAGGCAGAAACTCACCCAAAACAAGGTTGAAACTCGCAAAAATTGCCGGATTTTCAGAATCTGGGTCCGATAGCGCGTCTTCTCCGGTCGTTTCTAAGTCGGGAACTGGCTAGGGTTGAGTCGGGGGAGAGGAGAAGTTTGGAGGGGTTTGGGGTGGTGCGCCGATCGGACGGCGTCTAGCCGTGGCCAGGTGCGAACGGTGATGGTTTGGGGTCGAAGGGCGAGAGGTTGGGGGTGAGGCCGGGTCACACGCTGGGCAATTGGCCAGCGTGATTTTTTCTATTTCTATCCCTTTTTCCGAAATTACTAAAATGTCCCTGCCATTTTTAGACCTTTATGGGTTCATTCGAGCTCGGAATCGGGTGTGCCGCACGTCCATGAACTCATTTCGACGAGCCGGACGCAACGCAGTGCACCACGTTTCGCCAAATTCTTTCCCGAACCATAAGTAAATTTTTTAAACCTATTAAATTATTCCGAGGTAAACTCATCTTTCTCTTAATATTTTATTATTTTTTATCTTAATTTAGGATCGGGTTGTCACATTCACCATGTTGCTTTGAAAGGGAGAGTGACAAAGTCCAGGTCAAAGGTTTGAAACTCCACAATTGCAGGTGTGTTGGGGGTTTTTTTTGGGTGAATTTATGTTGTGATATAAAATTACCAAATTAGCCCTTCTTAACTGGTGAAAGCGGGTATTCGCAAAGGACCACGACTCGACCTGTTAACTTAACGGGTGGCTAAAGAGTTCACCCATTTTCAACCCCGACCCATTAAGTTAAACCCAAATACTGATAATTTCGTGCAAATTTGTGTCGTGTTAACGGGTCATGTACAATATTGTCAAGTCTATCCCCGACCCGCCCCATTAAGGAAGAAAAAATCAATATAAAACTACTTTGTTGAAAGAAATAAAAAATAGAACTAGGGTAAGATAATGAATATATAAAATATATACGTATAAGACAATATAAGAATGTTTACATAATTGATTGGAAGTTAACTAAATATATAAATAGGGTGGCTTAAGATTCATATAAATAGACGATAAAAAAGAAGATTCATATAAATTATATAATATAATAATAGGAAATATTAAACTTAGTCGGCACAATCACTTCAATATCATATTTATATATGTATATATATTATAAACGAGGAGGATTCGGGTCGGAGATTAAATTCCATCCTCGCCCCTCCTCGAACACTATACCCAAAACATTCCCAGTATATGTCCTCATACCTGTCTTTTATCCTTCATATCCGACCCATTAGGGTTGAATCCCTACAGGGAAAATTGTCATCCCTAATATGTATTGGATATGTTAAAAAGCAATTGAAAAATTGGGAGTCAAACCATTAGAAACGCCTATAGATAGAGACAGTAAGGGGTCGTTTGGTACGGCGGATTGTCATGGATTGTACTAAATCCTAGGACTGTCTTGGATTAAATATTGACCTACGTTTGGTGCTGCGTTGGACTAAGAAGCTGGATTGTAAAAATAATGAAGACATATGTTTGGTGCTGTGTCAAACTAAAAAATAATTCTTGTAATATTTAAATTTAATTTGGGATTTTGACCTAAAATATAAATAAATTCCACAAAGAAACCCAATTGAAAGATTTAAAACAATAATAAAAAGAAAACAAATAAAATTCTGTTCTTTTTAATGATTAATCTTAGTTGCTTCCTTGCCTTGCCCCAAGACTACTACAAATCTTTATTTTATTTTTGTTGGTTGAAACATTGATAAGGAGCTAAGCTCACTCTATATAATTCTAGGCTTTTCATGGCCCAAATAAAACAATAATTCTAGGTTCTATATGCATAATTTTGTATATTTGACTTTTAACTTCAAACTTAAAAATATAATTATTAAACTTGTTTCAATATCAAAAGAATATCAAACATTTGTAAATTATTTTAGTATGATTTTCCAAATGCAAATGTGGTTAAATGCAATATCAAAATAATTCTTGTAATATTTAAATTTAATTATGGATTTGACCTAAAAATAAATAAATGCTTCAAAATAACCCATTCAAAGATTTAAAACAATAATAAAAAGAAAAATAAATAAAATTCTGATATTTTTTAAAGAGAGGGGTCGGACTCGCATTTTCTATTTAGCAGACCACTTTTCAAGCTCACTATATTAGACGAGCGAATGATGTCTTTTTTTCACTATTGAACTATACAACAGTCTCATTTAAGTTAGTCACATCTCTTACCAAACAGAAATTTTGAGTGTTTTTTAACCCAGTCCAGTTCAATGAAGCGTACCAAACATGGTCTAAGCTTATTACAAGAATTAGGATTTGGTTTGACTTGACCTACAAAATAGTTTCATGATAATCAAGCTACAATGCACATTGCTTCAAACCCAGTTTTTCACGAGCAAACCAAACATATTGAGGTGGATTGCCACTTCGTTCGAGAAAATGTGCAGGCCAATGTAATTTCCACCACCTTTGTTCACAGTAATTAGCAATATGCAAATATTTCAATAATGAAATCATGTATCTGCTACATGAGTTAATTCCTCCACCATAATGCATGAACCGGAAAACATTAATAAGTTACAACCCGTTTCTTCTCATTATAAATTAAAGCAAGCCAAATTTTGTAGTTGCAGAAAGCTCTGCCATCATTTAGCCAACAAAAAAGCAGTAACTTGCGTTGGATAAGCTTTCCTTCTAAAGAACATACTCATAGCAGATCCAGACAGTGAAGATTTACAATCTTCCTGTCACCTCTATTACACTCACCATAATGCAATACTGATTAAGACTATAAAAAAATTTATTTCTACACATATTAACAAATGATCGCTGGAAGAGCAAAACAGGCCGGCAGCTACTGCATTTTGCTGCTGACAATAACAATGCCGCATATGGTACTTCTGATGTGCTTAAATAGAATACATGCTCTATTCAACTGTACATCCCTAGGCCCTTGTGAATCCCTCCCAGCTTTCCATCCTTCAATTGTGGGATCCTCAATCCACAGAAGAATTGGTTTCGGCAGTTTCATCCTCACTGAAGCTAGATGGCATCTCCATAGCAGTTCTAAATGATGCAGAATACAGTCAGAAAGCGGATAAGCCATGGAGGATCCATCAAATATTTATGTAGACAATTAATTTTAGTCATTGATGCTATTACATTTGCCACATGGACATAGTAATACTTTGTTCATCCTCAAAAGGATATAATCCAAAAACCAAAAAACAAAAATATATTTTCTACTAGGACAGAATTCAGGAAGTAGGAAATTGTTCTTGTGTCTCGTGCACCTAAATTCAGTAAAAATGTGATGAAGTGGAAGGTCAAGATTCCAATCAGTGAGAGCTTCATTCTAATGCTATTCTCACCCACCTTAGGGATGAGAATCACTTCATCAAAGTCAAGGCCTCATAAGGAGTTTGCCAGATGTTGCAAGAATAATGCCAAACATAATATACTGCAAATAACAGCACGTCATCATGGCAAAGGGAAATGCCACTGTAACTGGACCAAGAAAGTGAAGCAAATCACTCCACTGGTAGTTGGGAAAAGATAACAGTCTAACCTAGAATAGCTTGCCATATAGAGCATCTGCATATTAACTCTTACATGTAAAACTAACATTATTTAAACTGGCTCGTGGGGAAAATGCAGGTTTTGCAGCCTAAACTTAAGCAGTCAATAGAGAAAATAAATCCCTAGTAATAATGATAATTATTATTCTTTTATAAAAACAAAAAGGCAAAACAAGACAAGCACAAATTGACGATCAAAATCACATGGAGGGCACGCAAGCACACAAGCACACATTTGCGCACATAACTGTAAGCACATGCACATTGAGGAAGTTATACAAACCCTTTAATCTGATTTTTACGAGGTGGCAATTGAGGAAACGAATTTGTCGAATAATCTCGTTGAGGGAGATTAACTCTCCCTTGTTTTGCAACCTTCATCAATAAGGAAAAAGGATGTGAATAAAAAGCAAACGAGAATACATTCATAAGTTGTATGTACTCATGTATGCATGCCACACATACATATTAACATTGTCCCACCAAATTTCAAACTCACCACCATTTCATCTGTAGAGTTCATCATTGCTCTAAGTGGATTGCTACAGACTTTCATGGCCTTACAGTCTCCATCAAGGTTCTCCTCCTGGCACACAGCAATTAAAAAATTGTCACAAGACAAGTACTTTCCATATGGGACCTTTTGAATAATAGAGCATATAAGTTGAAAGGTATAGGGTCACAGAACGCTTAACTATAGAACTTGAAGGCTTTGGCTTCAAATAATCACTCCTTTGGACAAGCTTGGGGCTACTAACTCTATCATACTCATGTAAACAAGGCTCTGTTTGTTCACTAGTAACTTTCCTACCAGTGTAACCCTGCTTAGATCTCATTTTATCTTTCCTATTGGTATTATAAGCAGAGGTTCCTCCAACAGATTTATCATAAATATCCAAGGAAGAGTTTTTTCCAGGAGAAGAATTTGTGCGGCTGAGATAAGTCGACTTTTGTCTCAATTTTTTGCTAGATTTCTTCTCCTGAAGATCATGCATGATGCTAGGATTTTCCTGCTGTATATACGAATCCTGGGAACTGAACTTGGAATTGTATACTTCATATCTCTGCAAGAACATCAAAAGGTGGAAAGAATATCACAAAAGGGAGGGAGAAAAATGCATTCCGATTACAGACAAATGAAAAACAAAGATATATAGCAGATTTCTATTTCGCTTCCTTGAGGTGTAAGTTGTGCTAATCCAAACTTTCACTTATAATTTTTGTTGAAAATTGGCTCACCATAGAAGGAAGGATGGAATCCTTGTCAAATTTGGACTGGGTTTTCTCCTTGTTGGAATCCTTGTCAGAGTTGGGACTTTTCTCTTTGTTTTGGAACCTTTAGGTTTCCTATTCCTTGTATGATTGTACTAAAGCCCTATACTTATAAATAGACACTTTAGAACTAGGTTTTTCATAAGCACAAGATAAGCACAAATAAAGAGGAAAATTCAAGAGTGGATTTTCAAGGGAGAAACACAAGACTGAATTCAAGGGTGAATTCTTGAGTATTTCCAAGGGTGAGAGAAAAGAGATCTAGGGTTCTTGTGAGAGCTAAGGGGGTTCTTGATTGTAACCAAAGTTGTTCTTACATGCTAGTGAATTTCTCGGGTGGATTATCAAGAGGACGTAGGCAGGAGGCCGAACATCTATAAATGTTTGTGTTCTTGTGGGTGTGTTTACTTTGTGGTTTGGTGTGTTTTATTCTCAAGGGGTTTGTGTGTGTGTTGTCGCATAGTCCATCAACAACAAGGTCTTGGAGTGTTTTCGCTCAACAAGTGGTATCAGAGCCGCGGTTAGCGATGGGCTCTTATAGTTTTAAGAGTATTTACAAGTGTTGACGATGACGAGCGACAAGAAGACACCACAAATGAATAGCACAAAGGTTGAGTTAAAGCCGTTCACCGGCAAGGAGAACTTCATGCTTTGGCAAAGGAGGATGAAGCATGTCCTTAAGCAGCAAGGTCTCAGCAAAGTCTTGGCAGGCGAGGAGAAGAAGCCAGCTACCATGACAAATGCGGATTGGGAGAACCTAGATGAGCTTGCTAAAGGATCCATCGAACAACATCTAACTGATGAGGTGCTGTGTAATGCGATGGAAGAAACCGCAAAGCAGACATGGGAAAAGCTTGAAGAGATGTTTGCGGCAAAATCGTTGTCCAACAAACCTTTCTTAAAGGAGGAGCTCCACTCTCTAAAGATGGAGGAGGGTGCAAGCATGATGGAGCATGTTAGCACATTTAACAGGTGTATTGCAAACTTGCAAAGGATGGATGAGGTTTATAAGTCGGAAGACAAGGCTGTGATGTTGTTAACATCTCTACCTCAGTCTTATAAGCACTTCCACACGACGCTTATGTTAGGGAAGGGAACCTTGAAGTACGAAGAGATCGTGCAAGACATCCTGACGCATGATCGGATGGTTCAACGTTCCGAAGAAGCCTCTCAAAGTGAAGGTCTTGTGGCAAGGACTAGAGGGCGGGTCGTTCAAACAAGCGCGAGGGCAAGTCAAGCAATGGTGGGAATTCTATATCCGAGGACAATGAAGGGTGTTTCGAGTGTGGGTCTAAGGACCATTGGAAGCAGAATTGTCCGATATGGAAAGAGAAACAGAACAAGATGAAGAATGCCGAAAGTTCAGGAGCCGCAAACGTGTCAACTGATTGCGACACCGAAGACGAACTTTTGACGGCTACGAAAGTGGAGCGTAACAAGGACGTCATGGCAAGTTCTTTGAGTGAGTGTTCTACTTCAGTTTGGATTTTAGATTCCGGATGCTCTTATCATGTGTGTTCAAATAGGAGTGCATTTGATACATATGAGGAAAGGATGAGTGGCAAGATTCTGTTGGGAGACAAAACAAGTTGTGATGTTTTGGGAATAACAGTAAAGATCAAGTTTTAAGATGGTGTTGTTAAGTGTCTTAGTGAGGTGAGGCATGTACCGAAACTAAGAAAGAATCTTATTTCTCTTGGCGCTCTAGATAGAGAAGGGTATTCATACAAGGCCAAAGAAATGAAGCTCTTAGTCACACAAGGTTCGGTGGTGATTATGAAAGGGGAGATTCAACCTAACAGCGTTTATCAGCTTTTGGGGGCTACAAGTGCAGGTGGAGCAGAAAATTCTACCAAGGTGGTGCTTTGTACTAAAGAAAAGCGAGCATGGTATCTTACTGTCAAGGAGTCGGTGCAACGGAATAAAGCTACAAGTTCGCTCAAGACTAATTGGGCAAGGAAGGTTAGTCAAAGTTGTATGTTTAATAGTTCATCATCAATAGTACTTGATTTCAAAGGTGTAGAAGTGGCGGAGTCGGGGACAAGGACCACAAGGGTGAAGTCAAGACAGAGGATGATGGGGAGAATGTTGTTGGGTCGGTGGCTACCGAAAAGATACTTCTTACCAAGGTGGTCATGGAAGGGACTCCAAAGCAGGTGGAGCTTGGCACAATGGTTGAAGAAGATGGGCATCAACAACAAACTCACAAAGGGGTTCTACTTGAGGTGGAGCCTTCATCACAAGCAAGGTCCGAGCACCGTCCCCAGGTTTTGGATGGATGGACAAAGAAGATTCAACTATGTTTCGGAGTGCTTTGGGGAGCATGAAGCGGGAAGGTTGGATGGGTGCTTGGATGAGAAAGGAGTTTGTTCATAAATCCAAGAGCAAGGTTGGCTGCTACGTGGAGATTTATAGAACAAGGGTAGGTATGTGGTTTGCGTATCAAGGCATGTCAAGAATTCAAGGTTCCAAGAAGGCGAGGAGCGAGGAGTTTGTCATGGGGGATCTCTCTTCTACACAAGAGGCCCGAATGGCCCAAGTCTAAGATTGGGTGGAGCACCTTCTCACCTAGGGTGCGTTGAGGCAAGAGGTTTCTTGCCATGGTGGAGCTATTGGGAATTACTAGAACGATTTCCAAGAGGTTGAAGAGGTTCTAGGGGTCAACAATTGTTCATGGGTGATGGATGGTTCGCCAAGGTGGAGATTGTTGAAAATTAGCTCACCATAGAAGGAATGATGGAATTCTTGTCAAATTTGGACTAGGTTTTCTCCTTGTTGGAATCCTTGTCAGAGTTGGACTAGGTTTTCTCTTTGTTTTGGAACCTTTAGGTTTCCTATTCCTTGTATGATTGTACTAATGCCCTATACTTATAAATAGGCACTTTAGGACTAGGTTTTTCATAAGCACAAGATAAGCACAAATAAAGAGGAAAATTCAAGAGTGAATTTTCAAGGGAGAAACACAAGACAGAATTCAAGGGTGAATTCTTGAGTATTTCCAAGGGTGAGAGAAAAGAAATCTAGGGTTCTTGTGAGAGCTAAGGGGGTTCTTGATTGTAACCAAAGTTGTTCTTACATACTAGTGAATTTCTCGGGTGGATCACCAAGAGGACGTAGGCAGGAGGCCGAACCTCTATAAATGTTTGTGTTCTTGTGGGTGTGTTTGTGGTTTGGTGTGTGTTTTATTCTCAAGGGGTTTGTGTATGTGTTGTCACATAGTCCATCAACAACAAGGTCTTGGAGTGTTTTCGCTCAACAATTTTAACTTATGCAAATGCAATTTGGCTATATGTCATGTCAAGACAAACTAAAAATAAATTAATAAATAAATAAATAAAGGTTATGGACCAGCCAAGATCCAGGAGATGTAACGGTTCATAGAAATGTCGCAGTAGTTCTATCTTGGGGGCTTTTGTTTTACATTTCAGAGGGTGAAGAGGATTTGGAAGTAAAAGGACAGGGTTCACAGAAATGGTGATGATAGTACAATGCAGGTGGCATGGCTTGTATCAGCTGGCACACATCTACAGTCAGCAATGGTGGTGCACTTCAGATAAGAGAAGATTGTGGTACAGTACGGTCTGCCAGATTTTGAACCTGCAGAATATGGGGGGGGCCATAAAGGAAAAAATCTAGGTGCTGCTCACTAAGACCTATCCACCAAATTAAAGACCCGACACCAAAAGAAGTTCTGGCCAATGTTCCAAACCCAATAATGCCAATTTTGACAGCATGGATTAGTGATAATGGGTTTGATTTGGGTCTTGCAGCCAATAGGCTGTGCAGCACATATTGTTTGGACTCTCAATTAGGCGTTGGAGATAAGATGGGTTTGGTTTCATCTGCAATGGCAGATCTGCCATGAGATAGATGAGGGTCGAAGAGAATTGGGGAAGATTGGGTTTTTAATTTTTAACTTTAAATCTTTTAATTACTTATCCGATTCTCAATTTTTTAAACATGTAAAAGGTTATTTGGCTTTTTTTATAATCATTTTTTCCCACGTGGCATAATCTTCATCAAATTTGTGGGACCCACTAGTGCCACATCTGCAGAAAATGGCTAAATTGATGGAGACGCTAACGGAAGTTTGAAATTCAAAGATGGCACAAACTTTGGGTATGGCATTGTAAGGTTTTGATTGTCATGTACCAAAGTGAAAATGCCTCTATAGTTTATGTGGGTGAAAATTGTAATCTACCCTATAATATAACAATTACAAAAATAGGCAGTATCCAAAGTAGAACAATCTTCTCTCTCTGAATCTGGACTTAAAAACTAATAGCATTATTTCATCTAGAAAAGTATTCTGTAGAAAAATTGATTTCTGAAGAATAACTGGCACTAAGCATTCAGAACCAATATCAATTGACTTGATAAAATTTCCTTGCCATTATTATCTTTTATAATTGGAATAAACAAATAAATTAGCTATGCCATGAAGTTTTCACACCCTTTCCCCCACTAGATCTGTCAAAATATAACACAAATGCATGAGAAGGTCCACTTACAGTTCTTGGACTAAGTTGCCCTTTCGCTCCAGAAACGTCAGGAGAACGGAGGACAGGATTCCCGACAATGGATGGTTCTGCATAGCATTGAACAAAAAAGAAATAAGAATACACTTCCGGAATATATAAATATTCAAATAAACATTCCAGGTCACTACTAAGAGACTCAAGAATGTGAATGAAAGCAAATCACACTCCTCTAGAGTATAACTTCAAAATAAAAGAGAGGGAGAAGCAATATTTTAGCTTTTTACAGCAAAAAGACTGATGTGCTAATGCCTATACAGCATATTTTTTTCTTGAAAAAGTAAGCAGCTTGGTGGTTTGATGAATAATATTTTTTTCATCTTCCCATTGCATTCCTTGTTAACAAAATTCTCCATGATATCATATATGCCTGATAAAGTTCCATATTCATCAACATTAAAAATATATTAATAGTTAGAGTAGAATCAAAAATACAAAATATACGAACTATTACTTGTTTTCAGTAAAACCTACAATTTCATATTTGCACACTTCTTGGGCCTGACTAACCAACTGACACAGGCTTTTGTAAGTACTCTAACAACAGAAACCAAAAGATAAAATGGTAAGAGATTTCAAAAACACAGAAAGACAAAGTAAAAAGGCTTGATCACAATAGAACCATGTCAAGGAATAAAGTTCAAAGCACGAAAGTATTGGAATACTGCTGATTCATATAGGCATAACTGCACATCATTAGTACAATGACGTATCAAACAAAACATGTTTGCACAGGTACGAGATATATAACTCACATACATATTCAAATCAGAGCTTCTATCTATGTTGTATGTACTTCAGCTTCCTTCACCCCTGATGCAGGGCAGCAGCTATAAGCTGCTGTCCAGCGACCCAAACATACCCAAAATAGAGAGAATAGAAGGATAAAGCAATAAAATTGAAGTTGGAACGAAGATAAATGAGTTCTAGGGCAAAATCCCAAAAGAAACTCTATAGACTTAAGTCTGAAATTGTATTCATCAACCAAAACTGAATACAAGAGTCTCTTAATAGGGTATTTACACTAGAATACAGAAAACCTAATTGACATAGGAAATTAAAACAAATCCTAGTAAGAATAGGAAAACAAAAGAAGTAACTAATAATTTAAGGTAAATAGAACCCTAGCCCTAATTGACTAAAGGCCCAAGTGCTCTTGGAGAGCCCTATAGATGCTCCTGCATCAAACTCCCTTGGTTGGAAAAGACTTGTCCTCCGGTCTAGATCGTCATCATCGAAGACTCCATGAGAAAACTGAATTCTTCCTTTCCAAACAAAGAGATATTCTGAATATCAAACCATTCTTGAACACTTCTGATCATTCTCTTGCATCAGTTCCACCAGGTTGAGAAGAATTCGTCCTCGAATTCCAATGTTGTGATTAAAACTGTCCAAACAAAACCTCCGCTTGCATAAACTGTCTATAGAACTTTGGCCTTGAAATTGAACCTTCCCACTCCAAAGAAATAGATACTTAGAATATTTAATCCTTCTTGAACAGCACCAGTTATCTTCTGCATCTAATCTCTCAACCCAAAAACTCTTCAATCCAAAAGCCAGTAGGTTGACAAGGTCAACGTAGTTCTTGTTAGCCCGTAAAGTAAAAGAATCAACCCCAAGAAAATCAACACACTCATAAGTATCAGTTTCTAAAGCATCCATTGGGTCTCGGAAATTTGGGGATGTTTGCTCAGCTTCAACGATTTCTTCAAAGGTGAATGGATTGTGTTGTTTCAAAAGTTCAAACCCAACTTCCTCATGAACCACTGCCTTCAAGATTACACTAGATTCATCTTGCGTACTCTCACCAAATACTTTGTCAAAAGTTTTCTCAAACCCAAAACAATTTCGCAATCCTCGTCTAAACAAAGATCAAATATGGGAGGGATATCTAAATTTACGAAACTAACTAAAGAATTAGAGCGAACTGCTCCTTCCAATCCACCTCGATCACCATCACTATGGTTTCCAGCTTCATGAAAGGGATTTACCTCTTCTTCAAAGTCATCCTTACGACCAACTTCCAGTACGTCTAAGGGTTTGCGGCTGCGTTCCGAAATCTCCATATAGGCATTTGCGCGTTCCTGTCGTTGGAGGGCTTGCACCGCTCTCGACAATTCTTCCATCATACGCCACATCTCAGCCATCTCTGTTTGTTGGGCTTGGTTCCCTCGTCCACAACCTTGAGCACGTCCAACCATGGTGTGGAGCAAGGATTAACCTAGGCTCTAATACCAATTTGATGCAGGGCAGCGGCTATAAGCTGCTGTCCAGCGACACAAACATACCCAAAATACAGAGAATAGAAGGATAAAGCAATAGAATTGAAGTTGGAACGAAGATATTGAGTTCTAGGGCCAAATCCCAATAGAAACTCTATAGACAGTCTGAAATTATATCCATAAACCACAACTGAATACAAGAGTCTCTTAATAGCGTATTTATACTAGAATACAGAAAACCTAATTGACATAGGAAATTAAAAATCTAAACAGGAAATTAAAACAAATCCTAGTAAGAATAGGAAAACAAAAGAAGTAACTAATAATTTAAGGTAAATAGAACCCTAGCCCTAATCAACCCCACTATATATTAAGAATCTTCACATCCACGCACACGTCTTCTCTATATTTACACTACTATAGAAAGGGGATTCCCTCTCTACCCACACTTTTCTCTTTCTACAAACTACCACTTATTTGTTAACACATCTTATCTTATTAGGACAGTTTTCTTTTGTCTTTTGATGTGAAGCTTACAAAACTACCTCTAACTCACCCTGCCAGTAAAATTCCACTTATTCTGACAATTACTCTTCTTTCCTCCAACTACCCAGGTGATAAAAAAGTGTTAGAAAAAAATAAATAAATAGAACCAAAAAGTAGGAAAGCAAACTCAACCACTTGTGAGAGGGCTAGTTTATGTTATTTCGATGTTTCAAAAGCCTAGCTAGTATATTTTAACACTGCTTCAAAGAATAAGTTTAAGTAAATTTTATCTTCAGGAAGCTATATTATAAAACATTAGATTAAATTATATGCTCTACAATGAAGTTCAAGATTTCTAAGTTTATGCTACTTCACTGGACAAAGCCCTGTGCCAGTAGAATCAGGTAAATATAAACATCAGCCTTCCATACAGAACAACTTGCATAATCTTCATGAAACTGTAAAATAATACAATAAAATGTCAAACACCTTCAAAATCTTCTTTCACTAGTTAATCTAGAATTGATAATATTTGCATCACCTATGCACAAAGCAGATAATAAAAATAACAACTACACACCAATCACTACACGTTTTCTCTCATAAACCATCATCATGTCCTCTCTCAATGCAACATTTACACCTTCTCACAGTTTGTTCAGTTCTGCTTGAGCCAGTTAATGCACTCAATAATCATTCACCAAAAAGAGAATCATCTCCTGTACATAAGCATACCTCACAATCTATTTTCACGATGCTCACCCAAAGAAAATATAATGAATAATATGAGAGCATCAATACAAGCTGAGTAAAAAGATCTAAAAAATGGTAATCAAGCTTTCTGTTCTCAGAATACTAACTTTATGGAATATGAAATTTGTTCTTATGACAGAAACTATATTATGACGTACCATGGACTGAATCCATAATCGGGGATTCAAATGCACCAGGAGGAAGCAAATCAAATTCTACACCTAATGGGGGACCATCCTCCTGATAATGCCTACCAAGTTGCCTCTTAACAGCTGTAATAGCAGCATTTTCTGCTTCACCTTTCACTTTCAAATACCCTGAGGGCTTATATGACATGTTCTCTGTGCCCCTGGGATTTATGGGTGAAAAGACTCCATTATGCGCTAGGTATCTAGAAGTTTCCGCATCATACGGATCCTCATTTTGAGTAAAGAACCTATCTTGTAAAGACGAGCTACTTTCTGAAGATGTATTATCCATGCCACCAACTCTTTTGGTATAGTGACTCCTATACTCACGGGTAATATCCGCAGCTGGGAAATCATGCCCAGAAAGCCTTCGACTTTCAACCTCCCTTGGATCAACATACCTATGATCTCCATGTTTAGTGCTGCCACATGAGTCTTGCCCAAGTCCACTAGCTCGATCCTGAATAACACCACTTGAACGATCTTGCCGTCCATTAGCACAAGTTTCATCTCTCGACAATCTTTTGTCTTTTAACCTTCTGTGGCAAAACCATCCAGATATCTGCTTTTCTGACAATCCTAACTGCTCCGCAACTTGTGATTTCATTTCCTCTGTAGGGTATTTATGCTCTGGAAAAAGAAGGATTTTCCTTTGAGAAATTTGATTACTCAAAACTGAGAAAGACAAAAGATATGCCAAGAGAATAATCCTTACCATTATAAAATTTCTCTAAAGCCATAAGCTGGGCTGGTGTCTTCAGCTTTCTTTTCTTATTATTATCTTGGGAAGTTTTATTCTCCTCAGAATGCAGTTCATTTGATTCTAAACATCAACCAAAAGTGAAAGAGGATATATTAGTCACAAAATGAAATCAATGATAGGATAATATACATCTATCAGGACATATTTAATACCCAATCAGCTAGCAGGTATGGATATAATGCTCCATTTGTGAAAATTTAAAACAAATAAATGAGTTTCATGGTAGTAGTAAAGTTTGGAGGTGAAATCCGTGGAATGTGAAAACAAGACTCGACATAACCTCCTCCATATTACTTGAGTCCAGTCACAAGAATCCTTCACCATTTCTCTGTCGGGACTACATATTCTATTAAGAATACATGAAGTGTTCCTTCAAATCCTTTACTTCCAATCTTCGAAAACATCCCTTTCTAATTTATTGGATTCTCCACTTAATATGAATGGAGCACCAATGACACTGGCCTCCTGGTTCCCGATTTTTTATATAGGAAACAAGAACTCTATTGAAAAAGGAACTACATAGGGCACACATAGGAGATCCCCAACCCATTTATCTCTAAAAACAGATCCTCTCCCCATTCCCCCAAAATAGAAGATAAAACACCAAAGCCTTGAGAAAGGTCTCTCTGAGGACATGGGCTTGAACCTCTGACAATCACTTTTGAATCCCACCAGCGAGCATGCAAAAATATTTACGCCGAGTTCAAAACACCACTCACCAATCTCACAACCCACTCCCTGGGATAAGAACACCAAGAGTCATTCCTCAACATTGATTCCTACCAGCACACTCTTGGCCAAGTTTGTCTTTAAACACAAGACTAACCTGAAAAAATCTTTATTATGTACCAAGTTACCAAATCTCTCCTCCTCACTTGTTGGAGGAAGGAAAATGTCAACAACAAATTAAAGATGTGAAATCAGAGTACACTCGCTCCCCACCATAGCCTCAATCAAATTGACAAATTCTTTACATGGAAAGTCACCATCTTCTTTGTAGCATAAATGACCTAAAAAGTGACCAATGATGACTTCCACATATGATCCACTACCACCTATGTTATATCTTCCCACCAGCATTTAAAAATTGTGCAAAATAACAAGATCAGGGAATGATTCTAATTTTCAACATTTAACTCGTATAACAAATTGTTTCTCAACTTCAACTAGATTTTCAATATCCCTGCCTACCATAATCCAACTATGGGAAACAGAATGGGGGCTAGCTCTCTCCAATCATCTCCCCCTCCAGTTCTAAATAAAATCCCCTGTCAAGGTAGGATTCTATGCAAAGATTTTACCAAGAAGCAAGACGGCACCTTCATGACAAACGAAATTCAAAGTGTCGGGTAAATACTCAGTGACACAGATAACATAAACAGTCCTCTTGTTTGTATCCCTCCTTGGAAAACAATTCCAGAATTTTGGCATCCCCACCACCAAGTGATCATTATATCAGCGGATATTATCAGATTCATGCTTATTTTGCATCCATTTTTTATAGGAAACAAAATTTTTATATAGAAAAGAGAAGTACAAAGCATGATGAACAAGAAGTCCATCAAGGGCACACCCACCCACTTTTTCTTTAAAAAAAAAAAAAAAAAAAAAACCCAGTCTTTACAAAACAAATTAACATACTTAGTCCAAAATAGCAGCCCAATCCAGATGAATCATACTAAAGAGGCATCCTTAATTTCTTAGACAAGGAAGCCCATAGGGAAGCATGAACAAAACCACCCTTAACCTTTTGTATTATTTTATTATTTTTTAATTTAAAATAATTTAGGGTTTAGGGTTTAGGGATTAGGGTTCAGTTGTTCGTGGTTTAGGGTTTAGGGTTTAGGGTTTAGGGTTTAGGGTTAGGGTTTAGGTTTTATTGAAACGACGCCGGTTTTCTCTTTTGTTTTCTTTCAATTCCACCCAAGCGACACAATTTCGAATCCCAACAACACCAATCCTGGATACTTAATATTTTTGACGACGGTGTTCTTATTTTAATGACGTTATATTGCATTTAAAACGCCATATTTTATATATTTACCGTCGATTTAAATTACATTTATTTTATCAATTAGACGTCCATCTTTATTATATAGCGACGAGAAAAGTTAAATAACGTCAAGATACAAAAATAATAACTGTCGCTTAAAATTAACACTTTAACGACGGTTTTATTTTGTTTCGTCGATGTTTAAAGAAGCGCAAATCTGAAAATTCACGCGTGACCTAAAATTTTCATTTTCCGCTCTAAGTGTTAAATAATTCGCTTTCTCGCTTCAACTCTAATTTTTAGTTGTGCTCTCCGGCCTCGCTTCGAATGCAATAAGTTCGAACCCTAATTCTCCTGCTCTAATTCTTATCCTATCGACTCGCTACTTGTAAGTTCGAACCCTAATCTCTTCACTCTAATTTTTATTCATTTAATGATATTCTGCAGGTTCTTAAGTACAAACGTAATATGACTTTTTTGCTTTTTTATTCATTGAATGATGTTCTTCATTTGCTATGCGTCCTCATAGGAATGGTTCTTGAGATAAGTTTTCTTAATCACTCTGTCGTGATGGGTCTTAATACTTGCATGTTTTTCATACAAATTCATTTGCTATGGGTCTTAATCAATATTTCAGATACGTGTTATATTTATTTGGTTCTCAATTTGTTCTTGGATGTGGAATGGCAAATGAGATTTAATTTTTTTAGCATACGTTGTTTTATGTAAAAAACGCTATCATGTAATCTTAAAATACGCTGCTTTTATGTAAAAACCGTCGTCTGCTCTTTTAGTAGCCTAAGACGATCATTATTAAAAAACGTCGCCTTTTTATAAAATACGTCGTTTTATGTAAAATACCGTCGTTGTATTTTATACTTGTTATATTTAAATGTATATAATCTGCTTTGTTCATTTTTTCTTTTAGTAGCCTAAGACGATCAATTATTACAAAAACCGCTGCCTGCTTTATAAAATACGCCGTTTTATATAAAAACCGTCGTTTGTATCTTATTTAAATTTATATAATCTTCTTTGTTCACTTTTTTCTTTTAGTAGCCTAAGACGACTGTTATTACAAAAACCGGCTGTCTGCTTTTATAAAATACGCCGTTTTTGGAAAAAAACCGTCAGTCTGTAACTCATATTACTTGCTTTTAAAATGTACATAATATTACGTAGTGATATTCATTGCCCTTTTACTTTATTATATATTATAGGTTATAGTGTCGTGATGGATAAGTCATGGATGCATGCGGATAGAAGATCGAAGGCATATGAGTTAGGGAGTGGAAGCATTTTTGGATTTCTTTGTAGGAAATCTTCTAACTACAACACATATTCATTGTCCATGTGTTAAATGTGGGAATTTTCGATTGTTTGGGGTTGGAATTATAAGGGACCACTTGTACTTTAATGGAGTTGACCAAAGCTATAAGAATTGGACATTTCACGGAGAACCTTGCGATCAACTACTAATGCTAGTAGAAATGTGGATGAAGATGATAACCATAGTAGGGATAGTTTTGTTTCAAGAAATAGATATGGATGATAATGATTTGGGTGATGTTGGATCCGATCCTTATGAGTTTGCCAATGTGATTGGGGATGGAGATCAACCCTTGTACCCTGGTTGTAGTAAGTACACAAAGTTGTCGCATTAGTGAAGTTAGACAATTTGAAAGCAAAACATGGGATGAGTGATGTCTGCTTTCTGAGAATTGTTGATACTTCAAGGAGATTTGCTTCGAGAAGAAAATACAATACCTTCCTCTATGTATGAGGCAAAGAAGACTTTGTGTGCATTGGGGCTGAGTTATGAGAAAATCCATGCATGCCCCAATGATCGCATCTTGTATAGGAAGGATTATGAAGATTCAACTAATTGTCCTACTTGTGGTATCTCAAGGTGGAAGGAAGGCAAAGATTCAGTTTTGAAAGAGGGTGTCCCGCAAAGGTGGTGTGGTATTTTCCACCAATTCCAAGGTTTAAAAGGATGTTTCAATCAAGTAAGACATCTAAGAGTTTGACTTGGCATGTCGATAGAAAATCAATTGACGGCCAGATGTCTCATCCGGCGATTCCCGTCTTGGAAACTCGTTGATGATAAATGGCCCGAGTTTGGTAAAGAGCCGAGAAACTTGAGACTGGCTCTCTCATCCGATGGATTCAATCCCCACAGTTCTCTAAGTAGCGTATACGATTCGGGCCGATTATCTTAGTTACATATAATCTCCCACCATGGTTATGCATGAAACGAAAGTTCATGATGTTGACTTTATTGATTTCCGATCCTAAACAACCCGGAAATGATATAGACGTCTACTTAGAGCCTTTGATTGATGATTTAAAATCTTTGTGGGATGGGATTAGAGGAGTGTATGATGCACACATAGGAGAATACTTTACACTAAGAGCTGCACTACTGTGGACAATAAATGATTTTCCCGCCTATGGAAACTTATCTCGGTTGTGTCGTTAAAGGATATAAAGCTTGTCCAATATGCGGCGATGATACGCCTAGTCACAAAGGTTGAAAAATGGCCACAAAATCTGTTACATCGGGCATAGAAAATGGCTATCAACAAATCATCCATATCGGAGGCAGCGTGCGACTTTTAATGGGGAACCCGAATATGACATGCCTCCAAAGCCATTAACCTGAGAAGAAGTGCTACAAAGGGTTGAAGGTATTAATTACAAATGGGGTCGAAAAAAGGGGGAGGTGGAGGTGAAAATGACGGTGACAGAGTTTGTTGGAAGAAGAAGTCAAAATTCTTTGATCTCGAGTATTGGAAATACATTCTGTGAGACATTCCCTCGATGTGATGCACATTGAGAAGAATATTTGCGATAGTATCATTGGTACGTTGTTGGAGATCCCTGGAAAAAAATAAAGATGGGATTGCTGCTCGTTTAGATTTATTGAGCATGGGGGTCAAGACTGATTTGCAACCCGAGTATGGAGAAAGACGTACTCGCTTGCCTCCAGGGCCTTGGAATTTGTCAAGAGCAGAGAAGAGAACGGTTTGCAATTCTTTCTATGGTATGAAGGTCCCTGAAGGTTATTCTTCAAACATAAAAAATCTTGTATCTTTACAAGATTCAAGACTTCTTGGCCTAAAATCACATGATTGTCATACCTTGATGCAACAATTGCTCCCTGTGGCAATTGCCTGCTTTTGGAAAAGCCTGCAAGGTATGCAATAACTCGACTGTGCTTCTTCTTCAATTCTATATGTGCAAAGACCGTGGATGTTTCCTCTCTAGATAAGTTGGAAGAAGATGTAGTAGTTACTTTATGTTTGCTTGAGAAATACTTTCCCCTTCATTCTTCGATATCATGGTTCATCTAGTAGTACATCTTGTCGAGAAGTTCGTTTATGTGGGCCTGTTTATTTTAGATGGATGTATCCGTTCGAAAGATATATGAAAGTGCTAAAGGGGTATGTTCATAACCGTAATCATCCTGAAGGTTGCATTGCTTTGAGTGCTATATAGTCAAGAAGGCTGGAGTTTTGCACCGAGCATTTATCCGATATTAGAACAATTGGAGTGCCATTAAACCGGAAGATGGGACTTTCAAAGCCACTATCGTGTTGCTCGGTGACTTTAGTTGATTGGGACCTTTTGAATCGTGCACATCTATATGTGTTGGAGAATACAGAGGAAGTCCAACCATATATCGAGTATGACTTTTAATCATTATGTTTTAAATCATTCCTTATGTTTCTCTTAAATACAAGGGACAGTAATACTAGAATTTTCTGTGTCATGTAGGGAACATATGATCCACCTCAAGACCACTTATCCAAAATATAAAAAGAGAACAAAGTGGCTACAAGATAAGCACAACAGCACTTTCATTCAATGGTTACGCTTTAAGGTATATGTTATTGAATAAAACATTGGAGTTTGATTTATTGTCATATCTATGTTGCATTGAATTAACATATGATTAATTTGCAGGTTCAAAGGGAAATCAATGAGAAAGAAAATAATGGCGTATCAGAAAATTTGAGGTGGCTAGCCAGTGGTCCAAGCATGACAATTGCCATCATATAAGAGCTATCTTATTAAAGGTGTTAAATTTAACACCAAGGCACAAGATGATGCGAGCAGTTCAAAATAGTTGAGTTTATTTACTTGCAAATACTATGCAAGTTGCTAGTGCCAAGGATAAAAACCCTATTGTCTCAAATATGGGTTTTTATGGTGTCATTCAAGATATTTGGGATCTTGACTACCAAAAGTTTACAATCACAGTCTTTAGGTGTGATTGGATAGATAGCACTTTTGGCCTTGTAGTCGACTTAACTCGGATTTACCCTTGTAGATTCGAGTAAAATTGGACATAGGAATGACCAATTTGTTTTGGCTTCTCAAGTCAAACAAGTTTTTTTGTTGACGACCCAATGCATCATAGTTGGTCGGTAGTGTTATCAATGCCTAATAGAGAATATAATGATGTTATTGGTGATGATGACATAGGTGATGTTAGAATTGAGTGTGAGCCATTTACTAGAGGGATGCCAAATGTTGACACATTTGATGAACTAGCCCGTGAGTTTGGGAGTGAAAATATTCGAGATGGGTGTGAAGATATATGGATTGAATGATGCTATTGTGATTTATGAAATTATTTATGCCCTAAATGGCTGTGTATGACATTAATTTTGCAAGAAATTGTAATGTATTTCTTTCACTTTCATTATGCGAGTTTTCGCAACATAACTTTCAGTAATAAAAACTGGATTCAGATGCAAAACACGACGGTAATCTGAAAAATTGCAAAATAAGACGCCTCAATGATATTTAACGACGTTTACATCCATAATATATGTACCGACGTCTAAATAATAACTATCATAACCGGTCAATTCATTCAAAGAACGTAGAAAACAATAGAACAACGGCGTAATGTACGGACAGTCGTGGTAATGTTTAGTTAGACGTCATTCAAAGAAGATCAATTTATAGTTTCCGTCGTGGTTCCATCATATTAAGTTTATATTTTAGTAACTTACGACATTGTTTCTACTTTAAACGACGTAGGTTTTCTGAAAGGGTCGTCTAAGGTTATCAAAGAGGATATTTAAAATTAAATTTTTCATTAAATAGACGTCCGCTTATATCCGAATAAGACGTTGTCAATGCTAACAACGTCATATTTGTAAAAAACTGACGTTTTTTTCTTTAACAACGTTGGTTTTGATTAAAGATGTCGTCTTTTTCAGTTTTGAAATTTATTTTGCACGCCGGTATAAGACGTTAAGAACAGACGCCTAAAAGTATAATAACGGCGGAATTAATTACATAATCGAAGTATAAAGTAGTAGCCACGTTTGAATTTCTATGAAATAGGACATTTGAAGTATTAACAACGTCTTCTTTAGAAATAAATACGTCAGAGAAAAATGAAATAACGTCGGTTATGGTTTTATTCATGACGTGGATAGTTAAAATCACGTTGTTTTGGAAATTATTAATGACGTGGTAATACAAATATAGACGCGAGTTTTAAAAATAAAATGGCCATCTAATATTATTAACTACGCCGATCTACGGTTAAATTCATCGACGTAAAATGACTTTTCAACGCCTCTAAGTTTATAATTTGTGTCGTGGTTACTTATTTTTACGCCTGTATTTTTGTAAATAATGACATTGTTCCTTTTTAAAACGCCGTTTATTTTCTAAAGGTGACGCCTAAAGTTATCCAGGTTGTTTATTTTTTATTGAGTAGACGTCGGTTTTTTATTTTACTACGACGTTGTATATTTGAACAACATCAGTATTTTAAAATAAACCGTCGCTTTTAATTGATAACAACGCCCTATTTTATTAAATGTGACGTCTTTATATGAATAGACGGCGGTGATTTACCGTCGTGGTTTTTGCATCAAAAGATGTCGGTCGATTCCACGCTTCGGTTGAAAAACAGAATACACGGTAAATTACCGTCGCCTATCTCGATTTTTGTAGTAGTGGATGCAAGAAGATAATCAATGTTTCCTCCTCTAAGAGGAGGAAAACACAAAAATGGAAATTTCACTACTTCTCCTCTTCCCCTTCTACCCTCTTGTATCTTACTATTCTTCCTCCTGATTGTGAGTGCATAGTAAGATATCTCTTCTCTGCTAAGTCTGAAACTCTGTCTGAGAGTTGGTGGCCATTCTTCCCCTATGTTGGTTTAATCTAAGGCTCATGCCTCCCTTTATCTTCCCTTCCCTAGATCCCCACAAAACCATCCATTCCTATGCATCTTCCTCCCCATTTCTCTCCCAAAACCACTAATGTCTCTTCCAAAAACCTCTGCTCCTAATCGTTCTCCTCGTTTTTTGATATGGCTTACCTCTCGGAATGTGTGTTAAGGCCACTACGTCCCCATGATAAAACATCCTCATAATCTCCTTTGTCTAGGTTCTTCCTTGCATTGAGGAAGAACCCGAATACAAACACCTTTCTGACTATGTTGCTAAGAAATCTCAATACAGAAAGTAAAAGAAAAAGAAGAAGACAAACAAATACAAATGAAAGAATGGCTTTTTTTTTTCCCTACATTCCTTAGTGAAGGAAACATTGCATCTCATGACTTCAAATGAATATTAGCCATAACTTATAACACAAAATCGTTCTAAATGACGGATTTATTTTGTTTATTCTAGTTGAGCTAAGCCTTGTTCATTAAACCCAAGTATCTTTTTGATCTAGTCTCTTTGAGCACAAAACAAAAGGGATAAAAGGTATAAGATTTTACCCTTGTAGACTTTTCTTGAAAATCCAAGAATGATCACCTTGTAGGAAAGGCCTTCTTCTCTCTCCTTTTGATTGAAGCTCCTTCACCTCAAGACTCCAAAGTAAAAGCCCTCTACCTCATCACACCAAATGCTTTTAGAGATGAAGAGAAGACAATCAAGAGGCCTTAGATGCTAGACTACCCCTTGATTGGTCCAATTTTAGCTTATGGAAGATGAGAGGCAAGGAGGTTTCACCCACACATCAAACCAAGAAGAAAACTAAAACCCTAGCTAGGTCATGAGCCTAACTTTAGCTTTTATAGAAAAAGCACACAAAGGGAGAGAGCGAAATTCTCTCCGTAAAATTTCGGCCACATGTGGAGAGGATGGGCCTCACTTAGGTCTTGTGGATTTTTGTTGTCATACAACACTTATCCATGGGCCCAATAGGCTTTTGGGTATTTTTCCATTTCTTTTTAAATCAAATTTAAAAGCTCAATCCAATTCTTTATGTCAAAGTTAATTACATAATTAACTCTTAATTATAAATTATAATTTAACTCTTAAATTATAATTATAGTCTCACTTATTTGACCCGGTCAAACTATTTGACTTGGTCAATTGCTTCTGTCAAACATGTTGACTTTGACCTTTGACCACTAACTTTTGACTCCTAGTTTCATTTCTCTTCATTTGTACCTCTAATCATATTCTTACGGTATGTGATCCGTAGGTTCCTTTTAGCAAGGTAATGGGTTGACTCAACTCTTCTGAGCAGACGTGCTAATTAAATCTTACAATTTAATTCTTCATATTAGTTAAGGTCAATTTAAACCTTTCCGGACTTCCATAAACTATGGTTGACGCCTAACAGCATGTCATGGTTATCTGAGCTAAATAAGACGTTGTGAAGAACCTATTCAAATTGGAATGACCATGCAATTGAATCCTTCTCTTATACAATACTCCTTATTCACACTATTAGATAATGGAATCAAATGTCAAATATCCCAATGTGAATTATTCCTTTATATGATTATCATGGTAAGATTTGAAGACCTCTTCTTTCAAATATTATCCATTACTCTGCACATAGATTTGATCAATCATATCCTTGGATTATTCTCACTCCTTTCTGAGAGTCAAGATCCCTTGTTGTACATTTATTTGCCTCCATAACTTTATTGAGAGTCCTGATAAACACATTTAAGTCGTGTCTACTTCAACACAACTGTATAGTGCCCTCTAAGGATTAGTTTGCACCATTGCAATCTATGAGTTCTAGTTTGACATGTGAGTAAAGACTTCCATGTATTTGATCACATTCAGTTTACTTGTTCTCCTGCAAGCACCTATACACATATCTTGGTGTCGACACACTCAATGACTTGAGACCTCGTTATTCTCTACATATAGAGATGATATTGTGTGTACTGTTCTTTGAGGAATACCAAGAACATGTATAGGATTAGGGACCGTGATAAGTCTCGATGTATGCAATCTCATTACATAGTTCTCATGTCCACTTATATATTCCTAGGACTATAGTTGTTTTACTGTTATGATAATAAACCAAATATCATGGTTAAAAACAACTGGTCTTACCCATGAATAACTAAATAAGTCATTACAAAAAATGTCCTTAACATTTGTAATAACCTCAAAATTGGGATTTTGTTGTTATTAATATTCCGAAAAATTGTACAAGATTAATTAAATGTGTGGGCAATTTTATGAAGTTGGTTTGGTTTGGAAATAATTGGATTAAGTGTGTTTAATCTCAATTTGGACTAAAATGCCCTTCCGTTTAATTTAATGATTTTTCAAAGGACGTTCAAGAAATTGAATTGAGAAAATTATGATTCTTGGATGGAAAAATAGTATACGTCGCTACGAGCATGTGGTAATTTTCGGAGTTTAGATGAATTTTTAATGAATTATTGAAGTTAGACCAATGATGTTGTAACACGTTGACAGGACCCGACCCATTCCACTTTGGAATCTGTGTCGAACCCTGTGCGTGTCCAACACCTGGCAGGTATCGGGCAAAAATGACCAAAATACCCTTTGCCCTAGCCAAAAGGAAACCACTTATAGATTGGGCTTCTACCGGAAAACCGGCAAAATCTCTCCTGAAAAATGGACATTTCCCAATTTATTTTTACCTGTAAATACACAGTTTATAATATCATTCAGCATGCACAAGTTATAATCACACCCAACCAAAAGTGTTTAATTTGAATGGCCTTCGACCTTACATACAACCCGGACATCAACATTCTCATCAATTCATTCCTCAATTCTCAATTCTCAATATATCAATTCGACATCTTCATTATCATTTATTGCCATCTTGTATTATCCAAAATGAATCCTAACCAATCATCCAACTACAACCGTTTCATTAATTATTATCATAACATGCACATCATCATTATCAACAGCATTATATGAAGAAATCTGTTAAATAGAATTCATTATCAAACAAGCCACATAACTCAAATATCAATCGGGCCTTGGGCCCGCACATAAGTTTAAATGGCACTCAACTAAAATATTAAATAGATTTCGAATCCAACTCCAAAACCAATTTCCGAAACATTCTCTTCCATGGCTGCACCTAGATTAATCTAAGTTGCCTACATACCCTGCTAAGTGATCAAGCCACACGTAGTTCTTTAATCTCAAATCAAATCTCTGATACTTAAGCATAGAATAATCACTATGTAAAAAATGACCTTTAGCTTTGGATAATATCCGTTGCTAAAGGTACCAAAAAACCGAAGTATTGGGAACCGATGCATATGATATAGTTATATGCATCGGATATTATCCGTCGCTAAAGGTTATTTACGGCATTGCTATTTACATAATCTCCGATGCGTGAGTCTTTACCATGTGCCAAAAAAGCGTTGACCCATGATGCCTTAAACCTTTAACAGCATCAGGAAATATATTAGCACTGATGCTAAATATTCATTATAGCATCAAAGGTTTTGTTTTTACTGATGTGTATTATGACTTATCACATCAGAAAATATGCTACTGCCGTGGCAAATTATGGTCTACGCCTTCATTTTTTTTTGTGCTGAAGTGTAAAAGCCTTCAAATGGTTTGACTTACTACAAATATTATTGACCCTTTTGATTATAGGCTTCGGTTCTCATAGTTTCCATGTTTCACATCACATTTTACTTAGTTTCTGTCTCAAAATATAAAGGCATCACATCCATTTCATATATATTGCAATGCAACATAAAAAAAACATACATATATACGTTCCCTTAATATTCTCCTGCCATTAAACCAAAATTCATCCTTCATCCATACATATATAGGCAAAAAACCAAAACAACAAGGAGAATGTTCAAACTCAAATCCACTCTAGCACATGACATGCCCATTCATCTCGAACCTCGTCCAATTGCATTTGGGTGTAAAATTCCTTCTTTTTCCCACTTCTCGCATATTGAAATTAAACGAAAAGAGCCTATAAACATAAGAACAACTATATAAATTATTTGAAGAAAATGAAATCATGAAATATGGATCATGAAATATGGATCAAATTAATTACTTGAAGAAAATGAGAGAGATGGAAGTTTCCATCATAAGATGAATTCTCCCACACAAAGATAGATTAAAGGTTTCAATATTAAAAGACCATGGCTCTCAAGCTTACCGAATCAACTTGGATGGCCTGCATATTATTTGGGACTTGTCCCACCTAAGTAGAACACAAAAATGGCCTGCATATTATTGGGCCTGTATTTACAACAAAATATACCTAGAACACAAAAATGGCCATTTTACAAAAAGAACTCACCTCACTAGATGTAATGTGTTGGGGAAACTTATCCTCGAATTCACGGCAAGGTTCCAACGCTAGAGATCTGGTACCCTCAGCACTCTGCACCATTGACGCACCAAGCTTTACCAACTCATCCTGAACTATTTGAGACTTGCCTTGTAACCTGGAAAATACAAAAGTATAAGTTGAATTGAAACTAACCAATTAAATTGGAAAAAAAAAAAATTAATGCCATAGTTGAAGTAGGGGTGTAAATTAAACTACATTGCTGTTCAATCAGAAATTTTCCGAGTCCGAAGCTGATACTTACAATTACAAATATCTTAAGTATTGATTAAGCTAATTTTATTAGACCAATGCAACTGGAATGGCCAAGTGAGGTGTGAACAACACTTAGAAATGAAAAATTCTAGAATTAATATAAACAGATTTTTTTGACGAATTTGTTTCATAATTAGTAAAGGTACCAGGAAATAGTCCCCAAAAACAAGAAACCAAAAACGCATCTAGGACGACTGGATCAGCAGAAAGAGGACCTTGTTCAATATGACTCATGTCCGGTCTGGGAGGACTGCATGTCTACTGGCCCCATTACTATTCTTAATTTTCCCCTCAAGCCCTATTTTGACCTTTGTAAACCAATTTAGCATTAAACCGAATACCCAGCATTTTGTGCTTAAACTAGGAGGTTTACGTAATAGGGGATGCAATTAGGTGTGTTCTTCAAGTTTTATCTACACATGCAACATGGAAAGATCATCTTTTTAAGTGGGATTTGTAAATTGTATAGTCAGCTAAGAAATATCAAATTAAATTGCATTAGTAGGCCCAGCATGGTAGGACTATATACAGAACTAGAATGTTGTTTCCTCAATGGAATCATGGCCAAAACTAGTGTATACTATCAAAGGTATAAAATTAAATTAACAAATTGTTCGTACCAAAAATACCAGACGAACACAAATAAATATGATAAGTAGACGATATAAAGATAAGTTGATAATGATACAAAGAGGAGAGCATGATACCTTTAAAAGAATGTCCTCATATGTCACATTGGCATAGATCAAGTGCACCTTTGTTTTCTCAATTTTCTCAATTTTCTTTTCAATTCCAACCAGACCCTTTAAATCACTTGACGATTCGCGATTCAATTTGTCAAAACATCTTGAACAGCTTCCTCAACAAAATCGGCCTCTGTCCTCCTGGCAAATATCGTTATGAGTAAGTATGAATCAAATGATAACAACGTAGAAATTGATACAAGTTAAAGATTTAGCATACCCTGTTTTTCTTGAATCATGAAACCCAGAAATATTGGCTGCTTCCTCCAAAGCAGCCCTCCAGTTGGCCACCTCATCCCTACTGCGCTTAAGTGGACGATCTTCAAGTGCATAAGTTACCTGCGGTTTTCGTACATGTGATGGATCTATGCAATAAAAAATGGGTATAATTATTTGATTTATACAAATGATTCATTCTGATTAGCAATGACAGTAATTAAATCACTGGTAATTAATATAAGTGCTAGCTGTTTTGTGCGGCTTCCCCTGTTTGTTGCCTAAGTATGAAATTAATATAATTAAACTCCAATTTGGTTTAGTTAGTTAGGTGTCATTCATATAGTATTGACCAAAGATAAATATCAGGGTGACCAAGTTGTGCATTCAGTTTAAAGCAATTATTAGCCATGCCTCAGAAAGGAATATGCACATACATGTTATGATACATGTTAAGATTGCGGACCACCACACATCATCCCTGCTTCAGCAGAATCCTTCACAATAAAAATAAGCACCAAAGCAAAAGATATCATCAAACATTGAACATGAAAAACTACTAGTACCAGCAAATGAATATACAAGACTTTTTTTTTTTTGACACAAGGCTCAAGTGGTTACAGGAACAAAAATGTCCATAGAGTCACGGGCAGAACCACACAAAAGCCTGAAGTGGCCAGGCCCCCCAACTCCAGCAACTCCTTTGAAGTTCATATAAAACCTACAAAACTACATGTCTGAAATAAGTGCATGTCACAAATTCTCCATTAAAATGGAAGTGGAGGTACGGCAATACATCCATGCAAAATCAAAGATGCAATTGAGAAACTTCCAACAGAGAAGACATCAACCAAAGGCTATTGTTCCAATTGAGAAACTTGTAAAAATCTTTTGACTGTAAATATCCCAAACACACACACAGAGCCACGAAGGCATTGAGATTTGACGCTGTCCATTTCACATCTATTATTTAGAAGCATCCTTCAGATATAATATTTCACATCTAATATGTATGTTGAAACTTGAGCATTACATATCTGCAGTTCCTCCTGGCCTTCTTGTTACGTCCAGGACCTAAAATAGGTCCTTTAAATAAAAATAATTATTATTTAATTAAGTAATTAAATTGAGGAATTAAAATGAAATAAATTAAATCAATTAATTTGGAATTAATTTGGAATTTAATAATTAAAGAGCATTTTGGTCAACTTTATTTTCGGACGAGAATTTGGTGAAACTAGTTGCGCCATTGCGTCCATCTCGTCGAAACGAGTCCGTTGACGGGCGGCACATCTCGATCTGATTTTTGGAACTCAAAGGGCATTTTAGACAGTTCAGATTTGGAATAAAATAATATAAAAATGGGATTGGCCAATCAGAACCCACGATTTCTCTCTCTCTCTCTCTCTCTCTCTCTCTCTCTCTCTCTCCCCAGATCACCGTCCAATTCGCCAGCGTTCGCAGACTGGAACGTCTGCAATTTCCGGCCAAATCTCCGTCGTTCGCGGCTACAGCTCCGGCGGTTTCAAGCGACGGCTCCACTTGGGTAAGGCAGCTCTCCACCTCCTCTTCCTTTCCCCCACCATGCGCGACAAAATAGGGTGGCATAGCCCCCGTTCTGATCAACTAAGATTTGGCCAAAACCCTAGGTGGTTTGGCCTTGATCTAGGGGTGTTTCCGGCCGGTTCTCTCGGTTATGGCCTGTTTTGGGTTCCTTGGAAGGTGCTGATCCTAGTGGTAGGTAGTTTGGCCCTTGGTTTGACAATTTTCCGGTGGCCGGATTTACTCAACACACCCAAACTCACGATGGCGCGTGGGCCATGGTGTGGCGGTGGTTCTTTGTTCCGTTGCAACCCTCGTGTTGTCGTGAGTGCGTACGTATGTTCGGATTCCGATTCGGACGTCGTTTGGACCTCGAACCAATGTACGTCTATTATGCGTTGTTTGGGTTCGACATGTTCGGACCGTTGGATCAAATCCGAATTCACGTATGTTGTTCCTCGTATTTCTAGGATCGTGTAGGAATTGACGGATCGTGGATCGGAGCCTCGGGTGCTCCGGATCAATGACTTAAAGTTTGAATTAAACCATTACTGTTTTGGTGTGAGTTTAAAATCAATTAAAAATATTTTGATCTTAAATGAGTTTTTGCAGGGTTTTGAGAAATGTATGGTGTTCGTGGATAAGAACCATGTTATTTTATAATTGTATTATGGTGTTCATAAGTGAATGACCATGTAGATATATATAATTAAATATATATTTGGTGATGGATGTATCTTGGTAGAAAACAGTATTTAATGTGAAAATGACATTTATATTGTTTTCGAGTGGGTGGTGTTGTGATTGGAGTAATAGATGTGAGAATGCACTGATTCCTTCAATGGGAAGATAATCGAGGATTTGACCGTGGCAAGTAATTAGGGATTGTAACCTTGGGGTGCGAGGCCCCAAACTAGTTAGAGCTCTAGTTGTCGCCATTACAGTATTTATTATTGTAACACATAGTTACTTGAGGTGGAATTATAAACACGCATCGTGCCATTTCGAATGGTGATGGTATAGGTGTTTGTGCGTATTCTCACTTCTGTTGTCCAAAAGTGACATTGATGGTTGGGTTGCTAATGAATTTTGAAACAGGTTTTGGGTCAGCTAATGACCGGATAGTTCTTAAAAAATAAAAGAATTGTGATTTTGGTGAGTTGGTTGATTATGAGTACCTTGGTTATACAAAGATTGTGGTATGCTAATGAAACTGCATGTGTTTGTATATTATGTGTAAAATGACATATTTATACTGGTGGTTGTGGTTTACTCATACGAGCTGTAGAAAGCTTACCGGGTTTGTTGGTGATGAGCCCGGTACACTATTCAACGGTGTAGGGGCTAATCCTGCAGGTGGTAGAGACCATGAGCAAGGTCACTAAGGTTAGGAGCAGAAGGCTCTTTGGTGTACTTGTAATGTACAAAGTGTGGTTTGAGGTTGTTGGTGAGTTGAGACTTCCGTTGTGTGAAATAAACTCTGAGGAACAGATATATAATAGGTTGAAGTTTCAATTTATTATGTAACCGTTGGAATGTAATATTTGACTCAGAAGAGTTGAGTCAGTATTGACATGGTGGTTCGGAACATGTGGTATTGTATGGAAAAAAGAAAAAAATTCCATGTACATTTATTGAATGTTCCGAGCTTCGCGTGCCCAAATCGGCTTGTTTGTAATAACTAATCAGGTTATTGTTGTTGGAAATTCGGGGCGTGACAACATTAATTAGTATATAATTAGTTGGCTTTGAGGGCATACTACTAACACATAGATAATATATGGATTTCGAGCCTCTGCATTTAGTGATTGTGCATTTACCCGCATTTCATAAAATCTAGACGATTAAACTAAGCCAATACTTGTGAGTATGCCATATCGGCTACAATAAGTTTGTTTCCTTTTTTTTTTTTTTTTCTAAAACTAATGATGTTACCTTCCAACAAAAACGATGTTACCTTTATGAGCATCTTCTTCAACTCCTCTTTTATCTCTCCTCTCTCAACTCTCTGGCTAATCTTCATTTTGTAATGTCTTCACACTCCATTGATATGTTTCTCTATCAATTTAATATGAACGGATTTTGGTTAGTAATCCTTTTTCATTGTGACGTGTGAAAAAACTCTAATAGATAGAATATATTGCATCAATTTCTTGAAGGGAAACCTTAATACGAGAAACTAAAAATCTTATAAGAAAGTTGGGTTTAAAAGTCATGAAAAAAAAAAAGCACAAATGTATTGCAAGTTCCAAATCTACACTTATGGATAGCTTTTCAATTCTAAATCCACTACTACAATTGATTTTTATTGAAAGCTATAGTCATCAACTGCAAATGATTAGGAACATATTCCAATTGATTGCTATTATGATACATATGGCTCAGACCCGACCCACAGTGTGTGTGGGTTGGGCGACGGCACATGGCCCCCAAAAAAATGGGGTCTCCTACACACCTCCAGTCTAATAAGTATACTAGCAAAAAATGTCTTTTATGTGTGAAACTAATGCTTTTTGGACTTTATTTTGAACTTTTTTGGGCCTTTTTCTTTATCTTCTATATAAACAGGCGTTTTTTTTCCCTCAAACTAACCTACTTACCACTTAAATTTGAAACTTTTTATTATAATTTTTATTCAAAAAGAGGTAAGTGTTAAACAGAAAAAGACCTCATTTTTTATTTTTGTCCAGGGCCTCCAAAATCAATGGACCAGCCATGATAGGGTTTGATCATGTAATTGGGGTTAGACTACCTAGAAGCCAAAAGAGGAAAATAAAGAAAAGAAAAAGGAAAGACCAAATTATTAAAGAGGGAAGGGCAAGGAGTAGGTGCAACTGCAGACGAAGATGGAGGGATTCTTAGCCTTTTTTTTGTTTTTTCGTCAAAGGAACTATTAACGTCAGTTTTAAAGAAAACTGCAAACTTAGTAAGTGGCTGATGTGGCATGTTCTCTCTCTCTCTCTCTCTATTTGCACAAATAGAGAAGGAATTATGTACATCGTATTGTACAATCATGGAGAGAGGAAGAGATGGTTTTTCTCATTTATGATTTTGCAGGTTTTATTTTGATGTTTAGACAATAGTATTAAAGATAAGAAATTTGATATTACAAGTTCCTAAGCTTTCTTGAGAGTCACTTATCCCAAATCGAGGGAGGGAGGGAGACGGTGTGGGGGTAAGGGTGTGGTTGCAGCTTGTTGAGGAAATAATAAGGTGCAAATAATTAGTTTTTAGTTTAATACAAGTTTGCTGACATTAAAATCATTAGATTAATCTAATGATTTTATATTTTTTAAATGCGTGTAAATGCACTAATACTAAATGCAAAAGTTTGGAATCCGACCGAAATCTAATAATGAGCGTCCCTGTTAATGATCTGTTTAATTACGAGTGTTTGTGGTAGAGTCAAAAGGGAAGACTTTGTGTGCTTAGTTGTTTTTTTCCTTTGTTCTTTTTTGTCGTTATCCACAGCTAGCCTTTGGCACACGGCAATTGTTTTTTGTTTGGTTCTTTTCTTTAGTTTTTTAATTGTAAAATTAAGAAAGAAAAAATGTGTCTAGTTATGTTGTATGAAAATAGGACGTAAGTTCTCATTTTGTTTTTTATTTTTTTTAAAAAAAATTGATATGAAAAAGTGTTAATTGCCAATTGGTTTTATTTTGTTTTTTATTTTAGTTTTTTCATTTTAGAACTATAAAAGAGAAAATGGGTGTGGTTGTGTCCTGACGTTGAGTAGTTTTAGAATTATAAATATTCAAAATATTAATGGTTTTGAAGGTAGGGGACTAAATTATGAAGTTTTTCTTAGTTCAAAGACAACCAATGGTTCTTAAAAAAGAAAACCCTTTAATATGACTTATTTACTTTTAACAAAAGCACTGCGTAGAGAAGCACTTTCAAACATAACTTAACATGTTGTGTATATATTTTCTGCAGTCAGTAACTGAAATTAATTACAATTATTGTAGATAAGAATGAATGATTGAGTTGATCCGAGGAGGATAGTAGCTGGAAGTTTTCTAATGTTGACAAATGTGACAACACTTAATGAGTAGGGCATACACTTAATGAGTGGATTCCCATCATTTCAATTTTAAAATTCTCCTCCAATTGATTTGTATAATTTTTTTTTTCATGCTTGAAAACGTGATCAAGTGAAGAAAAAAAAAACTTTGAATTCCATAGATTAGTCATTATATATTTATATTTCAATCTCAAAACCACCAACTATACTTTGGAAAGTCAAAGGGCATTTTCGTCCATGGGTTAAATATGTGCGCACAATATATCTGCCATTTTCCAAATTTTGAAGTAATATATTTGCAATTTGGCAGTTGAACATTTTAAAAATAATCAGAAAATGAAATTATATTTGCAATTTGGCATAGTTATTGAGTTTAAGTTGTGCCTTATTTTCCACACCAAAAAAAAAGGAAGAAAAAAGTTGTGCCTTATTTTATTGATACTTTCTTTTGTTGGTTGTATACGTATTCGTAAATAAAAGTCAATATAAACGCCATAGATTTGTGAGTTATACGTACGTTTCCTATGAAGATGAAAAGTCAATAGTGTGTTTGTTGAAGAAACTCACAGGGAGTAGTGGGAAAACAAAAGAATTAACCACTCCAAAAGCAGTTAGCAATGACGTTTAATTAACATGTGATTCATTGCATCAAAACTAGCTAATGGTTTACAAATTAAAGCCACATAACGGCCAACCTTTTTGGTTTAAATTATGTACGCACTATTCTTTTTTTTTATTTTTTATCAAATTATATATATATGTGTGCGCGCGCTATTCTGTTTGCTGCTACAACACGGAGAAGGTAGGCATTAAAAACCACCATTCAAACATATATGTACGTAGTTAGGTATTCTTTATCCAAAAAAAGTTATATATTCTACACATTTACATTTATGTAAAGAACCATTCAAAATCGTATAGCACAATGAACATATAACTCAGATGATTAAGAGCAGTTATTTTTAATTTACATCGGAAACCTTGTGAAGTTAATCATGCTTTCAATAAAATAATTTGATGGTATAATTAATATGGTGATGAAGATCGGTCAAATGGTCAACTTATTTTGCCTGTTCAACTCTATAAGCTGAACCTGGGAAGACGGTGATTAAGACAAACCCTAGCTAGCCTTTGAATCTAGCGCCAAGACAAGTTGCTAGGTTATTAAATGCATGCAATGCAATGGACCTACGGCATTGATAAAGTTTAGTTGAGAACTTGAGAGGTAAATGCCTTTGAGTTTGGGCAAGTGTGCATTCCATGTAGTTTCCAATTAATGGGAATGGGACTTGAAATCATCAACATCGTCTGGCGTGTGGCCGTTTTTTGATGAAGTTTAACTAATTGATGATAATTAACTTTTCTCAAGTTGCATATAATTAATATAATTACAAGTGGATTATTTATAATCACTAGTAATCAAACATGGCAAATGGTATGAACCTGGAAATTAAATTCCTTCAATCTTCATGATGCAAGAAAATATGATCAAGTGTAAAGTGTAAAAATTGTACTAAGCTACTTATATAACTCACGATGCAATGTATAAAGTGTAAAAATTATAATAAGCCATTATAAATGTAAACTAATAAAATGTATTACAACTAAAAACGAAATTTTAGTATATTCAATCATATTGCACTGATTAGTAAAGATTTTTTACGCAATAGTGTTTGTTAGCGTCCATTTTATTCACTCTAAATCACTCAAACCCATTATGGAATTAAGTTATTTCAGTTCTTTTTTCATCAAACTAGTAGATAATTGATTAATGAAAATCTCTAAAATTTCATTAAAAATATCCATGTATTTGTATAATAATTTTCATAGGGTTTCACCAATCCATAGTGTATGTAATTAACTTCGTTGAATTTCATCCAATGACTTAGAATTTGGCAAGACATTCCTTATTAGTTGAAATACTAACGGGTAAAAACATACTTATAAAATAAAATAAATCTGCTAGTAAGATACCATGACATGTCCATTTAAGATATCATGTATTCCAATAATATGGAACGTCTATTTTGAAATTTCATTCATAGATTGACATAATAATTTCAAGAAAATATTAAGAGGTCGACCTTTTAAATCAATAAACAATTCTAATTTTAGTGACTGTTTACAGAGATGATAGACCTGAAAGATTCTTGGTTCAAATCATTATATCACAGTAGCCATAATTCAACCTACTTAATATATTTGATATATATAAAGGCATCATATTCATTTTTTGGCCTTGCAACTTATTTTTGCGATTTAATTAATCGAATTTAGGGTAACTACATAATACGATGCTTAAGATGACTTTAAAAAGAAGTACTAACCACATGTCTAAGAGTGGTTAAGGCCGTACCACATCACGAGAGAGAGAGATTGTCAAAGCCGGCATAACTGACCACCGACCCCTCCAAATCTTAAAAGAAAACAAACCAAGACTTTCTCAAAGTCAATTTTCATCCCCACTCTTGTATATATTAGCCCTCCCTTCGTCCCTTACCTAAAAGCCAACTAATAATCCTAACTCTCTCTCTCTCTCTCTCTCTCTCTCTCTCTCTCGAAATGGGCAATGCGGTGTCTCCATGTTTTCAACAGAAAACAAACTTAGCTGTAAAAGTTATATTTTCAGAAGGAACCACAAGACTCCTCAGAGGAAAGCACATAGCTGGAGAGATCATGTCCGAGTTTCCAGACCAAATGGTTTGCCATGCGGACTCTTTCTTCATCGGCCACCCCGTCCCGGCGTTAGCCATAGACGATGAGCTCATTCATGGACAGACCTACTTTGTTCTCCCCCTTGATTGCTTCGCATGCAGTGTCCTCTCAGCCTCCTCCCTCGCCGCCTTAGGGTCGTCCTCAAGCCCCAACAAGAAGGCTCCAATTAATTTCGGAGAGTCCCCGTTCGAGTACATAAAGGGTTCGAACGGGAAGGTCGTGATCAAGGTGGTGCCAGACTTCATAACAAGGCTAATTACAAGAGCTAATAGTAAGGAAATTGAAGGGTCGCCTGTTACTAGCCCTAGCAATAGTTTTCTTTGTAGCACGCCTGAGTTGCAAAAGCACTATGAACAGCTTGTTGGGTCTAAAGAGCAAATGTGGTCGCCTAAGCTTGATACCATCTCTGAATATAAGGTTAGGTTTTCACCATGCAAATTCTTAGGGCTAGAGTGGAAACAGAAAGAGAGTGAAGTCATGTAATTGTTTAAGCTCTTTTATTAATTTACTTAGAAGACAGAGATTTGCTAATTGTACAATTCATGAGTTGTAAAAAGTTGATTATATAATGAACATAAATCTAGAATTTGGGCCAAACTGGATCGTGGCTTTTATATAATTTTCCTATGATATGCAGATATATCCTCATCTCATGCTCAAATTGAAGCTTTACCAATTGAAAATTCTGATCATATATACCCCACTAATCTTTCATACAGAGCTTGATCATATTATTAGCCAAAATCTCTTTCGCTTAAAGGAACATCGGTTACATGATCCTATTTTCTTTCAAATTCTTAACATAATTATTCTAATACAGATCCAATTCATGATCTCTTAGGGAATCTTGGAGATCTAAGGTTTCTCTTATTACGTACAACGGAATAGAAATTATAATAAAGCCTCCTTTTTCTGGAAAATGGAAAAGTTAAAAAATCAACTTACACAAGTGCATGAAAAAATGCAAAATTGTCCTTCTCAAGATTTATTTTGGCAAGAAAATAATTTTGTCACTAACACTAAAAATCTTCGTTTAGAGGAGGAAACGTATGAGAATTTATTGAAAATAGCCAAAACTTGACCCCTAATTTAAAAAATGCCAGTTTTTGTTAAAAATTTCAAATATAGCAAAAAACTCACCTAAATAGATACAAATGCCCTCAAATTTAAAACCAACATAACCCTAAAAAAGAAAACTATTAGATTGGGAATCTTTGTATGTACATTTGTAGAGAGTTTGTTCACAGATGTATTGCTACCCTAGTCAAATGGTGAGTGCAGTTCTTCCTTGATTCTTAGTTCAGTTTCTTCTTCATTTATTCTTCATACTATATTTTATTACATATAGGGCAGACATCCAAAAATATGTATCAAAGGTATGAAAATCCTCATATTTTATGGTCATAAAATATGTTACTAAACACACTTGCTCATTGGATGTTATTCACTGCCATCATCAACCTGCAAGTAGTTATCTTATTGGTCAGTGCATAAAGTCTAAGTATGAGGGTGTATCACGAGTACATAGACCTCACGACATCATGGAGGATATGTGTGAGGACATGGGTGTGAGTATAAGTTATGTGAAGGCATGGAGAGCTAGGGAACATGCATTGGAGTTGGTTAGTGTTAGTAGTATGCCCTTAAAGCCAACTAATTATATGATAATTAATGTTAAGGACATCTTTTGCAATGACTTGTTAAGTTATTCATGTGTAAGACCAATTGTTTTCAACCATGATATTTGGTTTATTATCATAACAGTAAAACAACTATAGTCATAGGAAAATATAAAAGTGGGCATGAAAACTATGTAATGAGATTACATACATCGAGACTTATCATGGTCCAAAAATATGTTCCTGGTCATAGGCGTATCAATTGGGCGTTGATATTCTGCAAAAACCGGTACACACAGTATTATCTCTATATGTAAAGAATGACAAGGTTTGAAGCCATTGAGTGTGGCAACACCTAGATATGTGTGTAGGTGCTTGTAGGAGAACAAGTACATTGAACGGGATCAAATACATGAGTTATAGTATGGAAGTCTTTACTCACATGTCAAACTAGAACTCATAGTGGTGCAAACTAATCCTTAGACCTGAGACATTATAGATGTCTTGTGGCTATGTTGTTAGTCTTTGAGGACACTATATAGTTGTGTTGAAGCATACATGACTTAAAGGTGTTTATCAAGACCCTTAAACTCATGGAGGCAAATGAATGTACAACAAGGGATCTTTACTCTCATTAAGGAGAGAGAATGCTCCAGGATATAATTGGTCAAATCTCTGCACAGAGTAGTGGATAAGATTTGAAAGAAGAGGTTTTCAAATCTTACCAGGATAATCATATAAAGGAACAATTTACATTAGGATATTTGACATTTGATTCCATTATCCAATAATGTGAATAAGGAGTATAATATAAGAGAATGATTCAATTGCACGGTCATTCCAATATGAATAGGTTCTTTCACAACGTCTTATTTAGTTCAAATAACCATGACTCGATGCTAGGCATCAACCATGGTTTGTGGAAGTCCTAAAAGGTTCAAATTAACCTTTACTAATTGGAAGAATTAAATTGTGGAATTTAATTCGTATGTCAACTCTGAGGAGTTGAGTCAACCCACTACCTTACTAAAGGGAACCTATGAATCGCACACTAAAAGAATGTGATTAGAGGTACAAATGAAAAGAAATTAAACGAGGAGACACAAGTCAATGGTCAATGATCAAATGTCAAAGTCAACGGTCAAAAGTCAACATGTTGAGCGGAGCAATTGACCAAAGTCAAATAGTTCAACCAAATTCAAATAATTATAATTTAAGAGTTAATTATGGAATTAATTTTGACATATATATTGGATTGGGTTTTTAGATATGATTTAAAAGAAAAGGGACAAACTAGCCCAAAAGGCAATTGGGAGTGTTATGAGATAACACTATCTATGGACCCAAAAATGGAGCGCCAAACCCACCAAAATTTCGGCCAAAGGGGAGAGAGTTTCTCCCCCCCTTCTCCCCCTTGTATGTGTTGTCCTATAAAAGCTAAAGTTAGGTGGAAGACCTAGCTAGGGTTTTGGCTTATCATCTTTTGGTTGATGTGTGAGTACAATCTTTAGCCTCTCATCTTTCATGAGCTAAAATTGGTCCAACCAAGAGGTAGTCTAGCATCTAAGGCCTCTTGGTTGTCTTCTCTTCATCTCTAAAAGCATTTGGTGTGGTGAGGTAGAGGGATTCTACTTTGGAGCCTTAAGGTGAAGGAGTTTAAATCAAAGAAGGATAAGAAGGCCTTTCCAAAAGGTGATCATTCTTGGATTTCCAAGAAAAGTCTTCAAGGGTAAAATCTTATGCCTTTTCTCTCTTTTTCTTTTGGCACTCAAAGAGACTAGATTTTAAAGATACTTGGCTGAAATGAAATAGGCTTAGCTCAACTTGAATAAGTAAAATTAATGCACCATTTAGAATGTTTTTGTGTTATAAGTTGTGGCTAAATTCATTTCCAACTCATGAGATCCAAAATGTTTCCTTCAAGTGGTATCAAGAGCCAAGGTCTAGTCTCTTTATGCCTTTTATTTTGATTATTGGTTTTAATATGGGCTTAATTCAAACCTATGTGATATATGTGCTATATTTTCTTTTTCATGTCACTTATTCATGGGATATGAGATATAGGTGAATGAGTTGGAATATGAAAAGAAAAAAAATCAAGAGAGAGCACATAGGGGTGGCGGCAAGGGAGGGTATTTTTGTGCATGTGTGTTTCTATGTGTGAAATGTTTACATGGTTGTGTTGGTCTTGAAATTCTAAGCATGAATATGATTTTTGCATGAATTTAGAATTTTTGTGTGAATTATGAAGTGTCATAAAAATTGTGATGACCCGGACCCAATTTATAAATAAAATGAATGAATTAATTTAGTTAATTAATTTGGATAATTAAAAATGAATTAAAAGGAATTAAATAAGAATTATTGGAATTTAATAACTAAAGGGGCATTTTGGCCAACGATATTTTCGGGACGGAATTTGGCGAAACGAGTTGCGCCATTGCGTCCGGCTCGTCGAAACGAGTCCGTTGACAGGCGGCACGTCTCAATACGAGCTTCGGATAGTTTTGAGGACATAATGGTCATTTTTAATTTTGAGGAAAATCTGATAAAGCCACGTGGGCCAATCAGATCTGGTCTTTTCTCTCTCTTTCCTCCCCCGCGATACCCTCTCTCTCCATCAGCTCTCTCACTCTCTCTCCTCGTTGCCGGCGAACCAGACCACGGCGACACCTGAGACCACTCCTAAAAGCTCCAGCTCGTCGTCCAGATCACAACCCACCGGAGATCCTCGCCGATCATCGCGATTTTCGCCGAAAATTGCTACTGGTTCAAGCCGCAATTTCACGGCGTCGTTCCGGCGCCACTGTCAACCAACTCCGGCGAATAAGGTATGAAACTCGATCTCCTTTTCACGCTCGTGCTATCTGTATAGCTGGAATTGAACGATTTGGCATATTTTTCATTTGATCCAAAACCCAGATCTGGCCATTGAAAATCCGGCCAGTTGCCGTCCTTTGGTGAGGTTGGTGAAGAAGGATAAAACGCTCAGGGTGTCGTGATGAGGAGCGGTGAGAGGCGGTGACGAGTTTTCTCGACTGCCGGAATTGCTCAACACACCCACCACCCACAGTGGCGCATGTGGCGGCGCGTGGTGGTGGTGTGGTGGTGGTTCTTTGTCCCAACGCGACCCTTGTGTCGCTACGAACGCGTGCTCGGATTGCGATTCGGACATCGTTTGACGATCGAACCAGCGTACGCCTATTGCGCGTTTCGTGGTTCGATGTATTCGGACCTTTGGATCGAATCCGAATCCACTTATGTTGTTCCTCGTATTTCTAGGATCATATAGGAATTGAAGGATCGTGATTTGGAGTCCCGGATGCTCCGGATCAATGACTTGAACCTTGAATTAAATCGTAACCGTCCGATCGTGCGATCGTGAGCAATCCGACTGTCCGATCGAGACCAAACTTTCAGGACACATTGTGTTAGGTCGTGTTGAACCTGTAGGAACTTTCGAATCTAAGTTTGGAGGTCGTGGGACCTACGGCCCAGTTTGACCTAGTCGGGTTAGTTTGACCAAGTTTGACCGGGGTTGACCGAGCGTCTCCCGAGGTCGCCTTGCCACGTAGTTGACTTTGTTGGACTTCTAAGAACGTCTGGATCGATTTGGAGGTCGTGGGCCCAGCGGGCCAGGATTGACCAAAATGGGTTGACCCTGAGTCTTCCGGGGCGGTCCCACTGGTTAAAAGAGGTAGTTTGACCTTAGAATCTTTAGTACGACATACGTGCACGTTAAGTCGGGTTTTGGTAGGGTTTGAGTGTAAGGTTCTCATTTCGGTTCGATGCCTAATCCAATCCTCGTATCTATCGCTTTAGGGTTATGCAGCGTAGGACCAACGGTGAGTGGACTTTGTTTTCAAATGAGCATGATTTGGATGAATTGCATGAAATGCATAAAAAGAGATTTAATTGTTTTAAATCTTGAATTTGATAACGTTATAAGTCTTGACTTGACTTTGGTTGTTTTATATTAAAAGATTATGCATATGTGGTTTTTGCATGATTTGGGTTTCCAACATTTGTATGTGCGGCCCTGATGTTATATTTTATTAGTATTTATACCTTTGGGTATTGAACGGGACGTGGTGAACGCCCGGTGGTTTTCGTATTGGATTTTGATTATATAAATGAGCTATATTAAGCTTGGAACCGTTATATTATATTTTAATTATATAATTGAATATTTGGACGTTAGTATAGTCCGTTTGATTACGTATTCGGTTTTGGCGTTTAAAACCTTATGATTAATAATACTTATACTTTGATTTTATATATATATATATATGACTACTTTGAGGAAATACTTGAATAATGAGAAATGGTTATATGTATATGTATATATATATATATATATCCACTTTGTTATGGGGTTTTGGGGACGTTTAAACGTCCGGACATATATGTATACGGAATTGGACTTTCGGTTGTATTTTTAAAGGATTGTTATGTATATTATATATATATATATATATATATTGAATAAACGTTTCGGGGTTGGATATTATACTTTTAAGAATAGTTATCTATACTATTATTTTGGGACTTATGTAGTTTGGATTTGGATTTGATGTTTTATAGACTTGAGAGTGGAATATGGTTTTAAAAATGAAAATGACGTTTTAATGGATTTTGGATTGTTATGTGGTCGTTTGACCCTTGTGATTATTTTGAATATAGAAATATATGTTTGGACGGTGATGTCCTAATTTTGAGTATTTATATTGGTTAGTTGACTGATGGACTTGTTTATATCCTGGTGTCTGTTGTTTTGGGGTTGGGTACATGTGTTTGATTTGTTGGGAATTGGATAGTGATTGGTTATGTATATATATATATATGTGTGTGTGTGTGTGTGTGTGTATATACTGGTGATCATGTGGCGATTGATGTGTGTACAGTTAGCACCTTGTATTGTACCTCCCCCTATTCTGATACTGATGATCGCATGGCAATTGATATGATATGGTTACCTGGATTTGGTATGGTTCGATCTGGTGCATACCTTAACGGGGTGTAACACAAGTCCGAATCCTTTGAAATAATTTTAGAGTATTCAAGAATGTATAAAAGAGAAGCATATCGTCAATAGTATTAAAATCCTAGATTAGATTAAGGAAAGAAATACTAAAGGATAAACGTTCCCTAAGTAGTACTAAAGAAACATGGCATCATATCATAATGGAATTCTCTCCTCGAGAAATTGAACCTTAATGGTTTTGGTTCTTTCCATAACTGATTAATTGATATCCTATTAGGATAAGCACGGTTAATGGCAACATACATGCCAAACCTAGTACCTTCCAAAGAACTTCATGAGAAGTAGTTGTAATGAAAGCCGAATCTTAATAATGTTAAGATTTGAAGTTGTCAAAGATATCAAAGGGGTTGATATGTATAAGCTTAGAGCTAAACCTATTGAGTATATATTTGTGGAATGTCTAAAAGGAAACTTTGGGACATTACTTCTATCAACCGACAAGCAATAGTTGTTTCTTGAATCATACGCTATATTCCTTGCAAGAGGACTAGCTTAAGATAGGTAACTACAACTCAAGTGACAACTTAGTTCTAAGAAAAGCTCCGAGTAGTTCAAATTGGATCCAAGAACCATCTTAGAAGAATGGGAAGATCGTTCTAAACTAAAATGAGGAAATGTATGAAATCTACTCATATTAAATGGCATTAGACCATAAAATCTAAATTGAATTCTATGCATGCTGGGCAAGTCTGGACTCTAGTTGACCCGTCACAAGGAATTGTACCTATTTAGACCATATATATATATTTTTTTGGGAGTGTGAGGTAAAATAAAAACTAAAACTAAAAATTTAAATATCAAGAAACATGATAATTGAACACAAACTTCTATTTAAACCAAAGTAATTTACATTGTAATTTTACAAGCAAAATAACAGGAAAATAAAAGACTTAACAAAACATCCAAAACTATTCACAACTCGTTCTTCTTGTTTCCTCGTCACAAACTAAACTTCAGATTCAAAACCTGCAATAGATTCAATAAGGGGTGAGCACTACATGCTCAGTAGGGGTTCTATGTCTTATGTGATTAGTGAGATTTATAATGTACAATTTATGCAATGCATGAATGAATTTCAGTTCTACCCAACCCGTTAATCTATATAATAGGGCAAGCAAATTTGCATGTCCCATACCATGCATTTTACCACCGTGATTCCGAATGCCCCATTATATAAACTAACACCCATCTTAGTTATCCCATAATTCCCCTTTTGCTAGTCATCTTGTCTATACCATTGATCTCCAAGCCCAAATCACCCAATTGACAATTATACCGCCGATTTCCTAATCTACTGTGCACACGGGCTCGCCTGAACTTGGTCCCTACAATGGTCAGACTCAACTACACAAAAGATCCTTCCCATTGCCCTCTTTTCCATAATTTCTTTATCACCCAAGAATTCCAACCACCACCGATAACATATGAACATGTCAACATTAATCAAATTATAATGATAATTGACAACATGTAAACACCCAATATCAAGGATAATAATCAAATAATATTATCAAGCATAATATAGTGTTCACAATATTTAATTAAATCAATTTATGTAAAGCCTCCCCAAGAAAAACCCCTACCTCAAATCCAAAGCTATTGTATAACTCCCAGTCCACTACTACAAAAATCGAAATAGACGACGGTAATTCACCGTCGTGTATTCGGTTTTTCAACCGTCGTGAAATCGACCGACATCTTTTGATGCATAAAACCACGACGGTAAATTACCGTCGTCTATTATTTGTAAAGACGACGCTTTTTACTCAAACCGTCGTTGTTTTTATGTAAAGACGACGGTTTTTTAAAAAAACCGTAGTGGATTCTTTGTAAAGACGACGGTTTTTGTAAAAAAACCGTCGTTGTTTAGAGGTAAAGATTGTTAATTATAGGAATAAAGACGACGGTTATTTATAAAAACCGTCGTGGATTGTTTGTAAAGACGACGGTTTTTTACAAAAATCGTTGTGGATTGTTTGTAAAGACAACGGTTATTTATAAAAACCTTTGTGGATTGTTTGTAAAGACGACGGTTTTTTATAAAAACCATCGTTGTTTAGAGGTAAAGATCGTTAATTATAGGAATAAAGACGACGGTTTTAAAAAAAAACCGTCGTGAATTGTTTGTTAACTAATCTTTATTCTACAACAAACATACTTCTTACCAATTAAATATAAATATTCAATTGATACATGGTAATTAGTAATACAATCTTTTCCTAACAAGACCTATGTACTCCTAATCCAAGCCTTCCTCTCATCCAAACATACAAATGATGCACAATTGAAGTATCCTCCATCATCCCCGCAAATAAATCAAAATGACAGAAAGATAAAAAAGTTAAGATTATAAACAAATAAAATTAGGTGATAGAGAAATTTTATAATTGGACTATATTTCCATAGAACTACATGGTTATATGCCAATGGTATAACTATGGGCAACAGAAAGTATTCGGAAGGTGCAAATCGTTAGTCTAGCACCAAAGACGCTTAACTTCCTCAAGAAAGAGGCAATCGAACATCATCAACCTCAACCTCGAAGAGAAGACAAAACCAAAATAAAGTAGGACAAGCATATGAGATTAGGGTTTGTACTTACAGAGACTCGAGCTCAGTATATCACCAATGCTTTGGGAGGGAAAGCTCAATCTGATATGATGGAGAATGGAGAGCGAAAACTAAAAGGTTAGAATTTGAGTTGAAGAGAGATAGCGAAATGTTATATAGGGTTGAGGGCAAATTTTGAAAATTGAGGATGGCGCTCAAATTTTTCAAATGACCGCGTTTTTAAAGACGACGGAAAGTAAAATACAACCGACGTATAATTTGACAATATAAACGACGGTGTTTAAATAATAGGGCCGTTGTAAAACTTTACTACGTCCGTCGATTAAAGAAAACATCGTTGTAAATACTTTTTACGACGCTCACCATAAAACCTTCATTTTAAATAAAAAATAAATAAGAGGGCTATGGTTTTCCTGGGATTCAACGCTGCGTTACCAAGGCCGTAATTGACCAAAAGCAGTTGAGAGGAAACCGGCGTCGTTTTAATAAACTCTAAAACCTAAACCCTAAACCCTAAACCCTAAACCCTAAACCCTAAATCCTAAATCCTAAACCATAAATTTTACAAAAATTATATAAAAACACAAGTATGCAAAAATAAACTAAAAATTGCAACGGACTCCCTACGACAATGCCTTCTATATTAAAAGGCTAAAATCAGGATTTCATATATTTTTATTTATGGCCACCAATGGATCACATAAACCTTAGGGTTATGTTGTGAAAGTATAAGGACTATTGTGCTTTGTAAACAAACAATTTTGAATTCTCTTATCATTTGTAATTTTTATAAAAAAAATTACATTTTTCAAAGCTTTAGGGGGAAGACAATCTCTCAATGATAGAATAGTAGTTGTCGGTTTAATTTTTAAATTTATTAAGAATATTATGAAATAAATAAATAAAAACCGACGCCTTAGACGATTTAGACGTCGTATTGTTTTTAAACACCGATGTTTATTGTTGTTACAACATCGCTTTAAAAGAAATTAATGTCGTTGTAAGTTATAAATGTCGACATATTTTAAAGTTACAACTTCAATCTTTTATTATTAGTAAACGATCCAAATTAATTTAAGAACGATGTAGTTCGAACATTTTACATGACACGTCTCTATTTTTGCTGACGTGGTATAATATAATAATATGTCTCCCATTACAAAAAAGCGCCTTTTATTTTATAACATTCAACGTCGTAATTATTAAATAAACCATCGTGGATTGTTTGTAAAGACGACGGTTTGTTTACAAAAATCGTCGTGGATTTTTGTAAAGACGACGTTTTTTTAAAAAAAGGTCGTGGATTGTATGTATGGTTTTTATAAAAACCGCCGTGGATTGTATGTAAAGCCGACGGTTTTTTTAAAAACCGCCGTGGATTATATGTAAAGACGACGGTTTTTATAAATAACCTTCGTGAATTGTATATAAAGACGACAGTTATTTTACAAAAACCGTCGTGGATTTTTGTAAAGATGACGGTTTTTAAAAAAACCGCCGTGGATTATATGTAAAGACGACGGTTATTTATAAAACCGCCGTGAATTGTATATAAAGACGACGGTTATTTTACAAAACCGCCGTGGATTTTTTGTAAAGATGACGGTTTTTTAAAAAACCGTCGTGGATTATATGTAAAGACGACGGTTATTTTACAAAAACCATCGTGGATTTTTTTGTAAAGATGACGGTTTTTTTAAAAAAACCGTCGTGGATTGTTGTAAAGACGACGATTTTTTTATAAAAACCGTCGTGGATTTTTTTGTAAAGACGATGGTTTTTTTACAAAACCGTCGTGGATTATATGTAAAGACGACGGTTATTTGATGTTCAAAACGGCGGTATTATATGTAAAACGTCGTCTATAATTACTACGTCGGTATATTTACACATACCGACGTTGTTTATTTGTTATCTGTTTTCTTATCGGATTGGCATGTTTCATAAGACGACGCTTTTAAAGTTTCATGCGTCGTGTTTTAAAAATACCCAAATGAATTTCCAATTTTTAGGTGTTTTAGTTTCTAATCCATGTCGGTTTTTATATTACCGTCGTCGTTTAAAATTTAACGACGGTATTTATTTTGTCCGTCGTTGTTTTACCGACGTCTATTTCGATTTTTGTAGTAGTGGTCGCAAGTCCAAACACTTTTGAGTTTCTCCAAAATCTCACCAAACTTTAGTTCTCACTCTTTTTTCTTTGTCTACGAATTTTAGGAAACTAAAGCAATTTTAAGTGAAGAACTTATGATACAAGAAGTATTAGGTAGTGCTATTTATAGGAAGCTAAAGTCGGCAAAGTCCAAATAATAGATATAGATGAAAGCTAATATTGTGCCACACAACTAGTCTATAGTTTCCTAGACTACTTGGGTGGCTTGAAAGTAATCTGCCACCCCAAATATAGCCCTATGTGTTGGCTTTGTAGAGTGCTTAGTGAGCACTCTCAAATTAAGGTTATATATATAAGAATACCTACTATGCTTACACCTCCTGCTTACATATTCCACCTCATGCTTTAACAAGATTTGAAGACTATATATTTGCAACACGTCAATTTTTAACAGAATGCTTAGCAAGCATAAAGGCCTTTGTAAAGTATAAAATATATAATAAATATTATATAGGGTTGATATGAGTTAACATAATGAAAGCTATGCAATAAAATTTGATAAGATAGGCTATACTAGTTTATAACCAGACTCATATCACGTGGCTTGCAATAAATATATATTATTAATTATATAGTGAAAGCTTATATGAATTAACATAGTGAAAGCTATGCAATATATATTATTAATTATATAGTATGCAAAGATTAAATATTAATATGTACAAATATATACATTTTATTTTTATTTTTTTAAAATACAGGGTTTCACAAAAGCCGACCTTTATAGGGATTGGACAAATTGTTGCACAAGGAATGCGTCTAATTAGGATGTCTCATCACATGCTGAATAAAAATGTGATAGATGTTCATGGGGTGAGCTATTTATGCCATCAAATTTATCAAATATGGGCCATTGATAACCATTCGGGAATGGGATGGCGTCGTAGTGAGAAGGGTAGGTCTTTCGATACCCTAGAACAGCAGGTGCCATGGACATTTGGAAATCTCGAATCCCCTCAGCAATTAATGCCTCTATGTCGTTTGGGGAAATATTGTTCGTAGAGCTCTCTTCTTTTTCCTCTTTTCTTTCTTGATCATGGGTCATGAACTCATGCGCTTTGCCCTTATCTTGCTCACCCACGGTGGCTTTTTCCATCAATCGAGCAGATAGTAATGCTATTTTAGCATCCTTCTCTGCTAACTTATGGTGCATTTCCCTTCGCAGGTCTTGCATCATTTCTTGTATTAATGGCAACTGGTCATCCGTATTTGAAGTACCAGTCATCATGACTTGCATGCTTTCCATTCTCTCATGAAGTTTGAACCCTTGGGATCCTATGCAATCATTCTCTTGAGTTTGAGACATGGGATCGTCATAGAGAGGATTCCATAGCAAATATTTGTCCAAGTGGGTTGAGTTTAAAGCTGATAACTCGGGAATAATCATACCCAGCAAGTGTCGAGATTTGGAACAGGTCAATGGACCCATGTAAAACCTCAACTAATTTTGAGGTTTTGGGTCTGCCCCCTGTGATATGGGAATTTGATTCCTTAAAGTATCAGTCGTCTTCGCCTTTTGCATGAGCTTCCTTTATGGATGCGGTATGTTCACCATCTTCCTTTTCATGATGATGGCTTTGCTTTTACCCTTGGAAGAACACGGGTAAATCTCTTATGATGTGGATTCCACAACATGGGCTCTAGGGCTTGACAGAGGTTCTCGCTTACGGCCACCATTGGGCTTGTCCTAGAAAGATCGGATAAAATCGCCTCAATAGATTGCTTCTTTGCTTCTTTCTTCCTCAAAGCACGAACAACCTTCTTTCTTGCATTTCGAATAGCGTTCTTATATGATGTTTTCTTCAGTTGGGTCTCGACAACCTTAGGAGTGGCATGAGGCCTAGCCCTCTGGATGGGCTTTGGAATAGCGCATTTCATGAGGCTCTCACCAACAATGAAAGTTTTTCTGAACGCGTTCCTCGTAGTTTCGATCTTGTGGAAGAAAATTGTAACTTGTGGTGCCATCGTTTATTGGGTTTTGTTAACCTTTGGCAAACACAAATTAATAAAAACATTATTCACCATATGATTGGAGATGAAAAGGAAAATGGGTCCCACTAGGCATGCCAAAAGTTATGTTGAAGGAAAATGTGAACACCCCAACATAATTTCACCACGATTATTTAAATAATGGGGTTTTATAATTTTTAGGTTCGACCCATTCGAGATGCAGTGTCTCTTAATTACAATCCCTTGCTTCAAGAGAATACCCTTGATTCCATCATAAAGAAACAGAATGTGTGTGTTTGACTTTTGCAGTTGCTCACAAGTCGAACCTTAGGGTGCCTACGTATCCTTTGCGGGAAGCAAGCCACTCGTAGTTCAAAGAATTGCAATGAATAAATGGCTCATTGCAAAGGGGGATTTGAATGAATTTGATTGAAAAGTATTTTAGTGAATTTACTTGAATAAACCAGGGATTCGATATGGAATTGTGTTTGGGGCGAATTTGGTTAAGAATAAACCAGGGATTCTGTTTGGATTTAAGATTTGGGCGGTTGCATCTAGATTGAGCATCTAGACTGCCTAAGTACCCTTTCAAAGGGATCAAACCAACGTAGTTCCAAATTGATTTGTATGGAGATGGATATGATTTGTGAGAATTTGGTTGATGTAACCAGTGATTCGAATTTGGTTGCCGTTGCATCTATTGAGATGCTAGACTCGCTACGCACCCTTGATGGGATCGAACCGACGTAGTTCCAATTTGGTTAGGATAAACCAAGGATTCAAATTTGGTTGCGGTTGCGTCTATTGGTATGTTAGACTGCCTACGCACCTTGATGGGTTCAAACGAACGTAGTTCCAAATTGCGATTAGTGAATGACTCATTGCACTCGGAAAAGTGTTTAGGTGACTTTGGTTAAGATAAACCAGGGATTCAAATTTGGTTGCGGTTGCATCTATTGGGATGTTAGACTGCCTACATACCCTTAATGGATTCAAACCGACGTAGTTCCAAAGTGATTTGAATTTGGTTACGGTTGCATCTATTCGTATGCTAGACTCGCCTACGTGCCGTGATGGGATCAAACCGACGTAGTTCCAAAGTGATTTGAATTTGGTTGCGGTTGCGTCTATTGGGATGCTAGACCTTCTACGTCCTTAATGGGATCAAACCGACATAGTTCCAAATTGCGATGAGTGAATGACTCATTGGACTCGAAAAAGTGTTTAGGCGAATTTGGTTATGAAAAACCAGGGATTCAAATTTGGTTGCAATTACGTCTATTGTATGTTAGACTGCCTACGTACCCTTGAAGGGATCAAACTGCCGTACTTCCAAATTGCGATGAGTGAATGACTCATTGCACTCGGAAAAGTGTTTAGGCGAATTTGGTTAGGATAAACCAGGGATTCAAATTTGGTTGCGGTTGCGTCTATTGGTATGTTAGACTGCCTACGTACCCTTGATGGGATCAAACCGACGTAGTTCCAAATTGATTTGGAAATTAATGGGTAAGTATGGCCCACTAATTGAGAATTGGTGTCTTTGAAGACAATTTGGTGATTTTGAAATTTTCATAGGTTGATGGCCCATGAGAAAATTTTGATGGTTTTGTACCATTTTCTTATTGTTAATGTCCAAGAAAAATAATGAGCAATTTTGATGAACCCACTAATTTTCTACAATTGACATTTGCATTTGGACAAAAAAAGGTTTGAGGATTTAAAATTGATCCATTAACCATATACTAGGCAATTTGGGCCTCTGTAAATTTAATGTGCTTATTTGGATCACCCATTAACTATTTTGGGCTTTTGAGAATTAATGGGCAATTTTTTGACAACCCATTAGTTTATTTTCAGGCCTTGACCCCCTTTTTTTATCAGTTGGCCCATGAGCAAGGAGTCCACATCAGAGAGGCTTTGAGATCCAACTGCCAATTGAAGCCAAATCGATAGCTCTTGAACTCTTCTACAATTTGTTTCCAAATGGAACCAAACTTTGCGCTCCCATGTTTATCTAAAACATTTGAGGTTAATCCAAATTGAGGCCAATCCCATTATTTAACTATATCTCTTCAGCCCTCTAAAAGACTAAACAGTAGCCTTAATTGGTACAGAGTTTTGAGATGCCAAAACCAAAGAGAAAGCAAACACGGTTAGTCTTTCTCTTTGCTCCTTTTAATTTTGTCAAATTAGACCATCTGGCCCACTATTATTTCTCTTCATACCCATTTAAGATTGAGAGCTGATATTGAAAAATATTCCATGGATTACTTGAGCTTTCTTGCTTTCCTTCAGGCCAAAAATATGAAATGGTCTTCTTTATTTTTCTCCAAAAGTTCTCCAATCATCTCTTCCTTTTTTTATCTTTTTCTGTTGTTGTGCTTTTATATGCTAGATGTGAGAGACTCAGGATGAGATAAACTCCGATTTCAAAAACCCAAAAGCATGATCCCCTTCTTTTCTTGTGCCTAAAATTAGCACCCACCTCATCTCTTTGATATTTCAAAATTTTGTTTTGAGAGCCAATGTGTGGCACGTGGGAATCATACCCACAATTTGAGTATTTCAAATGTGCTTTCCAATATTTTAGCAGGCAGCTTAACTTGGGGCTTATCCCATCCCACAAAATTCTGAACCAATATGCCTTCTTTTTTTTTTTTGTGAATTTTTTTTGGTTCAACACACCCTACAGAATGACATCAGTGAAGTTGCGAGAATTCAAGACCCAACTACAAGAGTTGGTAGACCATGGGTTTATCCAACCTAGTGTTTCGCCTTGGGGTGCACCAGTTTTGTTTATGAAGAAAAAAGATGGTACTATGAGGTTGTGTATCGATTACAATCAACTAAATAAGGTGACGGTACATAACCGGTATCCATTACCTCGTATAGATGATTTGCTCAATCAATTAAAGGGTGCCAAATTCTTTTCCACGATTGATTTGAGATCAGGATACCACCAATTGGGAGTCCGAGAAGAAGATGTTCCTAAGACGGCATTTAGGGCCTATTATGGGCATTACGAGTTCTTAGTGATGTCTTTTGGGTTAACTAATGCCCCAGCAGCGTTTATAGATCTCATGAACAGAGTATTTCGACCTTACTTGGATTGCTTTGTGTTTGTGTTCATAGACGACATCTTGGTATACTCACGAAGTTTGGAGGCGCATAAAAAGCATTTGAGAATAGTATTGAAGATTTTGAGGAGAAATGAATTGTATACCAAATTTAGTAAATGTGAGTTCTAGTTAGATAGAGTGGGATTTCTGGGGCATGTGATTTCAGCGGAAGGAATTTATGTGGATCCTCATAAAGTAGAAGCAGTAGTGATTAGGTGCAGCCTACAAGTGTGACTGAAGTGAAGAGTTTTCTTGGTTTGACAAGTTATTATCGTCGCTTTGTTGAAGGTTTCTCTACGATAGCTGCACCTCTTACTCGGTTGACAAGGATGGAAATCCAGTTTGAGTGGACGAGATGAGTGTGAACAGAGTTTTACGGAACTTAAGAAGCGATTGACCACCGCACCGATCTTAGCTCTTCCTAATGACAATGGAAACTTTGTAATATACGGTGATGCATCAAGGCAAGGCTTGGGATGTGTGTTGATGCAGGTGAGTGATTGCTTATGCCTCTAGGCAACTCAAGAAGCATGAGCATAATTGCCCCACTCATGACTTGGAGCTTGTCGCTATTGTGTTCGCCCTTAAAATGTGGCGGCATTATTTGTATGGAGAGACATGTCATATTTTTACTAATCATAAAAACCTAAAGTATTCTTCACTTAGAAGGAATTGATGTTGAAATTTTAAAAAGGTTTTAAAAATTTAACCGTTTTATTTAATTAATTATTTTGTCTGTTTTATTTTATTTATTGTGGGGGTTATAAATATTTAATATTCAGGTTTTATTTCTAATTGAATGCCTTAATTTTCTGGTTGGTGAAGGTTAGGTGTTATTGGATGCCTATAAAAGGCCACTCCTCCTTCACATTTGAACTACAACAACAATACACCATCACAATATCACATACTACAATCTGATTCTCTCCTTTTTCTACTTTTATATATATTCTCTACTTTATATTATCATTTTGGGCAATGGTTATGTGACTTGGATACCTATATCCGTCTATGAACGTGCTCATAGCGGATCTTGAGTTTGTGTACAAGGGGTCGTATCTTGGAGTCTTGTAGACCGCGCACTGCACGTAGGGAGGCTACAAAGGCTTTAGTACTGGCGTCTTTGACGTGCTTCACCGTACCAAACTCACCTTCTTACTTATAATTTATTTTACTTGTATTTACCTATTATTTGTTTATTTAGTTTTACTTTACCTTTAAAGACTTTTCAATTTGTTTTATATATTATTTATAATATAAAGGATTTTACTTTTGGCCTTTATGGAAAGAGGAAAATATAATTTTTATAACAATTGAATATGAGGCAAAAATGATGGTTAGAATTAATCAAAGATTATGATTGTACTATTGAGCATTATCCTGGCAAGGCTAATGTCGTAGTAGATGCACTTAGTAGGAAATCAGTTGGAAACTAAGCTCATCTCCGATTGGCTTTTCTTCCACTGTTGTTGGAGATGAGGAAAGGTATGGTTGAATTGGGAATGGATCAACAAAGAGGGTTACTTGCTAGTAATTGAAGCCCAATTGGAGGATCTTGTGCTTTGCATGATAAGATTAGAAGTTGAGAACGTTACACGGACGGATTATGCAATGAGGAATGATGGTGCATTGGTAACGGGAACTCATATGTGTTTACCTAAGAATGAAACTCTGAAAAGAGAAATCTTGGAGGATGCTCATTATTCAACTTATGCTATGCATCTAGGTAGTACCAAAATGTATCGTACGCTCAGAGAACACTACTTTTGGCCTCATATGAAAAGGGAAATAGCTGAGTACGTAAGCAGATGCTTAGTTTGTCAACATGTCAAGGCGAGGCGATAGAAACCTTTATGAATTTTGCAACCGCTTCCAATTTCTGAATGCAAGTGGTTGTGCATTACCGTGGATTTTGTTTTCAAACTTCCTTGTACTTTGAAGAAACATGATGGGATTTAGGTGAAAGTTGATCAACTCACCAAAACTGCTCACTTCTTACCAATTAAATAAACTTATTCATTAGTTAAACTTGGCAAACTTTTTGTGGATGACATAGTGAGATTACATGGAGCGCCTGTATCCAATGTGTCAAATAGAGATGCTCGATTTACTTCTTGTTTTTGGAAAAGCTTACAGGAAGCTTTGGGAACTAAGTTAAGATTTAGTACTTCTTTTCACCCACAAACCGATAAACAGTCAGAAAAGACATTTCATACCTTGGAGGATATGTTGAGAGCTTGTGTGTTGCAGTTCAAAGGAGATTGGGATGATCGCCTTCCTTTGATGGAGTTTGCGTATAATAATAGTTTCGAGCATTGAAATGGCTCCTTATGAAGCTTTTACGGGAGATAGTGCAGGACTCTTATATGTTGGAATGAGGTTTCTTGAGAGAAGACTGGAGAAACTAGATTATGTAGAGGGCACTATAGACAAAGTAAAGGTGAGCAGACAAAAGCTTAAAACTGCACAGTACAAACAAAAAAGTTATGCAGAGAACCGGTTCAAGGATCTTGAATTTATAATTGGTGATTGGGTGTTTTTGAAATTATCTCATTGGAAAGGTGTTATGAGGTTCGGAAAACGTGGGAAGTTAAGCCCCTTTATATCGGACCTTACGAGATTGCTGAACGAATTGGACCCATGGCTTATAGACTTGTCTTGCCTTCGGAACTGTCAAGGATTCACGATGTATTTCATGTATCTATGTTACATAAGTACATTTATGATCCATCCCATGTTCTAGAATTTCAACCGGTGGAGTTAATGGAATACTTGACTTACGAACAGCAACCTGTGCAGATTTTGGATTGAAAGAACAGGTGTTACGTACTAAGACCATTCCTATGGTAAAAGTTTTGTGAAGGATTCATACTGTCGAAGAAGCAACTTGGGAACCCGAGGAGCATATGCAAGCTTAGTATCCATACCCCTTCGAGTGACAAGGAATGAAATTTCAGGGACGAAATTTTTCTAAGAAGGGAAGGTTGTAACAACCCATCCCAAATACTTATTTATTTAATTACTTTTTGTGAATTTTACATTTTTGTCCTCGAGAGTAAGGGTATTTTAGTCACTTTTTGTTTGGAAATGAATTTGGGGAATTAAGTGGCACATTTGTGTTGAGCTTGTTGATATGAGTCCGTAGACTGGCGGCACGCTCAATTATGAGTTGTAACGATTGAGAAAAGATTTGAAAATGAAAAGGACAAATAGGAAATTTTGAAATTGTTAGAAAACCCTAAAAACTACCCCTGAGCACTACAGTTTATTCTCCCTCTTGCACCTTTCTCTCTCCCGACTCTTTCTCTCTCTTCTCTCTCTCTCTTCCAACGACACTTGCGCTTCTCACCATCGATTCTTCCCCGTCCAGCCACCTCAGGCCACGGCACTAGTCCCAAAAGAATAGTCTCATTCTTCTCTTCATAACCAAGTCCCTCGAAAACCCAAGATTTGGCGACTGGAATGACGTAAAAAGTGCCCAGCCACTCCAGGTAGAGTCACCACTTGGAAAAGGTAGCCCTCATCTCCCTCTTAGTTTCCCCTAGGTTGCACAACAACATTGGTGGCTGTAACCACTAGCCTGGGCTTGAAAATTTGGTATGCAGAGTTATTTTTAAAATAAATTTCAGAATCTTAATAATTTTATTAGTATTCAATTGCTTAGTTATTACTTATTAATCAATTTACGTTGAAACATCCAATGTTGAATTGTTGAAGTGTTTAAAAAACCGTTGATCTAATTTGTTTTAATTAAAGTATATATATTTGATTTTACTATGTTGAACCTTTGTACATTTGCCTTCATTCATTTTGGTTGCCATCAATCTTCTTTTGAATAATATTCCTTAATAAATTTTTTTTGTGTTGGACTTAATATTGTTTTATTGTTCTTAATTGAAAAAAAAAAGGTTTTCTTTACTTTTGGAAATCCTTCATATCAACGTGCAATTATAATATATTCTTGGCACTAAAGTTTGTTGTTTGCAATTATAGTTTTTAATGTTGGGTTTCTATGCATTATCGTTATGTGGTTTAATGCATTATAAAGAAACATCTGTCAACAGACAATTGAGTTTACCTTTTATGAAGACAAATTTGATTTGAATATTCAGTTGGTGTATCCTCAAATGTGTAGTATACTATTTACTTTGGTTTTTAATTCTTGAAAAAGAAAAAAAAACTCAAACAGTTCTTTTGTAGTTTAATTTTTTTATATTAATATAAAATCTGATATTGCGTCAGGGCTCATCATTTGGCCCGCGGGCTCATGGGCCGATGGGGCCCGCCCGCCCATTGAGAAAAAGCCCGGCCCGGCCTGTTATGGGCTTTGGGATGGCCCGGCCCGCAATGGGCTGGGCTGGGCTTGGGCTTGGGTGTAAGCCCAGCCCGCCCATAGGCCCGGCCCGATTAAGCCCAAGAAAGCCCGACCCGGCCCGCCCACAAAAGCCTCGGCCCGTTAGGCCCGCATACATATATAATTATTTATAAATAAGGGTTTAGGATTGGTGGTCTAAGGTGAATTTTGTCTCTGAAAAAAACAAAAGCTTGTGCATCAAAGTTAAGTAGCTTTGGAAGATGAAAACATACCCTCTATTGATAATTAGCATTTGGTTACATTCAAGCATTAGAATTATATTATTTGTTTGAAAACGTAGTGTTTGTTTCCACTGAATTCTGCTCATTTTTGTATTCATTTTTTACATTTCGTCCGCGTTGTGTTCTTCATTTTTTCGTGCTGAATCCAACCATATAAAGAACACAAAATTTGGATAAACGGTTGAAAAGTTATAGGTCAAAAACTGAACAGATGTCGAAACTGAAAAATTCTGCCTAAAACATGATAAACTGGTGATAGAGTGGCGATACAGTGGCGATACAATGGTGATAAAAAGGTGATAAAAATGGCTGTTTGTGTTTATTTTGGGTTTTTTTTGTTTTGTTTCATTTCTTTTACTTCTCTTTACTCATTCCTAGTTTATAATTGAATGTTTAGCACATTAATTTGTGTTAATTATTAATACAACAATTATATATATCAAGAATACGATGAACATCATATCATATCACCAAATATAATCAAGTTTTTTTTGAATCCGTCACCAAGTATTTTCATATTTATTCATACCATCCGTTTTTAAAAAATATTTAATTATGTTTCTTTCTCCTCTTCTTCTTCTTCTTTTTAAATGAAGTAGGCCCATTTCGGCCCGGCCCGTTGGGCTTAGCCCGGCCCGGCCCGATGGGCTTTCTCAGGCCCAGGCCATGGGTAGCCCATGGACTTTGAATTTTCTAAAAAAGCCCAGCCCGGCCCGGCCCGCTATTTTCTCTCTCCTCCTTAAAGCCCGGCCCGGCCCGGCCCAAGCCCATTGAATTTGGGCCGGGCTAGCCCGGCCCGGCCCATTGACGAGCCCTAGCGTCAGTTTTAGTTTTGGTATTAATTGTTATATTGATTCCTTAGTATTCAATTGCGTCAGTTTTGGTATTAATTGTTTGAATATAAAATCTAATATTGCATAAGTTTTAGTATTCAATTGTTATATTGATTATTTATTTCATTTATAGCTATTAATTTTTGTGAAAACGAGTAGAGAGTTTATGTGATATTATTGCAAGTTTTACTGAGCCTAATTATTCTTGATTTTGTTGGCTGTCATTGCTTTGAATTTGGGACTTACCGTGAAAGTTTGGTGGTGTTGGCTGCAACACGTACAGGTACAGATCCCAGAGAGGCCGAACTGTGGCACAGTACCTTTTGGGTACAACTCCATGGTATTCCTCCTTTTAACATGACGACGATGGTTGCGAGGAAGATTGGCTCACTTGTGGGACGGGTGTTGAGGGTCGATCAGGCTGAGGGAGAGGAATGTATCGGTCGTTTTCTACGAGTCCGTATTCAACTTGATGTTGAAGAGCCACTGATGCGAGGGGCTTTTATCCAATTTCCTGACGAGGGCTCGAAGTGGGTATCCTTTCGATATGAACATCTCCCGAGTATTGCTTTGTTTGTGGGTGTCCGGGGCATCCTAGTCGCACTGTGTTGAGAAATCTACAGAAGTCACGACGGAAGTCCTACGAACCTTTGCTGGTCTTGACACGGATGAGGATCTGCGGGGACGACGGCTACGCTCTGGGGGTGGGAGTGGTGTCCGGGGTAGTACCGGTAGTGGTGGTTTGAATTTAGGTGGAGAAGGGCGCATCGCAAGGCTTAATCACTCTAAGGATACTTTAGCATCAAGACGGGACGAGGGGATGCATGATAATGGTTCTAGATTTGAACGGGGGGATGTGGATTTGGAAGACACTGTTTCTTCACCTAGCAAACCGCTATCCCAAAGTCCCACTTTGGCGGACAGAATCCGTGCCTTAAGGGAGGAGGAAGAGAAGGAACGACGTATTCGAGAGGAGGCATGGAATGTTGGAATGCTTGCGAGGCGAACTGAGAGTGGTTCTGCTACTCAAGAGGAGTCGGCTACTAATATGCACTTGCAGGAGGAAGTGGAGGTGATAGGGGATCATGTAGGGGTTGGACTTCCTACGAGCACGAACAATTATTTGATCTCAACGTGGAACATGTTGTGCCTATCCACTAGAGTGCTAGCACTGTTGCACAAGGTCTTGACTTTATGATTGGTTTGGGACAGGAGCAGGCTACTGGCACCCAAGGATCTGATCCTTTTACTCTAGGCCCCATTATAGAAAAGACCACGCACAGATCGACACATGTGATGAAGCAGAGGAAGAACAAACGGGAATATGTTGAGACTTTCCTGAATATGGAGTCTGCGACTAACTTGGACACTACACCTACATCCATTATGAGTGTCAGCGGTAGGAAGAAGGCTCGACGAGACCTGAGTCTAACTTTACAGGATGATTTGCTGCAGGTGGTGGAGACCGGCCACAACGGGTCTCCACGGGCGCCATGAAAATCCTAGCATGGAACTGTCAGGGTATTGGGGGTAATCTGACAGTTTCAAGTCTTAAGGAGCAAGTGAAGCTCCATACTCTCGACATGGTGTTGCTCTTGGAAACTAAAACTAGGAGTCAGCGCTATGGTTTTTTGAAGAAGAGTTTAGGCATGAACTTTATGCACCCTGTAGAAGCTAGGGGCTTAAGTGGGGGCCTCTGGCTATTCTGGAAGGAGGCTCAGCACATGGCCTTAGTTAAATATTCATATTTCTTTATTGAAGTTTTTGTGACGGATGATGAGAGAGGGCATGTTTGGCGTTTCTTTGGGATCTATGCAAGTACTGATGATAAAAATAGGAAGGCATAATGGCTTGCTCTTCAGACCCGGATCTCACGGTGTCCGGAGGCATGTGTGGTAATGGGAGATTTCAATGATATTTTATATAGTTCGGAAAAGCAAGGAGGAAATATTCGTACGGAGCGGAGTATGCACGATTTTCGTTCTTTTGTGGCGGATAGCCAGCTGCTGGACTTGGGATTTGTGGGTTATCCCTTCACTTGGCATAATAGGAGGCAAGAAGGTGGCATACGGGAACGGCTGGATAGAGGGTTTGGGTATGCTCTATGGCTCCATTACTATCCTGAGGCTACAGTCTCTCATAAGGTAGTGGAAGGCTCGGATCACTCTATGCTTCTCCTTCAGACCCATGTAGTGCACAAGAGGAGGAAAGGTAGATTTATCTACGATCCGAGATGGAGTTCTCATGAGGGTTGTAAGGCCGTGGTTGAGCACCGGTGGGCAAAGGAAATACAAGGTTCCCAGTGTGCTCAGGTGCATGGTAAGCTGATCTGGGTCCGGAAAGGGTTATTAGATTGGAAACGCAGAGAATGGAGTAACTCTCAGGTACGCATTGATGCTCTGCGGACTGATTTGCGTGCAGAGTATCAAAAAACTGTTTTTGACTCTAGTATTGTGAAGGAGATGGAAGGTAAGTTACAGTCAGCGCTTCAGGAAGAGGAAATTTACTGGAAGTTGAAATCCAGAGTGCAGTGGTTGAAGGAGGGGGACAAAAATACCAAATATTTCCATACTAAAACCATAGCTCGACGTCGTAAAAATTTAATGAAGGGTTTGGAAGACAAGAATGGTCAATGGCGGGAGGATGCGAGGATATGAAGCGAATTGCATCTCGAGTATTTTTCTAGAATTTTTACAACCGATGCCCCAACACAGATTGAGGAGGTGATAGAGTGTGTAGCTCGGAAAGTGCAGCTGACAAAATGCCTCTACGATTAAACCTGTATGCGCTACGGAAATTGTAGAAGGCTGTCAAAGCTTTGCATCCTACAAAATCTCCAGGACCGGATGGATTTATCGGTAGTTTTTATCATCACTACCGGGAGGTAATTGGAGCAGATGTAATTACAATTGTTAAAAGCTTCTTTGAGATCGGGCGTATGTCTAGAAAAATAAATTGCACTTTCATTGTTTTGATCCTCAAGATTGAGAACCCCACTAAGATCACGGTGGAGACCAATTGCCCGCAATATCCTTTATAAAATTATTTCTAAGGTGCTCACAAACAGGCTGAAGCGGATTTTACCATCAGTGATTAGTTTTAACCAATCGGCTTTTGTACAGGACAGGATGATTATGGATAATATTCTGATAGTGCACGAGATTCTACACTCTATGAAATCTCAACACGGCAAAAGTAACCATCACGTGGCTCTCAAATTGGATATGGCGAAGGCCTACGACGGTCGAATGGCCTTTTTGGAAGCGATGTTACATGCACTTGGCTTTGATCCACGGTTTTGTCGGTGGATTATGGAATGCATTGCTACCGTGTCCTACAATATTCGATTAATGGTGAACCCACTGGCCACATTCTCCCTACGCGTGGTATACGGCAAGGGGATCCTCTCTCCCCTTTTTTGTTCTTAATTTGTGCGGAGGGGCTGACAGCGATGATTAAAAAGGCAGAGGCGAGGCGTAGCCTTCAGGGCTTTCGGTTTTGTTCACATGGCATTACTGTTTCTCATTTACTCTTTGCGGATGATGCAGTTTTATTTTGTAGAGCGAAGGAAGTGGAAGTGGTCTGTCTAAAACGCATCTTGCATACATATGAAATTGGTTCCGGTCAGCGCATCAATCTAGACAAGAGCTCTGCTCTGTTTAGTCCTAAATTTCCTGCTAACCTTCGCCAGCAGTTGGTTAATGTCCTTGGAGTTCAGGAAAAAGCAGGTTTTGGGAGATATCTCGGATTGCAGGGTGATTTTGGTGCCTCAAAGAAGGCTATTTTTGAAGGGATCCGCAATCGCCTGTCTACTAAACTCTTGGGCTGGTCAGAGCAGTTTTTATCTCGGGCAGGCAAGGAAGGCCTGATCAAGGCAGTTGCTACGGCTTTGTCGAATTATGCCATGTCTTGTTTCAAATTGCTTGTAAGCTTATGTAAAGAAATTGAGAGTGATATTGCCAATTTGTGGTGGAAGAATTCCAAGGAGGGCCGAGGGGTTCATTGGGTGAGTTGGCAGAAGATGAGCAAGTTGAAGCAATTAGGAGGTCTGGGTTTTCGGGATCTGATTTGTTTTAACTTGGCCCTTTTGGCGAAAACTTGCTGGAGGATTGTATGCAACCCTGACTCTCTGTTGGACCAGCTTCTACATGATAAATATTTCTCGGGGCATGATTTTTGGTGCGAGTAGGGAGGGGCTCTTCCCGGGGATGGAAAGGGCTTATACAAGGGCGACGCATTCTTGAGGCTGGTGTGAGATGGAGAGTAGGCAATGGGGAGAGTATCCGAATCTGTGAGGATCGATGGATGCCTCAACCATATCAGTTCAAGGTCCAATCACCTCATCCTCGAGTTGCCTCTGTGGGTTAAAGATTTGATTGATCCTGTTACTAAAATGTGGAGGAGGGATGATGTGCTACGGTGGTTTCATCAAGCTAATGCAAAGCGATTCTCAATATGCCTATCGATCATGAGGCTGTCCTGGATAAACCATCGTGGCATTTTTCAAAGCATGGCGACTACATAGTAAAGACGGGTTATGAACTTGCAGCAAATTTGCATAGGAATGGTGAGTTGAACCGTAAGGGTGAGGGGAGTGTAGTAATCGTAAAGTGCAAAAATCATTCTCGAAGGGTATATGGAGTTTAAAGGTCATTCCAAAAATCCGATCCTTTATGTGGAGGGGTTGTCTAAATTCTCTAGCCGTGCGGGATAACTTGCAGCGTCGACACATGGATGTGGAGAACAAATGTGGGTTTTGTGAACAGGAAGGTGAGACTCGATGCATTTATTTTTCCAAAGGTGAATTTTCCCGTGCATTCTCGGTTCGTCTGTCCTCTCCAATTGGATACCACTACCGTTGAGGGTGATGATTTTGCATCTGCTGGGCTTTCTTCAAGCGTAAATATGCAGCTTATGATCGGGCCGAGGAGCTTACGCAAATACTTGCTTATGGGCTTTGGCGAATATGGAAATGTCGCAACACCTTGGTGTTCCAAGGAGTACAAATAAACCCGAGTGATGCATCTTGTTTAATGGTTGCACAGGTGGGGGAATATCGGGAGGCTGTTTTACCAAAGGTTCCCTGGTTTAATGAACTTCCTAGACCTCCTGACCAAATTCAACAGTCAACACGGTTTGGGAAAAACCCGGACATGGTTTTGTAAAAGCAAACTCTAATGGAGCTTGGGTGGAGCATACTAGTATGGGAGGTATAGGGTGGGTGATTCGTGATTTTGTAGGTTGGATGAAGCAAGCAGGAGGTCAAGGAGATATGCGGTACGGGTCTGCTCTTGTAGCTGAAGTAGATGCAATCCGTGCTGTGCTATGTGCTTGCCAACAAGGAGGTTTTGCTCGTGTCATGGTGGAATCTGACTCTCTATTGGCCATTCAGATGGTGAATAGAGAAAGATTGGTGGATGCAGAGGTCGACAGCTTGATCTTTGATATCCATGCTATGACTAGAGAACTCCAAGAGGTGATTTTTATTCATGCCCCTCGCAGCTATAATAACGCTGCTCATGAGGTTGCATTTTTGTACGTAGGAATGGAGGTACCTATCTGTGGGATTTTGTACCGCCTGAGTGGCTGTTTAATACCTTGGCAATTGATGCCAAGGTTAGTGTTCGACTTTAATAATATCAGCTCTTTTACTTGGAAAAAAAAAACTAATGTTTTCTGATTGTGAAGCCTTGACAAATGCCACATTGAGTTAATTACCATGAAATGCACATTGTGAAATCTTCCTGAGAAAACTGAAATGAAATAATAAATCACTGTGAGTGGCATTTAATTTTTGAGCTTTGGTGTAAGGCTTTCAAACCCTAAATTTTTTGAGGAATTTTTTTTTACATTTATTTTTTGTGAGGCTTTCGATGGTTTCACTATTATATTTACAATGACTAAAAAGATGACTGTGAAAGCATATCTTAAGAATTTAAAAATAAATAAAATTTTGGTACAGTCTTCATATATTTTGAGAATTCCCTAATTTGTGGGGGTTGAGTTTTTCTTAACTATGTTGGTAATTATTGAAATTTTGTGGGTATTTCAAAATACAAAACTAATTTCAATACTTATTTTATGTTGAATTTAAATTTCCAAATTTTGAGATGTTTTGATTACCTCTTTAAAACTGAAGTTATTTTGTACATTTATTATATAAGTTTTGATATCTCTTTTATTGGGATATATCTTATTTGTTTTAATTAGCCCTTAAATGTTTACGTTATTCGCTTTTGATAATAATAATGATTATTATTTATTTTGAACTACAACAACAATACACCATCACAATATCACATACTACAATCTGATTCTCTCCTTTTTCTACTTTTATATATATTCTCTACTTTATATTATCATTTTGGGAAATGGTTATGTGACTTGGATACCTATATCCGTCTATGAACGTGCTCATAGCAGATCTTGAGTTTGTGTACAAGGGGTCGTATCTTGGAGTCTTGTAGACCGCCAGTACCTGCACGTAGGGAGGCTACAAAGGCTTTAGGACAGCGTCTTTGACGTGCTTCACCGTACCAAACTCACCTTCTTACTTATAATTTATTTTACTTGTATTTACCTATTATTTGTTTATTTAGTTTTACTTTACCTTTAAAGACTTTTCAATTTGTTTTATATATTATTTATAATATAAAGGATTTTACTTTTGGCCTTTATGGAAAGAGGAAAATATAATTTTTATAACAATTGAATATGAGGCAAAAATGATGGTTAGAATTAATCAAAGATTATGATTGTACTATTGAGCATTATCCTGGCGAGGCTAATGTCGTAGTAGATGCACTTAGTAGGAAATCAATTGGAAACTAAGCTCATCTCCGATTGGCTTTTCTTCCACTGTTGTTGGAGATGAGGAAAGGTATGGTTGAATTGGGAATGGATCAACAAAGAGGGTTACTTGCTAGTAATTGAAGCCCAATTGGAGGATCTTGTGCTTTGCATGATAAGATTAGAAGTTGAGAACGTTACACAGATAGATTATGCAATGAGGAATGATGGTGCATTGGTAACGGGAACTCATATGTGTTTACCTAAGAATGAAACTCTGAAAAGAGAAATCTTGGAGGATGCTCATTATTCAACTTATGCTATGCATCTAGGTAGTACCAAAATGTATCGTACGCTCAGAGAACACTACTTTTGGCCTCATATGAAAAGGGAAATAGCTGAGTACGTAAGCAGATGCTTAGTTTGTCAACATGTCAAGGCGAGGCGATAGAAACCTTTATGAATTTTGCAACAGCTTCCAATTTCTGAATGCAAGTGGTTGTGCATTACCGTGGATTTTGTTTTCAAACTTCCTTGTACTTTGAAGAAACATGATGGGATTTAGGTGAAAGTTGATCAACTCACCAAAACTGCTCACTTCTTACCAATTAAATAAACTTATTCATTAGTTAAACTTGGCAAACTTTTTGTGGATGACATAGTGAGATTACATGGAGCGCCTGTATCCAATGTGTCAGATAGAGATGCTCGATTTACTTCACGTTTTGGAAAAGCTTACAGGAAGCTTTGGGAAGTAAGTTAAGATTTAGTACTTCCTTTCACCCACAAACCGATAGACAGTCAGAAAAGACATTTCATACCTTGAGGATATGTTGAGAGCTTGTGTGTTGCAGTTCAAAGGAGATTGGGATGCTCGCCTTCCTTTGATGGAGTTTGCGTATAATAATAGTTTCGAGCATTGAAATGGCTCCTTATGAAGCTTTTACGGGAGATAGTGCAGGACTCCTATATGTTGGAATGAGGTTGGTGAGAGAAGACTGGAGAAACTAGATTATGTAGAGGGCACTATAGACAAAGTAAAGGTGAGCAGACAAAAGCTTAAAACTGCACAGTACAAACAAAAAAGTTATGCAGAGAACCGGTTCAAGGATCTTGAATTTATAATTGGTGATTGGGTGTTTTTGAAATTATCTCATTGGAAAGGTGTTATGAGGTTCGGAAAACGTGGGAAGTTAAGCCCCTTTATATCGGACCTTACGAGATTGCTGAACGAATTGGACCCATGGCTTATAGACTTGTCTTGCCTTCGGAACTGTCAAGGATTCACGATGTATTTCATGTATCTATGTTACATAAGTACATTTCTGATCTATCCCATGTTCTAGAATTTCAACCGGTGGAGTTAATGGAATACTTGACTTACGAAGAGCAACCTGTGCAGATTTTGGATTGAAAGAATAGGTGTTACGTACTAAGACCATTCCTATGGTAAAAGTTTTGTGAAGGATTCATACTGTCGAAGAAGCAACTTGGGAACCCGAGGAGCATATGCAAGCTCAGTATCCATACCCCTTCGAGTGACAAGGTATGAAATTTCAGGGACGAAATTTTTCTAAGAAGGGAAGGTTGTAACAACCCATCCCAAATACTTATTTATTTAATTACTTTTTGTGAATTTTACATTTTTGTCCTCGAGAGTAAGGGTATTTTAGTCACTTTTTGTTTGGAAATGAATTTGGGGAATTAAGTGGCACATTTGTGTTGAGCTTGTTGATACGAGTCCGTAGGACTGGCGGCACGCTCAATTATGAGTTGTAACGATTGAGAAAAGATCTGAAAATGAAAAGGACAAATAGGAAATTTTGAAATTGTTAGAAAACCCTAAAAACTACCCCTGAGCACTACAGTTTATTCTCCCTCTTGCACCTTTCTCTCTCCCCGACTCTTTCTCTCTCTTCTCTCTCTCTCTTCCAACGACACTTGCGCTTCTCGCCATCGATTCTTCCCTGTCCAGCCACCTCAGGCCACGGCACTAGTCCCAAAAGAATAGTCTCATTCTTCTCTTCATAACCAAGTCCCTCGAAAACCCAAGATTTGGCGACTGGAATGACGTAAAAAGTGCCCAACCACTCCAGGTAGAGTCACCACCTGGAAAAGGTAGCCCTCATCTCCCTCTCAGTTTCCCCTAGGTTGCACAACAACATTGGTGGCTGTAACCACCAGCCTGGGCTTGAAAAGCTCCAACCAAAACCGTTACAGTTTGGCAGTGATTTTATCTATTTCTGGCCAGTTTTTGGTCAGGGTCCGAGAACAAGAAATGTTCCCCTTATCATACTTGAACTATTGGTATAGTTGTTGTAGGTAGTTTTAGAGTTTTTCTCCATCGCCAGAAACTGCCCCGAACCAGCTCTCTACCAGCGGCGCATGGGACCCTTTGTGGAGACCCATTTTGGTCATAGAATTATCCACACGTCGTTCCGAGCATAGAAGAAAATATCACAAATATCGTCGTTATTTCGGCGATATTCCACTGGATTTGGAGCGCCGATATTATTGGCTAGGTACAACAGGTTTTCGTTATTTTTTCGGAAATATCGGTGATATATCGGAGAAATTTCGACGGGGATATTATGGTGCATTGCCGCATTGAAAATGGAGATAATATCGCGATATTATCGAAAAATTCGGAAAAATAAAAAAACCTCAAAACACCACTCACCTGGGGTTCGAACCCCTGCTGCCATCGCGTGTTTTGCTTTCCCAATTTTTCCACCACGGTGATGGGTCCTTTGTGTTTATTATCTTTCAAAACTCATATTTATATATGTGCACAAGCTGTTTCTGAAAAAAAAAAAAATTTTCAACCACTCCCCACATTTCAACCTACCCTACCATGCACTCACCTAACCTACCTAACTAATTAGTTGAATTGTAGTCTTATATGTCCCCATCTGTCTCTTTCTCAAGCTCTCCAACTCCAACCAAAACCAATTGTGAGGTAAGTTTAAATTAAACTTATATTTATATTATTGTAGTTTATTAAAATAAAAAAATAATACTTGAATAGTAATTGCATGTTAATTCTTTGAAGTAATTAAGTAATGTTGTATAATTATTCCCTAGGATAATTTTAATATGTTTAATGTTATTTATTATTTTATTATTCCAAATTACTTACATTCCTACTTAAATTCCTAGTAACTAGTAAGTTATTCTCATTCAATATTGTTATTTAATTTGCATGTTTATTATTATGTATTCCAAATGTTTGGTGGTATTATATTATTAGGTTTTATTATTCCATATTATTTTCATAAGTACTAAATTCCTACAATTATTTTCTCATTCATTATTCCAAATTACTTACATTCCTACTTAAATTCCTAGTAACTAATAAGTTATTCTCATTCATTATTGTTATTTAATTTGCATGTTTATTATTATCTATTCCAAATGTTTGGTGGTATTATATTTTAAATTATGGCATTATTAGGTTTTATTATTCCATATTATTTTCATCATTACTTAAATTCCTGCAATTATTTTATTTACTTCCTATTTAATTTTTCCATAGAATAACTTTATTATTTAGGTTCTCTTAGATAACCGTCACTACTATATTTTTTGGCCAAAAAATAATTGCCTAATTTCCATGACAAATAAATATAGGTACGCTTAAGATGTCTAAACGTGATCCAACTTGGGAACATGGAGATCCACTATACGGAAACAAAAATGGCACAGTTTGCAAATATTGTGGTCGGGTAATGAAGGGTGGTGGAGTGACACGACTTAAGTACCATCTTAGTGGATTAGACCAAGGAAATAATGTCCAACGATGCGATAATGTTCCCTCAGAAGTGAAGGCATACATCAGCACATTATTAAAAAAATAAACAACACAAGAAGGAAAACAAAACACATGGAATGGAAAATATTCGAAATGAGCTACGAGGAGAAGTCATTGGCCAAGCGGTTGACAGTGATGATGATGACGATGAGGACGAATGTGATGATGACATTGGACCTGAAGAGCGACGAAATTTCAAACAAGCATCACGTGCCTCAAAACAGTCTGCATGGGAACGAGAACACCTCCACAAACTTCCTAATAGAGCACAAGGTTCTGGGACAAGTGTTGGTACACAGATGAGACGGGGAGCAAGTGTTAGAGAATCACAACCAACACCACCAATAGCCCCAAGTTTGTATAAGTCAAGCACGCCAAAAGAGTGTTTGAAGTTATTTTGCTGGAGGTAATGTGAAAGAGGGAATGGGGCATATAATTAGCAAGTTCTTTATCTATGAAAATGTCCTTGCTACGAAGGCATCATCACATCATTTCAAAAATATGGTATTGGGATGTCAACAGGCCGGTATTGGAATACAACCTCCCACTCCCTATAAAGTAAGAAACAAATATTTGGAAATGGAATATAAAGATATTAGCGAGTATGTCAACAAGTTGAGGTCGAAGTGGGAAACTAATGGTTGCACAATCATGTGTGACGGATGGGTAGCCCGACCAAATTGTCTATTATAAACTTCATGGTATACTCTAACGGAAAGACAATTTTTTTGAAGTCCGTTGATGCTTCAGACCATATAAAGAACTACAAGTATATTTACAAACTATTGAAGGATGTAATCATGGAGGTGGGAGAGCATAATGTTGTCCAAGTCGTGACCGACAACGATTCTCGCATTTGTCAAGGCCGGAAATAAGTTAATGAAGCATTATAATGTGTTTTGGACATCATGCACAGCACATTGTATTGATCTCATGTTTGAGGCAATGGGGAAGAGAGAGAATATTGCTAATGTCATAAAAAGAGCTAGAATAATCACAAATTATATTTACAATCACGGTTAGGTGTTGGCAAAGATGCGTGAAGTTTGCAAAGGAGACATTATTCGTCCAACTACTACTCGATTCGCCACCAACTGTATTGCATTGGATAGCCTACTTAAGAAGAAATCGGGGTTGAAGCAACTATTCACTAGCGACGATTAGGGCAACCCCAATTTCAGCCGCTCAAATGCAAGTCGTTTGGTGGAAAGTATAGTGCTTGATCATGCCTTTGGACTCAATCAGAACATGTGTGCCAAGTGTTTGAACCTCTTTACAAAGTTTTACGGATCGTTGACACAGAGGTGTATCCTACTATGTGGGCAATATATAAGTTGATGTGTGTATTGAAGGAGGACTTGGAAAGAAAACATGGTGCAAGGTGCGTTATAAAGATAATTGAAGACCGATGGTATAAAACGTTATACCATGATTTGCATGCAACAGGTATAAATTATGTCATAATTTGCAATTCATTTATTTAGTCACATAAGTATTATTTCTCTTACTAGAGTATGTGTTTCTTTCAAAAGCATATTATTTGAATCCTCGATACCAATACAGACCCAGTGTTGGAGATGATGGTACCCTTATACGTGCTGTACACAATGTATACTCTAAATTAGACCCTGCATCACCAACAGTTGGCCAATTTGGAAATGAGGTACACAATTACTTAAATTATGATAATTACATTGTTTGATTAAACTAACACGATTTATTGAATTCAGCTAGCATGGTTTAAGGATGCAAGAAGAACTTTTGAAGAACCAACATCAGTTGCTGCTCGAACAAAAATGTATCCTAATAAGTGTAAACATATTTCACTACCAGTTTATAATAGAATTTGTTGGAGTTATTAGACTTATCAACATTGTTTTTCATTATAGCTGAATGGTGGATTATGTATGGGACTGATGCACCAACTGTGAGAAAGTTAGCAATCAAAGTATTATCACAAACAACTTCCTCATCTGCTTGTGAAAGAAATTGGAGTACATTTGCACTCATACACACAAAGAAAAGAAATAGGTTGGCTCACAGTAGGTTGGAAAAATTAGTTTATTGCTACTACAACATGAAGCTTCAAATTCGAGATAGGGAAGCAGAAATAGATCATGTCGACCGTGGTGACCCACTAGATGTGTTTGATATGGCTGCTGAAGATGATGATACAGAGGGTAACCAACTGTATTAATGGATCAGACCATTTCATTTAGATGATGATGAAGGCAACCCAGCTCCAAGAGTTGCTAAAGAACCACGTAATGAAGGGATAAATGTAGAACGAGTATTAGAGGAGGAGGTGGGATCTAGCAGTGCTGACTCTTTGGAAGAACTTTTGCGGCCAAGACCAAGAAACACTGGAATTCCGCCTTCTTCCAATCCTACACAACCACAAGATCCTACTTATGGGAATGATGACGGATATAGTGGAGCTGGAGGTAGTGGTGGTGGATATGGAAACTATGATGGACCATCTCCTGGATTTATAAGCCCCTTCATTGGTGAGGCAAACTTCACGCATGCAACACAAGATGAGGACCATGGGAGTAGGCGAGCAGGACCAGGAATTTGTGCCATATGCAAGGATTATACTCGTAGAGAAAAAGGCAAGGGGATTTTGTCCAGTCAAGAAGATCACTCATTACCTATAACTTCGGACTCTGTTGAAGTGGGAAGTAGCAACTATGGTTATACTCATAACCAACCATTTCCCTACCCTTCATATCCCATTCCTTTTGGGATGGAATCGAGCGGTTCATGGAAAGAATCCGAGACTCAATCTTCAAATGATTTTTCTTCTGGACAACGTCAACCAATCTCGGATCCATATGGGTGGCATGTTAACAATTACATGCAAAACTATTTTGGGGATTTATCATTTGATGACTACTCTTCACAATACACATATTCAACAAATAGAGATGATGAAGATAGTGAAAAATTTGAACCCCATAGGAACTCTATGTGGTACTAAGTCACTTTTGTATCTTACAATGCAATGTATAAAGTGTAAAATGTTGTAGTAAATCATTATATATAAATGATTATGGTGTATTTATTCTTCTATCATTAATTACAACATATTTTCTACAGTCACAGTGTTTGTCGGCTCGCTATATAATCAACTTAAATCAGTGAAATCCATCATGCAATGCATTTCCTTCCAATTTTTTTGATAAACTAATAGATAATTGACTAAATAAACATTCTCTAAAGTTTCAATAAAAATTTCCAAGTTTTTCTTACAATTTCCGTGGTTTTTATCCAATTTTTATCGATATCGATATTTTTCCGATATTTCCATCGATATTTCCATGTTTTTGAACCACCGATATTTCCGAAACCTTCGATATTTAATTCCTTGGTTCCGAGTACGACGATATGCTCAAATTTGAAGTTGGTGACCATTTGACTATAGAACGGATTTTGCGCCTATTATGAGATATCCGGGTTCGATAGGTTCGGACCGTTTGATCAATTTCAATTTAAATTACGTTATTCCACATACCTTTAGGATCGCGTAGGAACTTATTCATCGAGATCGGAGTTTTGGATATTCGAATCAATGATTATAGGGTTAGATGAGACGATCGTCGTCCGATCGTGCGATGGACATTCTTTAGTAGACCTTGTCGAACCTTTTGGAACTTTCGAATCGGCAATCAAAGGTCGTGGACCCCATGGGCCAGATTGATCGTTGTGAAAAGTTTGACCACTCAGTTGACCACGAGTCTCCCGAGATCGTCTCATCCTTTGAAAAGTACTAGAATGGCCTTTTCTAAAAGTCGTGCACGCATTTTGAATTCCAGGAAGTTAAGTTTCAATTTAAGTTTGATTCGGTTCAAATGTTAATATTATTTTTGTATTCTCTCAATAGGTACTATGCCTCCTCATACTCAATCGAAAGGACCCTCTAAGGGTTGAGTTTGCTTCATACTAGTTATGAGTAGAGTTTTTAATGATTTTATTTTGTATTATGGTTATGCATAAGGGAATTGGGTATTATTATTATTATTATTATTATTATTATTATTATTATTATTATTATTATTATTATTATATAATTATGAGATATGGGATTTATGTGGCTACACACCACTTATTGTACCTCCCTCTGGTTCGATATGGAAAGGACGATGAAATTTATGGAAAAGATTTATACTTGGTCTTTGGGACCCATCAGGGCACACATACTCTTTGGGAGGTATGTCAAGATTTTAGTCTACGCGTATGATTGGATCAGCCGCACATTGGATGTACATTCCGGGCGTGCGTGGCCGGGAGCAATAGTCCCCTGTTGGACTGCTCGTCCCTAGCCACATGTGTAATGCAAGATCTTACCATGTGGTTTAGTATAAACAATCCCCGAGTTGGATTTCTTCCCCTGGTACATATTTTGATATGGTGCATGTGTGGGTATGTATATATATACGGTGAGCTTCCATTGAGGGATCTCTCAAATAACTATATTTGAGGGACACCCCTCGTAGGGCCCACTCCGGATTGTATTTCACTAATCCAAACCGTCTATTTTGTAGATACTCATTCAAAGATCATCTGTACAAAAAATCACTTGAATCCGATATCATTTTACCACTCAATTGAATTATTGAAATTTTAGTACTTTTTTTGAAGCACCGTGTGCATTGATTTTGTAGGACACAATTGTATGTCGAAACGGTTTCCAATTTGTCTAATTTTTTGTAAGGATGATCTATGAATGAACACCTATAAGATAGATGGTTTGCATCACTTGAAAAAAATTGTAGGGTACCTTAAAGGGCAGCCCTCAAATAAAATTATTTGAGGGATCCTCAATAGAAGGATCGTATATATATATATATATATATATATATATATATATATATATTTGTTGATTTCTTGGTACAACATGTTTTGTAAGCGTATGTCTTGGAAAATGTACGATGTGGGAAAAAGGTTGGTTTGATATAATGTGGATTTATGAGAATACAAGGTTTCAAGTATCGAACTATATATGGATAAAGATGGATTTTATTGCATGGTTTACATCGTTTTTCTAAAACGGTGGGGTTAGTAAGTTTGGATACAAGTTATGTTAAAAACTTTATTTTTGCCCACTCACAATTTCCTATTTTGCGCCCCCTAGACTATTGCTTGATAAGATTCACCAGTCCACATCGAGCAACCTTTACAACACACGCCACTACTTGTAGAGTATCAGTTGTATATTTCTCTTCGAACTTCCTTATACAAACTAAAGAATTCTAGAATTGCTCTAATATTGCCCTTGTATAGTCAAATTTTGCGACCGGAGACTTTTCAAAAAATTGTGTGTTTGTTACATTGTTTGTGGTGCCAGTTGGGACTTTAAATGTGTTCTTTTACAGGTGAAAAATTTGGGAAATGTCCACTTTTCTGGGAAGACTCTGCCGAAATTTCGGTAGAAGTCTCGACCCAAATTTTGTTTAAATCATAGATGAAATGGTTATATTAGTATGTGGGCCCGACATGGGTTAAATGCCTGACAAGAACAGGGTTCGTCATAGATTCCAATGGGGATCCGGGGCGGGCCTTGTCATAAATATTATGTATTAATACCAAAAACACAGAGTATTCATATGCAGTAACTGCTATTGCACCATATTAAAAACTTTTAGATCGTTTTCTTTTCTTTTCAACTTCGACTGTCATTAATCCATCACATAGCTCTTTCACTAGTTAAAAACTAACTACAGTCATTCATACCATAAGTCCTTATACTCTAGGACCTTTAGATCAAATAGGGGCCTTGCAAGTCCTCCAATTATGACAATCATAAGAACAATATCTCTTGCATTTCACATGCTTTTTAGTTTCACTCCTTGACTTGAAGCGCTTTGTCGGAGGTCGTCCCTGAGGCTTTCTTGCATGAGGAGGTAGAAGAATAACATCTCCAAGATGAGGCTTCTCAATATCAAGTATGGGAAATATAGGGGTTGCATAAGTAGCCCTATAAAAGTCAGCTTTGTAATACTCATCAACAAAGTCGAACAAACATAATTTGAAATGTTGAATATCTTGAATCGTATGCTAACACAGAAACCCAAGAAATTGCCACTGATAACAGGAGCAAAACCTCTCATTGAAATTGACCATAACACTCAAATCAGCATGAACTTCAAATATAAACTCACTCAAGCGACATATCCTCCAATGACGACCCTTTGCAGCTAAATTCTTCAACTCATCCTCAATAACCAGACACAAAACACTGCACCATTTATCGGATGCAAGCTTCTCCTAGAAATCATCTCCACCACTTTGACCCAAATAGTGTCAATCATCTCATAAATGGGAAGCCTACGCACCTCCTTAACCCATGAATTAAACGATTCTAACAAGGCATTACTAACCTCCCCATACCTCTTTCTCGGAAAATATTCATGAGTAAAATTTTGGATAGGAAGATCAACAAAAAAAACTTATCAATTATTGCTCAACCGCCATCATCTCTTAATTTTTTCAACCTATCCTGATATTCCTCAACGGTCGGCGCATACAACAACTTACAAAAAAAAACCATAAAATATGTTCTTTAAAAAAGGAACCAACAGAATTCAAATACTTCTTTTTCAAGTTGTCTTTCAAATTATATAGACAAAAATCACAAGGAGAAGCAGGAAAAACATTCTTAACAGCATCGATAATAGCACCATGCCTATTAGAAATGAATGTAACTTGTCTACCTTCATCCACCAAGACATCAGATATCCTTTGCAAAACCACCTCCAATTGTCCACAGTTTCACCAAATACAATCTCAAAGGCAAAAGGGAATATTCTACACACACACAAAAATTGATCCATGACAACTATATTAGTTAATGTAAACATTGCGAGAAGTAACAGCGTTACCACATGAATCAACGTAAAACTACAATGCATAAAAATCACTCATATGTAGGGTATGAACAGTATAACAACTGTTCATACCACTTAATGGAAGTCAACTACTACATCATTTCATTTGCATAATGGGTACAATAAATATGTACAACTCCATATCACTTAACATCAATTAATTTGAATAATGAGTACAACAAATTGTAGCAATAGTAGTAAAAAAATAAGCATTGCATACCTTTATTTCCATTCTTGGCAGTAGCTCCTAGAAGAGTAACCTTGTACTTATTTGTGATGAAAGTACCATCAATGAACAGCATAGGCCTACACCATCGAAAATCTTCAATGGAGGCCTTGAAACATATAATGATCCTCTATAAACGAGAACCATCCTCATCACAGTCAAACACACAATGAGATCCAACATTGTTGGCCTTCAAAACATCCACATACCAAGGAAGGTGAGCATAAGACAACTCCTCATCACCATGTAAATCCTTAGTAGCCAACTTCTTCCCATACCATCCAACATGATAAGGGACATCCAATCCATAATTTTCCTTCAAATCAATAATCAACTCAATAGGCCTTACCAAAGGATTGCTACAAACTTTATCTTTGACAATTGAAGACACCAAACGAGCCCCCATTGCCTTATTTCTCTTCTCATGGATCAAACCACTACAACTATGCACGTTATTTAAATTCTTAATATATAAAAAATCCATTTACATTGGACTTAACAGCATGCACATGCCACTCGCAGCCATTTGATTCGTTCTTAGCACACACAACAATAACACGACGAGACTTATTTTTCATATACTTCATCTTAAAACCCTTCACAATCGAATACTTAACCAATTTATCTCGGAATTCATAAACTCCACTCTCAAACTTCTGATCCTCATGACTAATATAACCCTCCTAATCAGTAGAAAAATACTTACGACCTCCACAACTACCATATTTGCCTAAATAGTCATTTCCAAACTCACTGCTACTATCATCAAAATCAATACTCAAACAATAAGAATAAGCTGCATTTGAATCAACAATACTACCAACCACACTTGAATCTTTACATGTTTCCTCATCTTGCTCAACACTGTAATTATTATGTCCAGCCTCCAACAAAAAAAGAGAAGCAATTATGTTCGTATTAACTGTTTGAACATCATTCACTATAGTCTTATCCCTAACAACAATGTAAATTAATTGATCATTCATCCGTCCACATACCATAAACATGATTTTTCAAATCATCATTAGATTCTAGTAAACAATTGGTGCAATCTGTAAAAGAGTACATCAACTCAAAATGACCTAACTTAAGCTTAAACCTACTACACAACTCGTTGAACACCCAATCAAAAGAAGAAGTTGGAGACCAAATAAGCATTAAAGTTCCAGCACCATATGTGCACTTGGCCACTCTCGAATCATTCATATCTCTATAAAAAAAAACAAACAAAACAAGACTACTAGTGATAACAGTGGGTCGAGTGCATTAATAGTGACTTCCAACCGCATTAACATCAAATTATAATTGACTCAGAAACCAATATAGCTCAAGTGTATTAACAGAAAAAGCACGAATATACTCAGATTCAGCAGAAAAAACATATCTCAATTAATATGAAAACCGAATCGAATGTCACAGATTTGTAACCACAGCTCAAACTAAAACTCAAGCACAACCAAACCGAATATGAAATCAATCCAAATTACAAACAAAAAGAAATTAAAATCACAATTTAAAACTCAAATGAATATCTAAATACAAATTAGAATGAAATCAGAAAATCCAATAGCTTACCTCCAAATCAACAATAACAAAGATAAACAAATAAAATGAAAAGGAATTAGATCTGCATTTCAAATTTAAACTCCAAAACTTAAAAAATAAAAAACGAAATGTAACACCCCGTCCCTAAATTAATATTTAATCATTAAATTATTCAAGTAAAAGACATTTTTACCCCCGAGAGTATAATAAATTAAATAATTAAGTTGAGTTAACTATAGAAAAGAAAATAAATTGAAAGGTTTAAAATTTGATAAAATAAAATAAGATAAAGTAATTAAGAATTTTGGGAATAAAATAACATTTAATATTATAGAAGAGTAAAAAGGTCATTTTGAGTTTGAGAAAGAATTTGGGGAAGTGAGCCACACTGTTACATCGTGCTCATCGATACGAGTTCGTGGGTATATTGTGGGCTCGAATCGGAGTTGTAACGAATAAATGGTGATCAAGATTAGGCTAGTGGCATAACCGTAAATATTTTGAAGTTTAGTTTTTTTAAAAACCCAGATTTCTCTTCGAGCAGGGGGGATGAGCCAACTTTGGAGGGTGATTTCTCTCCACACCGACCTCCGTTTCAGGCAAGGTCGGTCCCGAATGAACAACCACACTTCCCTCTTCAAGCCCCAACCCTTCACCACCTCGATCCGCCGCCCTAGTCGCCGGAATCAGCCACGAAACAGGCGGTTTCGGATAGATTTTTCTAAAACTTTGGCCCCTTCGTTCTCCCTCCTCCAGCCACCGATCGGGACAAGTAAGGTATGCTTTTCCACATATTTTTCGTGCTCTAGCTGATGGTTGGGTAGGTGCAGATCAAATCGTAGCGTAGGTAACTCAATTCCAAATTTTTGTTTCAAATTGACTTTGAGCTTAGGTTTTGACCCACTTAGGTTCGAAATTGACTTTCCCGTAGTTGAGAAATGTGTTCGGGAGGCCGAGAACTTGTGGTAGCCGGAAGGATAGCTTCCGCTTCAAGTTTGACCGAACGCCAATTTTATCGCTTTTTGCCCCTCGACCGCCAACGCGTGTTCCCACGTGCCGGCCCACTTTTAATTGTCAAACTTTCTGCTACTATTACCCTTACGTCGTCCACGAGCTGTAGGCGTGCTCAGATTGCAATTTGGAGCTCGTATGACATGAACGTAATTGGAGAATTTCAAGGGTTATCAAATAAGCGTGATCAAGAGGATATTGATTACTTTTATGATTAGAATAGTATAATTTGGAGGTAGTGATCTAATTGGATATTAGTTGGGGGTATGAATGCCCATTGGGTTATCGCAAGTTATTATGTTTATTGTGTACTCGAATGTTAGTTTTCGTTTTGTATGAAAGTGGTATTAGTTGTGAGTTGTGGTATACGTTTCGGTCTATGGTGGCATTTAGAATGCCATAAAGGAGTTGGGAATTTATTTACTAACTATAGAATTATGGAATTTCCAGGAATTTCTATGATTATTATTAATTATATGTCTATACCTTTGAAAGGATAATTTAAAAATATTAGTTTTTATATAGAATGTTATATATAATGGATTGATTTTGATAATAGATTAGATAATCGAGCTATGGCCTATTTAAGAAATTAAGGAAGTGTTGATTATAAGTTATATTCATATATATATATATATGTTGAACGAGTTGAGACTGAATGGTTGTCCTCGAAATTATCGATGTCTTCGGACATCTCAGTTGCCTTCGGAAAAGTGAATGGGTTGCCTTTAGAAAAAGTATAACGAGTTGCCTTCGGTAAAGTCTCGTGCACGTGACTAGTATTGCCTGTACCCATGGACTTAAAAATCGAAAATATCGGCGAAATTTCGCCGATATTTCGTTCAAAACAGTCACCGATAGTATCGAAGGGGTCTTGAATAATTTCGTAGATTTTTCGAAAATGTCGCCGAGATTTCGAAATTTCGGAATTTAGGCCCGATTTTTCCGCCCAATCATCTCAAACCAGGTTACTAGTTCCCCATTAGCGCCGCCCGGAAGAATCAAAGGGGGTTTCAGGGAGGGGGTAAAGTAGAGGTGGCTTGGTTGACTATTGACTCAAGGGTGCCACTTGCCCTGGCTTGTCCTGTGGTGTATTTCAAGTGCTTAATGAGGGCTTCGCCACTGCGAGGAGACCTAAGCCGTGCACGGCTACCTGGCCATTTACCCATGTCACTCTGCTACTTCATAGTCCAACTTGCATATAATACAATTAATTTAAGTCCTTCACTTGGGCAATTAATTAACCAAACCATGTACATATATAACAAGTAGAGAGAGAGAGAGAGAGAGAGAGAGAGAGAGAGAGAGAGAGATTCATACATGGGGACATCAGATGGAGTGGAAGAGCGAAGAGAGAGCCTAGGAGCAGGTGGAGTAGAAATGTCATCAAGATCCCACTGGGAACACACTGGCTCATTTTGAGACCAAGAGACGTCACTTAATTTGAGTTTCTTGTGTTAATGTGTAGAGCAGAGAGAGAGAGAAGAGGGTAATATATTTATTTCTTCTTCTTCTTCAATTTTTTGGTGTTAAGTTTTGTGAAACAAGACCGGCTCCAAGTATTTGAGATTGAGAAAAAGGGAATGAGAAGTTGCTGAATGAGAGAGAGAGAGAGAGAGAGAGAGAGAGAGAGATTGTTGGAAGTTTCTTTTCCCAATGCAACCAAGTGGGATATGTATGATTACGAAAAATCAGAGGTTTCAATTAAAAAATATTTAAAAGATTCTTTTTTTGCTATCGAGATAAATAAAAATAAAAATTTAAAGCATCGAATCTTTTACTTTTTCTTTTCAACTTTCTAAATAAAGTTTTACTCGATTTGAGTTATTCCACAATATCTTTATTTTCAACTTTTTTCAATAATAAAAAGAGTGACTATCTTTATCCGTTTTCAAATTCTCCACCCATATTTTGGAAAAAGATATATTTATTTCCTATTTAATTCTTTTTTGGATAAATTTATTTATGTTCTCAATTGATTTTCAATTTTCACTATAATTTTTTAAGCATGGTAAAATGCCTAATTTTCATGACAAATCAAGTTGATTTACATCTTAAATTATTTTTTAATTTTTTATAAATAATAAATATAAAAACGTGTACCATGTCCAGTGAATAACGTGAAATAAGATTACACATGTATCTTACCATGTAATTTATAAAGTGTAAAATATTGTAGTAAAAATGATAAATAAATTACTAGAGAGTGTTTAATTTTCTTTCATTAATTACAACATATTTTCTACAGTCATAGTGTTTGTCGGCTTGCAATATAATCAACTTAAATCAGTTAAATCCATCATGCAATGAATTTCCTTCCAATTTTTGGTGATAAACTAATAGATAATTGACTAAATAAACATTCTCTAAAGTTTCAATAAAAATTTCCAAGTTTTTCTTAGAATTTCCGTGGTTTTTATCCAATTTTTATCGATATCGATATTTTCCCGATATTTCCATCGATATTTCCGTGTTTTTGAACCACCAATATTTCCGAAACTTCCGATATTTAATACCTTGCATGTACCTATATGGAGACTACTCTGTAGGTGTCCGGCCATGATATGTACGAGGATATGTATATGTAGGAGATTGTTGCCTGTACCTGTGCTAATCACACAGGTGTCCGGCCATGGAATTGTTGATTGTCTGTACCCGCATAGAGATTACTCTGTGGGTGTCCGGCCAGTATATGTGTAAATGCATGTACCTACATCGAGCTTGCTCTGTAGGTGTCCGGCCATGATATTTTCCCTAGTCACCTGCCCGATTGACTACACAGGTGATTGGTCATCTTCCCCCATCCCTAGGTTGCCTTGAGATTATTGCATGTACTGTGGCCGATCACACAGGTGTCCGGCCGATGAATCGCTTATTGCATGTACCCGCATGGAGACTACTCTATGGGTGTCCTGGCCAAGATATATGTGTAAATGCATGTACCTACATCGAGCTTGCTCTGTAGGTGTCCGACCATGATACTTTCCCCAGTCACCTGCCCGATTGACTACACGGGTGATTGGCTAGTTTCCCCCATCCCCAGGTTGCCTTGAGAGTATTGCCTGTACTCATATCACAAGTACGAGTGTCCGGCCAGTGATGTTGCCCAGGATGTTTCTCTGCCACCCTGCCCGATTTACTACACAGGGTCGGCAGTTTTTCCCCGTAGATGTACTTGGGTTGGGAAGAGCTACGTGTGGCTTGATCCCTCACGGAGGGTACATAGGCAGCCTAGAATAATCTGGGTGCAGCCACGAGAAAGGATATTTAAAAATTGGTTTATGGGCTTGAAATGGGGAATCTATTAACATCTAAATTGATTTGAATCTAAACTTTTGTGTAGGCCCAAGGCCGAGTGTTAATTGAGTTGTGAGGCTTGTTCGATAATGATTCTACTTAATAGAATTTTTTTCATATAATGTTGATGTGCATGTTAATATAATAACCACTGAAATGATTGTAGCTGAATGATTAGTTACGGTCCACTTTGAATACAAAAAGATGTTAAGAAATGTTGATACTAATGACGAATTAATATTTGAGACTTGAAGATTTCATTGAATAAGAATATTGAGATTGAATTGGTGACAACGTTGATGTCTAGACTATTGTAAGACCTGATGCCTTACTATTTTTACGGTTGTTGGCGTGAAAACTTAACTTGTGCATGCTGGCAGTTGGGTTGAATATTTATATGCTTGTTTGACAGGTGAAAATTTTGGGAAATGTTCAATTTACAGGGGAGACTCTGCCGAATTTTCGGCAAAGTCGAACCTAAAAAAATTTCTTTGAATTTTAATTAGAAGGGCATTTTAGTCATTTGTGCCCGCACCTGTCAGGTGTCGGGCACACACAGGGTTCGGCTCGGATTCCAAAGTGGAATTTTGGTTGGGTCCTATCACGAAAACCTAATCAGCAACTTAATTAATCGAACATGAAATCACCAAAAATCCGACTACAATAAAGAATCCACAAGAAAAAATCAAATAAAAAAACCTCAAAATTGGAGATTGCACATCGCAGACGAATAACAAAGCTCCAATTGCATCTAATGCAACACAACATCACTCCCCAAATCACCAATTCAAACTAGAAGTAAAACAAAGAATCAAGCAATAGAACTCTAATCTACGCCTCACACCAAAACCAAGCTTAGAAAAATCAAAAACTTAGCTATGGAACCATAACATATTGAGCTTCGTTCGAAGAAGTGAATGAAGCTCGTTTCGTTTGGAATATTTGATATGCTGCAACAGAAATCACAAGGCTACCCAAACATAATTTCAGTTATGAGGTCACCAACGTAATTTTTCAGAACTTCCTATCCAAGCTGACGAGTTCTGGGCTTTTCTCAAAATTGCACGCAAAAGGGCAAAATCGTAATCCAACATAGCTATTGAATTGAAAAATCAACTCGATTTTTGGGTTTATTTTAGGTGTGTTTATACATATTAAATAGTACAGGGTTACTTTATAAGACTATGTCTAGAAAAGGTCATTTAACTAAATTTGTAGTTAAAATATACATTAATATATAATCATAAATATATATAATTTTAAATATATTTTAAATAACTTAAGATTATAAATTATAAATATAATGTATCATTCTTAGACTTTTTTTTTTTTATAGCTTGGGCTTTCTTTTCAGGTTCTTTATATTTTTTAGCCTTGCATACATATTTTCCTTTCTTTTTAGGCCCATTTTAATATTATCGATTTAAGACCCAAAACCGTAAACAGATATATAATTTTTTGTAGTCAACATATCTATGTTTTTTTACAACCACGACGTCGTTTACTTGAGAGTTTATATTAAAAAATGAAAAATTAGGTCATCCTCCTCACACACAGCGGCCAGCGCGTACGCCCTATATTTTCTTCTTCTTCTTCTTCCTCTCCTCTCTCCCTCTCCGAATCTTTCGTTCTCGCTCTCTTTGGCTTCTGGCTTCAAGTTGACCGTATCCGTTGACTCCAATACGTATCCAACGCGTTTCGGAGCGTATCCGACTGAGTATCTGATACGAGATACGGATCTAAGTCCGCGTATCCATGCTTCATTGTTCTAGAGCTAAACGAGAGTAAGAGTGTTCTGATGGAGGCACTTTTAGGGTTTAAGGAAGAATCAACAGATTATGATCAACATGGGATATCAACGCCGTCGCCATCATTATCCTACAGCTACAAATTAGTGCCATGGTTGAGCTGGGACGAGTGGCTCTTCGTGGATGAATCTCTCTTTTCGAATTCACCTGATTCTGTGGCCGCCGCCTTAAGAAGAGTAAGAGAACCGCAACTTTATGTGCTCTTTTTGCTTAGCGCGGAAGCAAATATTTTATTTCTAGCATTTATATCAGAAATTTCATGTGCATGCCTTGCTGTTCTGTTTATTTCTCTCTCGAAAGAAAAGCGTAAACTCTTTTGGCTGGCTCACAATGGAATTCCTAGCATGTTGTTGAATATGATTCAATCTTTTTTATTTGTTGCTATAATTTTTTAAACAGTGGAGGAAGTTATTTTTGTAGTGGGTTCTGCTTTAGATTGAATTTTCTGGTGGTTTCTGGAAATGGTATATATGTCTTTCATCTCTGACTTGCTGTTTAAAGATTGATGCATGGAGAAGCAGAGGATGTCTTCCTGTTGTAATTGAAGTTACGGCATCGATTATTGAAATTCAGCAAAAAGATCCTCACTTTAGGTACCTTTTACTGCCAAATACTCTGAGCATTTTTGGATCAACTTCTTATATCTTTCTCTTTTCCCTCCCCGGTGAGGGGCAGGGACAGGGGATGCTTAATGCCAAATGTTATTTGCTTTGTGGTTCTGTTTGTAATTTTATCTCATTTATCGCTTTAAATTCCAATCGAAGATATTATATTTGTCCTACTTTGGTAACAACTGTATGTATGTGTTTTGTGAATTATAGAAAGGACCAGTCAAATGATGCTTTGGATAATTGCAGAGCAGATCAATCAAGTGATGCTTCACTTTCAGATGAAATGCTGGCCATGTTATATTGTATGGCAATCATGAGGTGTGGTTCTTAAATCTCACTGTTCTTTTATTTACTCCCTTATCATATGCTGATGTATGGATGTATATGATTAGTAGTACTACCATTGTAACCACAGTGCAATAATTTGTAGAAAACGGTCCTTGATCAACTATTATGCTCAGGCAAAACACACACACACACACTCTCTCTCTCTATCTCTCTCTCTCTCTCTCTCTCTCTCTCTCTCTCTCTCTCTCTCTCTCTCTCTCTCTCTCTCCGTGGTAGTTTGAAGTGGGTTTGAATGATCAAGAGGTAGTGATGGGGACATCTTTGTCAAACCCATTAGGGTTTACAAACGAAAGAGATGGAAGAGGAAATTATTAATCCTAATTTATTTAGTTAGTTTCCTGAAATCTTAGTTTCCAGATTTCAATAGGAAAACGAATTTTCCAGATTCCAGATTTCCCTAAGATTTCTAGATTTTCCAGATTTTACTAAGTTTTAGTTTCCAGTTTTTAGTGGGATTTGATTTAAGTTTCGTAGTTTATTTGGATTGGTTCCTTTGTGGATTAGGATTTCTTTGTTAGTAAGGGATTTTTATCCTATTGTCTCTAGGTTTTAGTTTGCTATAAATACCCCCCATGTAATTCTTTAAAATTCAGAGTTGAGATATAAAGAAAAGTTTATTTTCCAGAGATTGGAGACTTCTTGATGTGAAACCAAACCCCTACTTGGTGTGAAGCCAAACCCCTGGAGTGATTCCAGACCTATCCCTTTTGTTCTATTTTCTGTTTTTCCATTGTTCTCTCTTCCGCTAAATTTACCCAAATATTCCCTTCACCCGTATCCTACATCATGTAGACTACTTGTAAGATACATAAGCTAGTTGCATGATGTGCTGTATTTCGTGATGTTTACCTATTCACCATATGCCTTTTTTCTTCCCCAATATTGAAATTTTGTAGGCCTTAGAAAGAGCTCCAGCTAGATATTAGGGATGCACGATAGATGTATATGTTCTTAACATTGGTCATTTGGAATAAAATCCTTGAGCATATTGTCAGGAATTTTTCCTGATATACGCATTCAGTACTTATCTTCAATATAAGATTTCCTTAAAATGGGTTCTTGTAACATGCAGGATTTTTGTTATAAGTTCTATGTCATATCACATTATTTGTGATATATCAAGATAGTTTATTTGTGGATTGCCTCCTTTCAGGATTTCACATGATTAGGCACAGAACAGAGAAATTAAGTATTTGCGATTAGTTGGCCATGTGAGAATTGTATTTCATTATTTTTGTCACGTGTCGTTACATAAACAAATTAGGTTCACAATTGCTATCTTTTTCTGAAGGCTTGTGAATGGTGTTGTTGAGAAGACACGGAAGAAAACAGAGGTTTCAATTGCTGTGGCTGCTGATGCAATTGGCATTCCACGTACGCTGATTGATATTCGTCATGGTGAGCAATTTTCACATTTATCATTGGTTCATTGATTAAGCTCTTAGGCTTTTCCTAGTCTAGACTACCAGCCATGCCCATTTGACCGAAGCATACTCTCTGCGGGGCATTGGGTTTTCAAGTAATCTTTTGAACACTAATGATACCCTGGATTGATCTTTGATTTCTTTTTTCTTTTTTTTCACTTGGTTATTGCTCTAATTTTTAGAGGGATCTCACCGTGAACTTCCCGCACTTGAGGTTGTCCGTTGTGCTTCAGTTAAGGTATGCATCATGCTTGGTAATTCAAAATTTGTTCCTTCAGATTCTTCTAATGCTTACTCTTTGTGATTAGATTTGATGTCCAACACATCTGGTTTATTCAATGATGAATAATTATAATAGGTTTCCTACTAAAATTTCGTTTGTGTTTGGATTAACTGCTTGTGGGTGCTGCACAGAATGGTTGTTTTGTTGATAAGATTTCTGAGTTATTTTAAAAGTTGTTACAACTGGCTTTGTTTTTCCATTAAACTGCAAGAACCAATTTACAGAAGATATCACGTATTTACTTATTTATCTTGTGCAAAATTCTAAACTATATGAGTCCCAAGTTTTATGAATTTAATAATAGGGTATTATTATCAACAATTTATCAGTTTGTGGAAAGGCACATGATGGCCCCCAACCTTTCCAAAAAAAGGAAGATATTTCTGACTTTATGAATATCACCAAGTATTACCAAGTTATTTTTTAGGAGAAAAGTAGCCCTCTACCCTTATTTTAATCCTTTATGGTTTGGAACATGGATAACTACTATGAAACTTGTCAGTTTATGAAATTTTAGATTGAACATGGCTCCACAACTGCAAGTTCTTGTTGATTCATCTCTCTAGCATCAACTAGCTGTTTGTGTCTACTTTGTTTTGCTTTAATTTAAGACAAGCTGTGTCTTTTGTTTTAATATCTTTTTTACTATACTTAGTGAATTATTTATTTCCCTCTATTGTTGTGCTGCACAAACATGCATTTACCAATTATATTTGGAAGCAAAGACTCAATTTAAATTTGGGACGTTAAACTATAGCCATGGTTGGTGTTTTTAGGCCCTTGATTGGTTGAAGTACTATTACTGGGAGCCTCAGAAGAAGGCAATTCCATTTCATGGTACTGAAACTGCTGACATCAAAACTGAGATAAGGTCGAAATTCCATGAATTGGCTTTCTACTTAAGAGTTAAGAACACTCCTCCGTCGCGTTCTTCAGAAGTCAAGGAAAAACGTGGTATGAAAACTTGTCTCTTCTGATTATGTTGATTGTAGTACCTAAAATCTTTGATCGATAGGATAAAATATTTTCCAATGATTTTACATAGAGTGCAATACGCCCTTGCACCTATGACATATAGAACCTTTCATGTTAATTGCAGCCAGATTTTGTAGGGATTGTACTGTCATAATTTAACAATGAAATATATGCGTTTTGGAAACTTCTCGAATGTCTAGGGGATATTTCCTTTGTATCTGGCATGAGAACTTTGACGCTTTTTCTTTTGTCAAGGAATAATCTAGGAGATATTCGGAGTTATTTTCTGTAGATGGAAAAGCACAGCATATGAATGCCCTTTGAATTAGGAAGCTATAATTTTCTAAATGCTTAAATTAATGTTTAGAGCTTGCCTTTTTTCGCTACCTTTTGGGGAATATATATTTTTTATTTTTTAATGAAATGGAAATAGAAATTATCATGGTATGTATTTCGGTCAGCAAACAATTTTGCAAATACATGGGAGAGTCAAAGTTATGTTGTGTTCTAAGAAAAAGGCATTTACACACCTAAGCTACGGTACAGAACTAATTGTCTACATGTATCATGCATACAATGTATACTCCCTATTCAGATATGTGGATATATTTCATATATCAGGTTTTAGATTTGGTTTAGCATATTTTATTTGAGTAATGCTGCGCCTACATTTTTATTTTTTATTTTTATATATGAAAGTGTTTCACTCCATGATGTGTGAAACCATTTGTCTTGCCACTGGATTAGCATTTACTGGGCACTTGCTCCAGTGGGCATAAGTGATCCGCGTGGTAAGCCATGTAGGCTGTCGTGTCATGGAGAAAAAAAAGTTGGAATTTTGTTTTAGTTGTATAGTTTTTTTTTAGAAGAAACGAAATTTATTGAAACAAAGGAGGAACACATAAGTGGATAAGGCATCCACAAGCCAACCAAACAACAACAAAAACAGAAGAAAAAAAAAACAGCACAGACACCACCCACTACCTGGGAACATTTATTATTGCATAATGCTATTCATTGTTTCAAATTTCAATCTGTATATAGGTGGCAGAAGTAGTAAATGGCTTTGTAGGCGTAATAAGTTTTTCTCACTAATGGCTGGCGGGATCCATTCATCAAAATCTAGAAGTAAGATTTATCCCTAATTTTAGTAATTTAGTGGACTTAGGAGGTGGTAATATGTTTTTGTTGTACACTAGCATTTTGTTTGGTTAGAGAGAGAGAGAGAGAGAGAGATATTTATTTATATTAAACGAAATCTGGCGGTAGTTCAGAAGCAATAAGGAAAGCTTGGTCAAATCATTGGAGAGAGAGAGAGAGAGAGAGAGAGTGTGTGTGTGTGTGTGTGTGTCTAGATATCTAGATTTCTCTATATTAAACGAAATCTGGCTGTAGTTCGGAAGTAATAAGGAAAGTTTGGTCAAATCATTGGTTTAACAGCAAATGAGGTCTCATACTAGTTGTTGGATTAGCTGAAAAGCATAAATCCTAACTCCACATACACATATAAATCTAAACCTGCTTGTCATTATATGTTATAGTCATCACAAATGCAACTATTGAGTTATAAACAATGAAAGTTTGGTTTGGGTTTTCCCATTTGTAATCTCAACAATGTAACCCCAAAACCGAACCATCCCAGAACTCAACTTAACCAGAGATTTTCTGTTCCTAACCGGTTCAAAAACATTTCCAAACCCGACATTCAAGGGTGGAGTAGGTTTGGTCCTGCCAAAATCTGCCTAGTACCCATAAAAAAAACGGTGTTTCTTATTATTATTATTATTATTATTATTTAAAGTTCAAAAATGGACATGTAGTATTTCCCAATTAGTTTTGGTCTAAAGGTTTCATTGTTTTTGAAGTCAACTGGATAATGGTGTTGATCAAAGAGAATTATGTCTTTTATTGTTAAACATTGGTAATAGTGAGAAATGATATGATCCTCAGTGTAGTGAAAAGTATGGGATTGTATAGGTACTAGTGATAGAACAGAGTACATATTGAGAATATGTTATAGTTTCCAAAAATAGAATCACGTATATAGTTCTATACCCCTCTTTCTTTTTTAAGTTGTGGATGACGTAATGCCATATTTAAAACTTAGTTTCATGCTCCCTCATGGCTACCTTTTCTGTAATTAGTAGTGGTGTAAGTTGGATTGGAAAATCCAATTCTGATCGATTCCGGTCTGAAAATTTCCAAAAAATCCGACTCTGATATACGAATATGCCGAAATCCGAATTTTCCGATAAAATTCGGATCGGAATCGGAATGTATTTGTAAATTCTGAAAATTCCGAAATACCGATCTGAAAATTTCCGAAGTTCTCTGAACCCATGTCGATTCTATTTTTCTGATTTTTTTCCGAAAATGTCCGAATTTATAATAATAATAATTTCTAAATTCTAATTCTAAATGCATTGTTTTTAGTTTATAAGTCCTATATATGTTTCATTTCTTATTTGTTATATTTCAATACCCACATACAAATATTCATACATGCATATATACTAAAACATAGGAGTATATAACTTTTAAGACTATATATTTTTTATAAATATGCTTGTTTGAATTAAAAAAAATGCATATGTGTACTTATTACATAGAAGTATATATAACTTTAAGACTATATTTTTGGCAAATTTGCTTGTTTGAATATAACAAAAATGCATATGTGTACTTGTTATATCCAAACCTTATATATGTGGAGAAATGTTACATTGTTATATAAATTGAGCTATAAAAGTTTGGAATTTATTTTGATGATTCCAGCATTACTCTGATCAACAATGCATGTAACCTCTATAATATGGTATGGTCATATATTTGAATTGAAACTAGATGTTGTATTTGACTAGACATGCTTGTCACAAGTTTTCTGTTACAACACCATGTATCTTCATTTAAATCCTAAAGCCATGACCCTTAACCAACCCCATAGCAAAATAAAATTTTGGTAATATTTTCAAAGAACGTTTTTAGAGAACATTTTCAAAAAATGAAAATGAGAAACAAACCTTAACCAACCCATCAGCAAAATAAAAGAAAATTTTTTTATGTAATCGTATAATCTTTAGTTTAAATATGAAATTAGATAATTAGAAAATATATAATGGTTTAACTAAATAGACTAAGTGCAACAAAAAAGGAAAACAAAAATATCTCATCCATAATAATAAAAAAATTAATGTTAAAAATATCTCATCCATACAATTAAAATATATTAATCCCAAGTCAGATAGAGGGTTCTTGACGTAATGGTTCAAATGAAAAAATAATAAATAAATTAGTTCAGTTACACAGCCAACAACTTTGTATCCAGTTGCATCATTATGAGACAGAAGAACCCATGAAATTGACAAAACAAATCTCTATTTTTGGCCTGCAACAACAAAATAATAGTTTACAAGACCGTCAATCCTTCAACCCATACAAGAATTATGCTCTATAATAAATACTCTCATCAAACCAGAATGAAAAAGCAAGGAACCATGAAGAAGAAATCTTTAGGACACCAGAATTTGGCAATAGACAACTAGAGAGAAGTTTAGAGGGAGCAACTGAGAGAGAAAGGTAGAATTCCAGATCACATTTATCACTTGGATTGAAAATAAGACTGATAAGAAGATAAAAGATGAATTCATGAGTAAAGATCCCTTAATGCTTGATGTTATTAAGTTAATTACGGATTAGAACTTGCTACCATGCTCAACAAACTGATTAGGGTGGAGAGGATTTAATTATCTGAGATTGACGACGGTGGAGAGAGAAAAACATGAAGAGATAGATTTAAAGATGCATATCAGATGTCTCTTTCTAGTGCAGAGATGATTAGTTTTCCTGTGGACATGGAAGTGGTTGCAATCCCATATCGTTTTTATGTTTTTATGAAGTGGTTGCAATCCCACATCGGTTGCTTGGATAAACCTGATCTATTTTTTCCTCTATAAAACCTTCATTCTAGAAATGTTGTTACAGACTCGAAGTCCAGACATTTCTTTTATTTGGGCTTCAAATATCTTTGTATATTTGGGCTTTTGGAGTTTAAGTTTTGAATTAAAGTTCATTAGTTTTGATACTAATGATCTGGAATTTCCAATTTATGTATTCCCAAATTTCCAAAATTATTATAATAATGTTCCGAAAGTTTAACTTTTCAGAATTTCCGGAGTTTCCGAAATTTCCGAATATTCTATATCGGAATAGAATTATTATATTCTGAATTTTTGGAATCGGCATCGGAATTGATTTTTAGTTTGGAATATTTTCGGATCAGAATTCGGAACACTTGTTTCCGATCCGTTCCGGCCGAATTGCAGCCCTAGTAATTAGTCATGTCAAGAATTGTGAAGGATATACTTAACATATCACATTAATGAGCTAAGAATTGGGCTCCTTTCCTTTGACTTCTGAATGTAGAGGACCTAGTCTTTCACTGTTACTGCCAATCATAACTAGAATGTTTGAAACCATGTATTAAAGAAAGTCACTTATCCTAAAGTATGCTCAGAGCCGTGTCAATCATGATTGGATGTCCAGTACTAAAGAACAGCAGTCAACATTTGAAAGAAAAATGGGGACGAGCCAAACCTGTGCTCTAATGTTTGAAGGATATGTCTATTAGTAATTGCATGTCATGTTGGTATGATGGTATCATTGATTAGAATGTTCAAAAACAGTTTCAGAGAAAGTCGTTTTTTTGGGTAAGTATATGTTCACAGCCATCTTAAGCATGATTGGATGTCCATTTGAAAGCAAATGGAGAGGATCTCAATCTGTCAGCTAACTTTTGAAGGATGTTTTTAAATACGTGGATGTTTTATATGTTGATTGAGGTACTTTCTTTTCAGGTTCTAAGAAAGACCTTACCAAGATATTGAAAAGTCTTGTAGGGTTTTATGCTTCCTTCTCCTCAGAAGTTGTTTGTGTTCTGTTGGAGTTCTTGTTGAATGCTATAAATATCTTAGATTCCTCGAAGCTTCCAGTAAACACCCAAAATGGCCCGAGCCTACATATTTCATTGAATGAGTGGAAGCATGTGATAACAAAATTTTCAAATAAGGAACCAGAGTTACTTCTGGCTCTCCTGAATGCAGTTCTTGATATGATTGAGACTAAGGAAGCAGTGCTATTTGAGACAGGTAATCACATGACCTGATTTTTCTATGTATTAGTTGCTCCGTATGTAGATATGTACTGGTAAACTTATGGTGGGTCTGTGCATGAAATCTAATTATATTTACTTGGTTTGAACTGGACTGATTTTTAATACTGGACATGGGTCAGTGATCTTAGTTGCTGCTGTTGTGAATTTGTTTAGGAGCGGTTCGCACATCATCAGACCATAGGGCAGAGATACTCCAAGTTGAACACCTCTCTTCTCTGTTTAAGTGGCTGGTTGGAAATTTTGAAGGATTAAAGCCTCATCTTGAAAAAGATTCTCCACCTGAGATCAAAGTTTCTTCAGGAGAAAAAACGATATCGAAAGCAATTCTGATGGAACTCCTACGTAAATGTCTTGTTCTATCAGCTTCTGCTAATAACCAGCTCATGGATTCTGCTGTCCATCTTGCACAACTGACAGGGGACACCTACCTTTTGGGAAAACTGAACAAACTCTCATCATTAGTTTCAACAAATTTGGATGTTACTGAAGAAGATGGTTCTCTTAAACATTCAAATAATGTATTTAAGAAAGAAGACGAATCTCTAAGTGAAGCAGCAAAGAAGCTAGAGATGATTAAACGTCGCAAAATGAAGAGCAAAGGAGTGAAGAGAACAGATGGTGATGCCAGAAATACTAACAGATGGGTTCTGGCAAAATCATGGAACCCGTGTCCAATTGGAATGTTGCCTCGAGCTGTTGGGTCTTCTGGTTGCCTTCCCGTTCTGGACTTTAATACTGTCCCAGAAAAGGTTTCTCAATTACTAGGAAGAAAAGAGAACTGGGAATTGAACCAGTGTAGTGGCAAGAGAGAAGCTAGTTCCGATTTGCAGCTACTAGATAACCGATGTGTTAAGAAGTTGAGGGAAACAGAGTATGGCTGTGTATCAGATAGTGAGCATGTTTTATCCACAGAAGATGTCAGTGGTCATCTCATGATAGACGGGGTCTGGAAGAAAGTTGGGGAAGAAGAACTACTTGCCATCAAGTCTGCTGTAAGGATTTGGCCACACAAAAAAATGCGTGCTGTAAGAAAAAAAAAATAGGCACTGATTTGTTCAAAGCTAGGGTAGGTCTAATTTTGGAAGCTTCTGTTAGCATCTAGCATCTATGCAGTTTTGATTGATAGTGGTGATAAGTTAGTGACTGAAGCAGTTTTGATTTATATTTTGTAATTTGTAGTGCACTGTGTGATTATCTGGGTTATAAAAGTTGTAACCAGAGTAACATTAGCTGGTGGGTTCTTCTATTTTAGCACTCCACCAGTGATTATTTTTATTTTTATGTTTTTTTTTTCTTATAAGCTCACCATGGTTTATTTTCACTAAGCCATTGTGTCATAGGTTCATTATGTTATTCAATTTTGTGTTCGATGATTTGATATCAGCCCGGTCTATTTTTTATTTTTATTATTAATCAGCCCGGTCCATTGTTTGTGCAATCTGTTTTGGTACAAATTAGGTCTTTGTAATTGCATAAACCCTCTCCTTTATTATACTCAAATCTTGTATCTGGCAGTTTTTTGATCAGTGAAACTCCTTGTTTTCAAAAATAGGGAAAAAAAATTGCAAAACCCCACCAAATATTGTGAGCTATAAGAAGACTAAAAAAGACCAAGATTTAATCACACAACGAAAAATCAAAGGTAGGCATGACATACCTGCCCTACTAGTCCATCATCACCTTCCCATCAAATCTACAGCACTTCAATCTTGCAGTAGATGAAGGTACTGCAGGGGCGACCTGAGAACACATCGAGCACAATATACACTGGCAATGAAGTACATTGTGTTAGTGTGAAGGTGCACGCATGTGATCTCAGGTCACTCCTGTGGAACCCCTCTACCTCTTTAGCATTAGATAAAAGCTAGCCACACAACTTGGTATCCATGTCGTGCATGTGAACATATTATATATAGGCTATAGCACAACTTAATTGCGTACTTCAATCCGTTGTACTGCATAAATGGTACGAATAGGAAATTAGAATTTCTAGTACAAATCTTCTTTACTTAACCCATTTCTTAGAAGAAACTATAAGTTCGAGTTTGACATAAATTGTACTACAATGTGGTACAACTTGATTTTTCAAAGCTGCTTTGTACTCTTTAATTGCAAGTCTGTCGTACAGTAGCTCTCTCTAATTGGATTTCGTTTTGTGGTGGCTTTGCACTTATTGTTGTGCTCTTCAAACTGCAATGAAGCCTTGGTTGGAGAATGACCTTTTTGATTTTTCAGCCATCTGATTCTCATCCATTTGATTGTTCAAAATTGCTTGATTGTTCAAAATTGCTTGAGGATGTAATCAAACGGATAAGAATTGCCCATCTGATTATTCAAATTGGGTAGGAGTTTCCCTTGATGTAGAAAGCATTAAGTTAGTTGCACTCTAATTTTCTGTTTTTAACTTTGTCTAATGTCAACCTACATCAAGAGGTAGTTTCTAAAAAATAAGGTAGTTGTGGAAGAAATAAAGTTTGCGGTAAATCATTGATTGTTTGTTTATTATTTAAACGAAGCAATATTAACATTTTATACACTTGGGTTGACAATGTGAGTTCTCTTAATATCAGTGTCTTGAATGGAGCACACTAGGCATGTGTTAGATATATGCCCTAAAAATCAATATAAAAATGGATAAATCTAAAGATATAATATCATAAATACAATCAAGGGGCGTGAATGTTACTTTATATACTTAATATACACAAAGTAACAAGTTCATGGATTAAGATATAAATCGAAAATGATCTAAAGAAGTTAGGTGCACAAGACCTTTCCATACATATGAATATCGTATCCTAAAATGTTCCTAGTCATAGGATCACCAATTGGACAATGGTGACCCGCAAAGACTGATACACATTATGTCTGCTCAATTTGGAGGATGACTAGTCTCAAGTCATACGTGTGGAGACACTGAGACAGGTTTGTAGGTGCTCTATAGAAGATGGAGTCCACTGAACACGATTAACTCTAGAATTCTTGTATGGAAGTCTTACTCACAAGTGTCAAACAAAGAATTCTAAATTATGATAATGCAAATTAGTCCTCAGACCTGAGACACCAAAGTTGTCTTACGTATAGGTTGTTTCTTTTTGAGAACACTATACAGTCATATCAAAAGGATGTGACTTAAAGGTGTTCCTCAGGATTCTCAGCATGTACACAGAGGCAACTGAATGTACAACAAGAAATCTCTACTTTTAGTAAGAAGAGAGAGTACCATGAAGATATGGTTCGTTGAATCTTTGGCCAAAGTATCGGATGGAAATTGAAACAAGAACATTTGCAATTTCATCCAAGTGAATCATATAACCAAGAGATGTCATATTAGGGGATTTGATACGAGTTTACCATATCCCAAGAATATGACATAAAGTATTGTATTATAGAATGACTGAATTGCATTGTAATCACAAACTGACAAGGTTTTCTAAATTAATTCTTTTTAGCTTGGGTGGCCATGACATACTGCTAGGTGTCACTCATGGTTTGTGGAAGCCATGTAAGGACTAATTATAATTAGCATTCGCATGTAGAGAATTGGGCACATGTGTGACATTTTTGGCCCTATATATACATAGACATAACGCCCCAACACTTTAGGGATTCAAGTTGGTAAAATTGGAAGAGATGAAACATCAAACCTCCCTCCCAAACCCCCTTGGCCGGCCACACCTTGGTGAGAAGGGCTAGCACCTACTTCTCACCAAGTTGTTTCTCATTCTCTCATCCATTTCATTCCATGGTGAAGAGCTTTGGGGAGGTGTATACTTTTGCACCTATTTAGAGAGTCTAAGGTGGAGAGCCAACATCAAAGGGACCAATTCCTCTACTTGAACACCATTCTTGGTTTCAAGATTCGCTCCAAGGGTATGAACATCTCATCTCTCTTCAATATGTGTCTTAGAGAGTCATTGGTGCATATTTTCATAAACCTATAAAGATTTAGACCTAAGGAGACTTGTATGAATCTCTAGCTATTATATGCTTCCACTTTTATTTTGATTACATATTAGATATGATATGCTAGACGATTTATTCTCTCATAGTTTGTAGAGATTTTAGAAATCTCTACACAACACCCAACCCAATATATTCCCTTCAGCCTGGGCACGGTCTGGTTCGATCCAATTTCCACTCAGACCTGGAATCGAAACCAATACTATTCATCTAGTCTGGTTCTCATAAAAAATATTTACAAACTCGAACCAATCCAGACCGGTTTAGGTCCGGTTATTTTCGGTTCCAACTGAGCTTCAAATTTGCATGAAAAATTATATTCCATATTTACAAGATTTGAACCCAGATCTACAATCTTAACCAACATATTCAAGAACTTAACCCAAATCTCCAAAAACTTAACCTAGATCTCCAAGATGAACACATATATGTACAGAGAAACAAAAAATGAAGAGAAAAAAAAAATGAGAAATAGAAAAACAGAGTTCCAAAGAAAGAGATATAGAGAGAAACATAAAACCAAGAAAAAAAAAATCATAGTAATAGAAAATCAAAGAAAGAGAGGAAGAAATAATCAATGAGAAAGAACGTGTTGCACTGAGTTATTCAAGTGAATAATGCTTGGAGGAAAGAAAGAATAAGAGATAAGAAGAAAAAGAAAAGATAGAAGAAATGAGAGGAGAGAAAGAAATGGGAGGAAAGAGATGACAGAAAGAACTCAGAGGAAAGAGGTGGAAAGAATGAAAGAAATAGAGAGTGAAGTGAGGAAATGGCTTTGTCAACAAATAAAGGAATAAAGAGGCGTTGATGATAGGATTAGATAGGGTTAGGATATTAGTATGGCTTGTTGGGCTTGGGAAATGGGAAAAGATATTTGGGCTTTTTGTTGGGCTACTAAAATAGTTGGACAGGCCTAAAGAATTGACATTTTAACATTTATATGTAATATATATTATATATTTGAAAAATTAACTTAGCCGGCCAGGTTCGTGGTGGTCCGATTTTGAGTGACATAAAACTGAAATTGGAACCCGATTGAACTGGTCTAATTCGGTTTTTGTTTCATTTTGATTTTTTTGGTCAACACGGTTTTTTCCCAGTTTGGTTCGGCTCGGTTTTCCAGTTTGAATGCCCACTCCTAGAGAATACTTTGCACCTATTCTTCAAAATGCAATGAAGCCTTGGAGAATTACTTTTTTTCTTTTTCTTTTCCCCAAAGAGATATTCTAAATTATTCTAAGTTACGGGAGGGGATCAAATTTGAGTGCAATCGTATGAACACACTACCTGGACTAACTGACTTAACCCACATATCCTTACTGTTATGTTTCTTCACTCATACAATTTTTATTGCTTTCAACCAAAATAAAAAATAAAAATAAAATAACTAATAACCCAAGATAAAGCTATGTAGAAACTAACAGGGGTGGGCATAAAAACGGATGAATCGATAAAACCGATCGAACCAAACTGTAAAATAAATTTTTTTTTTTACCAACTTGAAAAAGTCAACATTGACCCGACCTGACCTTATTGAACCCGGTTCTGTATTCGGTCAAAAAAATTTCAAACCATTAGACCTGACTCGAACCGCCCATTAATGAATTATATATTCATTTGCCATTTATGGTTGTCTGATTGGCCCTCACTAAAAAAAATATTGTTTTTTTTTCCCAGTCCTTCACCTCTCTCTCTCTCTCTCTCTCTCTCCCAAAGCACAGCGATGGCAGCGTCATCCTCTCTCTTTATCGCTCAACCTCACCATTTCTCTTTCCCCAAAATCCTAACGTAACCCCATTGAATTTCATCCAAAATTTGTGATAGCACTGGGTGATTTTAAGGTAAAGCTACTAGTATTTGGTTTTGAATGTATGAAAGGAAATAACTTTTTCGGTAGTTTGATTTTTTTGGTAGATTAGGGTTTCTGATTTTTTGGTATTTTGTTGAAATTAACCCTAGTTGTTTATTTGTTTTTAATTGGCAGTTGTTTAGCATCCCTGCTGCTATAGTTTGAAGGGTTTCGATGATTTGGCTTCAATGGAGGTATGATAATTATGCTTTTGATATGTTGATCTAGCTACTGTGGTTTGAAGGATCCACTGTTGTGAATCTGTTACTGAAATTACCTGGTTAATAAGAGGCTGTTTTGAAATGATTTGTTTAATGTTGGTAGGTTTTTTATTTCTCTACTTGTATCTTAATAATGATTTGTTAATAATGGTTTGGTTGCTTGTGGTGATGCAGGTTTTGTTTAGATTTAGGTTTTGGATGGATGCAGGTTTTGAATTTTTCCATGGGTTGTAACTAGCATAATTTCAATTTCTTGATTTTTGTATTTTTTGTAATGGCTTGTAACATCATAAGATGCTCTATTTCCTTTCATTGGCTGATGATTGTGAATTTGTGATTGATGATTTAGGCCCAGTTTGGGATTGCTGTCACTTTTAAAAAAAGTTGCTTCTGCTGTGCTTTGAAATTAATTAGCTATAAAGTAAAGCAGCTCCATGTTTGGTAAACAATATTTTTAAAGTGTTGTGAGTACAAAAAGCAGTGTCAAAACCGTTTGGTAAATTTTAATATAAAATTGTTGTAATTGTGAATAATGACTAAAATAGACATTATGTTGAAAGTGTTATGTACTATTCATGTGGTGGTAGTGGTGGTGATGGAGTGGAGGTGGTGGTGGTGATGAAGTTGGAGTTGGTGGTTGTGGTAGTGGTGGTGGTGGGGATGGTGGTTGTGGTAGTGGTGGTGGTGGGGATGGTGGTTGTGGAGGTGGTGGTGGTGGTGGTGTTGGTGGTGGTGGTGGCGATGGTTGTGGAGGTAGTGAATGTGGTGGTGCAAGTGGTGGAGTTGGATGTGAAACTGGAGGTGGTGTCATTTTTTAAAATGAATGATGGTATTTTGGGAATTAAAAAAATTCATTAAATGTTCATTTCTACTTCTTTTGAAAGCAACTTTGAAAAGCAACCCAGTGCTTGCTTTTAAAAGCTGCTGTCAAAAGGCCACTGCTTTTAAAATAATCGGTATATTTTATTTTTACCAAATACCTTAAACTGCTTAATTTTAAAGTAAAGTAGATTTTTGGCGAAAAAAAGAAAACAATACAAAACGGGGCCTTAGTTTATTAAAATGATGGATTTGCATGATTTGAACTTTCGAAAAAAAGTAAATTAATTTGGGCCTCTTTGAATAATTGATATTGAGTTTTAAAACAATGAAAAAAGAACTTGGCCTGTTTTAATTACTGATGTTGGGTTTTTAAAAGAAAATTTGATTTGGGCTTTTGAAAAATACTGAAATTGGGCTCAGGCTCAAAACCGAATCGTGTAGATTCGGATCGGTCCAATTACGAGTTTCAACTTCAATCGGACCCGACCCGCAAACTGTGAACTTGGCCGATTCTTCTCACGGGTCAGCCCAAAAGTGACCCGACTCGATCTGTGCCAGCCTGCCAGGGCTAGAAACCAACATGTGGGAAAATTCCGTGGGGTGACATTGTTAAGAACTCTTTTTCTAAGTGACAAAATTGCCCGTAGACAACCATCTTTTTCTCTTCCTCTCTCGCGGTAATAACAAATAGCTTCGGTGCTTTTCTTTATTTATTTGCTGGTTAAATTTTTCGAGTTCTGTAATCTTATTTTTTCTCCTAGTCCTAGAAATTAAATTCGGGTTTGAGAAGTAACTGATTGAATGTGAAACTGTGGGTTTTGGGTTTAAGCTAAAAGAAGCGATTTTATCTGTTACCCTTTGATTTCTTCTTCTTCTTCTCTCTGTCTCCAAATAGAAGCGACTGTGCAGTTCTTGTATGTGTTACCGCTTATAAACTTTTATTTGGGAAAGTTATGCAAATGAAATGAACAAATTCATTTGCTTTTGTATTTCATAAGGCGGCTGTGGCAAAATGGGGGAAGGGGGAAATGCAGTTCAAGATTCAGCAGTCCAAACGACATCGTTGGAGAACATTGAGGGCTTGCTGCAGGTAACCCAACTCCGTTTTCCGAAAAGTTAATCCTCTTTGCGAAAGTACCCTCTTGTATTGAATGAAAGGATTCAACATATGGGATGAATTGTGTTTTGTACAATGAGATGTTTATTGGAATTCATATCCTGCTTTCATGAAAAAATTGTAGTTGGAGATGATCTTTTTGTGTTTGGCAGGCTGCTAGATATGATGACATGGATGACATTGTAAGCTTAGCATGTGCTGGTGTTTCACTCGATTCTAAGGATTCTCAGGGCCGAACAGGTTATAATTTTTTTTGTTATATAAATTCATTCCCGTTTTACAGCTTCTTTTTTTGTTGATGATCAAATCTCTGCTTTTTTCTTTTATTGGTTCCTGTCATCTCATATTATACTTTATCAATATTAATTCTTTAACACATTTGACATGTGCTAAAAGTGGTAGATATTTTTCTTGTGGCTCATGGTTTTCTCCTCTCTTATTAAAATGTGAAATTTTCTATTACTAGTTAAGGAATTGATTTGGATTATTAAAGCAATTATAGATTACGCGTGAGATGACACTTTGTTGTACCAAGTTGTTCTCTCAACGTGCAGATGTTTTATTTGTTTGCTGCTTTCCTGTGCATAATCACTTGTGAATTTGTTGAAACCTGGACAGCATCTCCTCAACCTCTTATAGTAGTTGGTCTCAATAACGTAGATAACAGGACAACCAGAGCAATAATTTGCCATGAGTATTGCTTATTGAAAATCTGAAAAATATTCATTTGGTTGTCAAATTTGAAATTCAGTAGGTAAGGTTCACTTCTATGTGGTCTCAGAGGTTGATGATATTGATATTTGATCTGTGAAGCTTGTGTACGAAAGTAGAGAGGTTGAGGAGATGCAAGGGTGATTTTGGAAGGATAGAGATCTGAAAACCTAATTCTTCTTGGAAGTGAGGAATTAGGTTTTCATTTCCTTGAGAAATAGTTAGGTGTTAGGATAATGCATTGAAGCTGTTAGTTATTTCATTAATCAGTTTAATATTGACAAATCATTTTGACTTCCTTAAAGTGTTTAAATCGGCATACCTAGTATTGCTCCAAATTACGATAGCGTCCCATTTCCAAACTATTTTCAATCATTACTAAATTCCTGCCTTTAGTAGTAATGGGAAGGTCAGTCAAATGGGGGTGACATACATTTGAGGACGATGAGGAGTGAATTTGTGGGAGAGGGTTCATTCCTGGGCAGCTCTTTGGGGCATCGGTGTAATCAGAGTTTAAGGAGAGCTCATCTTCTGCCTTTTTTTTTCCAGATTGGAATGCTTTTGTATCTTATAGCGCTTTGTTGATTTCTTGGGTAACTTTTGGAGTGTCTTCGTGTAAGTAGATGTTGGTTCTGGGTTTCTTTTTCTCCGAGGACAAGATTTCCTCTGTATTGTGTAATTTTCTTTTAATAAAGTCTTGTCCATTTACTCTCTCTCTCTCTCTCTCTCAAAATTTCAAAAGACAAGACATTTGTAACAAGGTAATAACTACTGTAAGGCCTCTTGAACAATCTATTCCCAATTCTTAGGATAGCTCATAAAGGGGGAGATTTTCTCTTAAGAGTGTTTGGGTGGGAGAGTTTGATTTTGTTTTTGGTGAAGATGTGGTTTTGATTGTTTAAGTCGTATGTTTAAAATTTAATCATTTTGAAATTCCTTGTGACTTTTAAATTTCCTCAATATCCCTATTGTAGAGCTAATGCTTTTCAAATGGACTATTGAAGAGAATTTAAACTTTAGTTTTGTTGATCCCATGAAAGGTTTAGTCAACATTGTTGATATGAAGGAACAGAATCCTGTGTTGGTTGCTCGGATGGGCAATACATTTGGATGCTGTTTTGCAAGGTTTCACTAAAATTCACCTGGAATATCAACCTCTGGGGTTCTAGTGAATGATGCTTCTTCGCATGGTTTTGCTTGAAAATATCGTGTTTTAGTTAAATATCATGTGAAATTCAAATCACAAAGTGATGGATCCAGCTAGAATAGAAGAGGTGGCATTGTAAGGCAACTTGCTGGTGCAATGCCGCATTTGGCATACGATGTGGCCTTCAGTTGCCTCTTCTTTATTTATCTTTACAGATCCCAGCACGTTTGGTTCTTCATAATTTCTTCCCCTGTTTCATCGGCATTTCAACTGGCATTTGACATTGCATATTCGGTTTTAGTTTTTTTTGTTTGAAGAGGGGCATACTTTTGGATTCTGCTAAGATTTTTATAAATTAGGGGTTAAACCTGAACATTTGTTTTTTCACATTTGGCAATAAAATAACTCGCAGTCCTAGATCAAGACTAGCTTTAACTTTGTTACATATAAAACAAACTTAGCTTAAGGAATCCCAACCCAACCAAAGAAAGGTCTGAGGAGTGATCATTAGTGATGCCATCCCAATAAATACGCCCTATGCAAAGTGCTGTATGAATGGGATGGGGAAAAGTTCTAAAAAGAAGGGGAGAAGGATTGCATCCAAGCAAACCACCTCAACCCTCACCCTGCGTCCCCCCAACTGCTTAATTTCGCTTTCTAGCTCCCATTAATTAAATTCTAATTAATTATTTAAATATTTTATGTATATATCATGCGCTGAGCTAGATTTGTAGCGTGTAACCGATACACTTATTTTTTTCACCAAGTTGACAGATTCTATTATTTCCTTGTTTCTAAATTTGTTGAAACACCCAACCAGAATGAAACTTCATTCCTTGTCAGCAATTAATAGCATAACAGACTTCAGAAGTTGATGGTTAATGATTATGCATGGCTTGAATCAATGTTACTTATTCCCATACGTCATGCTGCTACTTTTATGGTTTCAGTGAGAAATTCTTATTTCTAAGGTTTATTTTTCTGCCAATGATCTTCTCTTAGTTCTTGGTCAATGGTTTTGACCCCCAATTAAAACACAAACAATAAGTAGGTGTGATGTTCATACATAAGGGAAGATGTTTAGTTATCTTTTGCACACACAATCACATACCTATAGAAATGAGAGTTTCTTCTGAGTTGAATTTCAAGACTTAGATGGGGATATTGATGTTATGCATTTTTCTTAATTGTTATATTATACCAAGTGATAATGAAAATTTTATTCACGCTGAACAATTTTACAAGCTTGTGTAACTGTGTTTGACCGAGGTACTGTGACATTTGATTGCAGCACTACATATGGCTTCTGCTAATGGACATCTGGACATTGTGGAGTATCTTATCAGCAGAGGAGTGGTGAGGTCTTTTAAGTCAATATCTAACATTCTTTTTCTCCTTTAAAAAAAAATATATATATATATATATATATATAACATTCTTTTGGTTAGAAATTGTGTTTTATTTTCTCTCAAAAAGATTGTAAAGGAACTCTGTAAGTATCAATCTCATGTTAGAATATAAAGTCAAGAGATTTAGGATTGATAAAACGATTTATCAATTTGGTATTGCTCCCGATTGTAGAGCTAATGCATTTCAAATGGAGTTTTGATGTGGAGCTTAGATGAATGTTGGATTGGAAGTTAGTGGGAGGAAAGAATATTGAGGGGGTTGAAGGGAAGGTTGTGTGTGGAATTTTATAGAAGCTAAGTGCTGTTCAGAGAGAACCCAAACACTCACAGAGAAGGAGAGAAGAAAATGGTGATTTTCTCACAAGCTATGGCAGCCGCCACAATAGCTTGGGGACTGCTGGAGTGATGGGCACAATAGCTTTGGAAGGGAAAGTACTTTTTTTTTAATTAAAACTTTTCTTTAATTGTTATTAATTAGTTAGTGGTGAATTTAAATGTATTTAATATATAAGTTAACTATGGTTAGACTATAGGACACATTGCAGCCTTAGACTATGGTGGTGATGCTACACCTTGGGTTAAAGTGGTGATAAAAATTGATCTCTATTGTTAAATTGTTAGGCAGATGGCTCATTGGTTGATTATAAGGGTAGTACATTGAAATACCAACTAGTTTTCTTCCATATAAAAACTCGCATGTTATAAATGGAGCAACTACTTTAACTGGTATGAAGCAGTTTAATGTCTTTTACTCGACAAAAAGGCTTCTCGGTTAAGGTTATGATTGTTCTTTGTTTTTATCATTTTGAAGCCTAAATTTTATTTATGTTATTTGCATTGTGATATCTGGCAAAAGATTGCTGGCATGTTCTCTGTTCTCGACTTGTGATATGTATTATGATAAATTATAATAATTTTGTGCTTCTTTGTGTAAGGATCTTAATGCTACAAATGAGGAGATGAATACACCTCTACATTGGGCTTGCCTGAATGGACATGTTGAGGTGAATATTTTGTTTGTTTTGGCACAGTAATATTAACTCATGCTACTTTTTGTCTAACGTTTTTGCCTTTGCAGGTGGTTAAGAAATTGATCTTTGCAGGAGCTAATCTTAGTGTACTAAACAGGTACGCATTCGAACATATTAACTAACGCCTGACTTTCTTTAATATATAAGATTTGCACACCTTTTATTATAAGAATGATTGTGGCATGGGTTGTCTTCAGCTATGAGAGGACTCCAATTGATGAAGCTGTGACCAGGGGAAAGATGGATGTTCTTGATGCCATTAATGCAGCAGCTGCCCAAGTAGAGCTGACTGGCGTCAGCGTGTCCTAATGTATTGAGTCCCTAACGAAAAGTGGGAGCTATGACAAAATTTATAGATGTTATCTTGTAGATTGCAAAGTTTTGATATGAAACTTGTGGTAATAATAGCTATAGAGGATTGCAACTGTTGCTAAACTAGTGTGATGCTAATCAGTCTCCATATCTCAAATTTTAATGTGCAGCGCTTCAGTGATGTCAAAAAAGAAATGTTGTGTTGTGTATGCCATGGGAAATAATCTGCAGGAATATGTTTCGAATGCATATCCGGATCCTGTGGTTTGGCGTAAGCTAGAAAATGTTGATGTTAACACCAGTTGATTTCAATTCAAAGGCTAGTGTAGCTTTATTTTTTGTGCATCTTTGCAAACCTACCAAGAGGAAACGATATAAGCAGCATTTGATGAGCTCTTATTGATGCTAGTGGGGGATAGAGAAAATGGTCCCCAAATTTCTCAGCCTTCCTAAAACCAGACAGAGATGATGGTGTTCAAGAGATTAAAGAGCTAATGAAATCACCAGATCTTAAGTGAAAAATAACTTTCTTGATAGCAGTTACGAATGCACCCGAGGTTCTATGTTCTAATTCCCCCCCTCCAATATTACTTGTATAAAATTGTAAAAAACAAACAAACATTCTTAGGTCAACTTCTTTCAGAGACATAAATCACCAGATCTTGAATACATTTCTAATCCCCACAACCAGTGGAAACTGCAACTTTGGAAATGTGTGAGGATTCATTGATATAATGCCTTTCTTTGAATAGTCACATTGTCACATAAAAGTAAAATTTAATCAGTCTAAGCTTCATGATATACAATTTGAGTACAAGTTGAAAGAAAAAGGAAGTATCACCAAGGAGAATCATGCCTCATTGGACAATGAAAACAAAAGGGTTTTGGTAATAAAAGAAAAGAAAACAAAAGGGTTGTTTTGTTCATTAAAATGGTATGCCACTAAAAAACACAGTATCAATACCATCAAAATGATCATAAAAAGGAATTTCAAAATTAGTGCTCAAAACCTCCTTTTCTATTGGACGTTCGTATTAAAATGTCAATGAACCAATCAACTTTCCCCTATTTTCCCTGTGCTTTTGTTTCTTTTTTCTCCTAGCTTTTCAGACATATAAGAAATTTTAAAATATTAAAATGTTGTATCAAGCTTGGAATCCATGAATAAAGGTGTGTAGGATTCTTCATTCCAAAGATGAAATTTTAAAATATTAAAATGTTGTATCAAGCTTGGAATCCATGAATAAAGGTGTGTAGGATTCTTCATTCCAAAGATGAAAATTGTGAGGTGAAGCAACAAAAATTATATATATTCTTCTTTCCAATAGTGCATTGTATTGATGCTTTCCAAATTTTCATATAGAATGTTGCCATTTTCTTTTCAAGGCAATCAAATATTCTTGGATGTGAAACTTATACCATAACTGGAAGCAATATGCTCACGCAAAATTAAGTGCTCTGAACCACTGCCACTCTTTAAAAGGAATAAAATGAATTTCAATTAGCTCCTTTTTTTCTCAAGTTGAATTAGCTTCCCTTTTTTTTTAATACAAACGAGTCTATATTACAAGGGGAGGGATTTTTCACACAGAGTACCACGATGCCATTGGAGTTCGAACGTAGACTGCTGGTCGGTAAGTCAAGACCCTTTTTCACTGGGTAAGACCTTGTTGGCCATTTAGCTCCCTTTCGTTTATTGAAATTACATAGTTTACATAGTTTTTCTCTCTATTTCTAAAAGCTTGTCAACTTCAACTTGTCACGACAAATTTGAGAAAAATATAAGTTTGTCAACTTCAACTCGTCACGACAAATTTGAGAAAAATATTGAACGGTATGCAATCAAAAACTGAAACCTTCTTCGGTATCATTCAAAGGTCGATAAACCTACAATATTTTATTTTTTTTGTTACAATAAACTGACAATAGAAAGTCTAAAAATAAATATTATTTCTTGGTCGGTTGAAAATAAAGCATTGCTTTCCTGTAAAATTTCACCATCTCCCCTTCTAGCTCAAGATTGCATATCTTCTTGTTGAAGAAAATAAAGCTAGCTTTCCAGGACAAGGAAAAAACCAAGTTTCTTTCAATGCTATCAAAAAAGTCAAAATAATATTTAGAGCTAAACCTACAAGAATGTAAAACTCTTAAAAAACTAGTATGGAACTTTAGAATTAACACTTTGGTGGTGATGGCTAGAGATAAAAAAAAATGGTGGTAACATTCACTCATGTCATGCATATATACATGCATGGTCTATAGACACTAGCAATAGACCATCCTAAACCCTAATAATATTACTGAATTGATTACAACCCACACATGCATGACATGCATGACATGCATGACATGCATGGTTTCAAATAAACCAAGGATCCATGTAGCCAGGGTTTTATTCAATATTTGGCCAGCATGATTCAGGCATGCGTTTTCAGATGTTTATATTGGAAGTTGAGTGGTAATAGTGATATTGCCTCTGATTCATATATCTTTTTTTGGCAAACTTCACATTGCAATATTTTCCCTTATGTTTTCATCACTCTAGTAAGAAAACATAAGGGATTATAGCCAGTTACATCCGTGACCGAAGAATGCGGCTACATGCACTATCAGTAGTCATCGCATAATTATGTGTAGTGTATGTTGAACACATAATTTCTAACATAACTTTGTATAATTATGTGTAGGGAACACTAGGCCGCATATCATTAGCTACAAATGGCAAATATTTTCCCACACGAGACATGACGCCACCAAAAACTCAGGAAGCCAAAAACAAAATCGCAGACAAATTGCTACATGAAGTGCATTCATCTAAAGGATGAACAGCACCCAATTGGAGAAATATATACAGTTTACATCAATAGGAATAAACATGAATCAACCAAGACTTTTTATATCAAATATATATATATACAGTATACAAGGGTATTGCTGCTAGCGTAGCGTACGGTGCTTTAGTATCTAGAAAGCAAAGTATTGCCTTTCTACACCAAACTACGCAATTTCCAAATCTGTATTATCTAATGATGAAGTTTACACATGTAGATGACATGCGTTAATGAATATAAATGAATTTTGCTGCTGATCAAAGTGAGAAAGTGTGTTACAAGGATATACTAAGTATAAGCATTTCACAACAAAAACAAATTTCGTCTGCGCTAAATTGAACAATTTTCACAAAGCAAGGTTGCCAGATGAATTTGCCTACTGGGAAAAACTATCTATCACATAATAACAGTAATTAAGCAGACTATCACATAATCCGCGAGTGATTAAGCAGACTATCGCATAACAGCAGACTTCACAATTGACATGGAAGAAACAATAAATATTATTAAGCTATAATTCAAGATTCTAAAAGAACACAGATTTAAGTACAAGTTCCAGTCAAATATTTTTTACTTTCTTGGTGCCTCACATCCATATGAACTAAAATCCCATTTCCAGTTCCTAGAAATGCTTGGGAGGGAAAAGAAAAGCAAAAAAATAGTGGACAAAGCAGTGATGAGGGTTTACATATTTCTAATATGAAAAGCAAAAGAAAACTAGAGTCATGTCACATAAGGGATTAGACTTATAAAAGGAGATCATGTGCAGCACAGGAAGAATTAATATAAAACAAAAATGAATGTGAATGAAATCCACATGATGAAACCAATCTAGTTTATATATTAATACAGACAAGCAAGGGGACAGCATGTGGGGGAAAGAGAAAAAATCTAAGTAGGCATTGAATTTAGACACCTCTTAATTAATCAACATTAGTCAACATTTGTAAGCAACGTTATTTCCAACAAAATAAAAACAAGTCACCTATAACTACGGCATCCATCAATCACACAAAGGGTAAGGATTCATCAGAATGTAGCCAAACAACCATTCTGTACACCACTTATACTGCTAGCTAATTAACCACAAATCGCATACACAATAGATTCTAAACTACGATAATGTACGGGAGGGAATCAAACTCGGGTGTAAAAGATGGACACAGTGCCTTGTTTCATACATTATCATTCAATAGAGGATAATCAATCGTGAAGAATGAAAAGAGAATGTTTTCTTTCTTTTTTATTTTGTGAAAAGTTTATAAAGACTATGGTGTAAGAACCATCAATACAGGGAACAAAGGATACATCGGAAGGGATTGATGTTTGTTTTTACAACGAAAAGACTAAAGTTTAAGACAACATAAAGGTTGGATCTATGATGAGAAGCTAGCCTAACTTCGCCCCCACATTACAATACAAAAGAGAAACAAGTAAATGATTTGTTGTTCATGAACGCATGCAATTGCACGATTGTCCAAAATAGTGAAGAGAGATGCTAAAAGTGGTAAAGTGGGTGGAAAAGGACATGTATGAAATGCTTTTTCTTCTTTGGTAACAAGTGATGGTAACATCACAACTACTTCTCTCATGCCAAAGTCTAAAGCAGCACTTAACAAGTCTCCCACATTTACTTCTGCCTTGATCATGAACAAGCAAGCGGAAGAGAAAATCAGCTTGAGCAGTAAAATATTAATTTGGCCCTAATATCGAAAATATATGGCTGGAATAATTAATACATGTCTAGCACATGAATCAATAGTGCACAGAACAGAAGCAAGAAATAGTTGTTGAGTATAAGAGAAATTAATAAGCTTTATATCTACCACAATTGTCTTTTAATGATTTTCTTTTTCTTTCTTTTTTTTTTTTTGGTAAAATAAAAAAAATAAGAGAATACTTTATACTGTAGATTTCACCTTTGACAAGCAAACACTACTTTGATGAAAAGAAAGAACAAGAGGAAACAGGCAGATGATAAGAAACCTATAATGCAGCTTCTATATATGGGAAAAGGAAATAAAGAAATGATGATGATGATGAAAATAATAATAATAATATTCATGGGATTAATGGTAATTAAATGCAGCTTCTTTAGCAAATTAAAATATTTATGCAAATGGTTTGGAGTAATTGCTCCCACAACGTCTTGGGTTCGAATTCTAGCATCCGTGTTGTGTGTGTGAGTTTAGTATATTATCACACCACGAGATAAGAAAGGTCCTCAAAAAACCAAAATTTATAATCCCCCCTTATTAGTGCGATGCAAATGCAACTAACTAGCAACTAGAAACCATGAAGCTGAAAACCATTTATAGAGAAGAGAAGAAATTAAACATGTTAATAAAATACTTGTTTCAGTAATATTAATACAAGAGATTAATATTAATCATTAGTAGGACCAAGCAGAAGAAAAATTAGACAAGTACAATGTTATTCCTTCCAAGCTAGGTTGTTCATTAACGGATGCACTACCTAATTAACACGACAGAACTAGGAAGAATATATCATCAATTTATTGGATTACCAAAGTTTGAACCTCCCAGCAATCCTCCACTAGAAGCAGCATAAACGTCCGACGGGTCGAGAATCGGGGAAGAAGCCCCGTTTCGTCCGCCATTGCCACCACCACTAGTGCCACCACCACCCCCCAAATGCAATTCGGAGATGTTGGGAAACCCATCTCTACCTTCAACCCCTTGATCATATAAGAACCCTTTGAACACATGGCCACCAATTTTCACAACTGCCTGATATGCATACTCATCGTCACCGTCTTCCACCGCTGTCACCCGAACGCACTTGAACACCGCCGGAGCACGTACTTGGCCCGGCAATGACTCCTTGAAACCAGCATCTGCACACATAGATATATATATTGTACATCTTTTATTTAGTTAAGGGAATTTAAGAAACTAAGTAGAATTTGAAACCCTACTCAAATAATTTCAACTAATTATAAAAGATATAGTACTACTGACACATTTCATTTAATTTATGTAATTAAATCAACCTTGATGACTAGAGCTAGTATCATAGCTTCTAGGGGGGGTGGTGTTTGAAGTGGAAGTATGAGACGTTGTCGTTTGGGAGGCGCCAATGAGCCTAGGCTTCTTGGCACTGGATGTAGACCCAGAATTAGATCCAGCCGCACCTCCAGCCGCACCAGACATCAGCTGCCGCTCTCTCCGCCGAGCTGCAGGGACCCACGTGCTCTTCACGTGAGTGGCACAGTCGAACCCTCGGCTTTTGCAGCACGTCCTGCACCGCCTATGCGTGCAGTCTTTCTTCGCCTGGTTCCCGCAATCTTGACAAGTCATTGTCGACGCCCCTGAGGCAGCGGCAGAGCCGGAATTCATAATGTTGTTTCCTGTTCCTCCGCCGCCACCACCTTGAACCAAGTGGGTCCCGCCGAGACTCGTAGCAGCTTGATCATATAGAGTTTTCTTGAAGAAGTGGGGCTGGGTCTGCTGCCACAGCTGAATTCCTCCTCCTGCTACTCCTCCCGTGCTTCGGTTGTTTCGATGCTGGCCGCTGCTCATCATACCCATGCTCATACTCATACCCATTCCCATACCCATGCCCATGCTCATACCTGTGGGAGTGTGGGCATTATTATCTTCGTCATCGTCAACATTTGAGATATTTGGCGGGGCAAGACAAGGTGTGGCAGTGAGGAGAGGGATGACGCCGACGCCAACCCCGACACCGAGAGCGGTGGCGGGGTTGGTGGAGGTGTTGATGGAATGATGAGGGTCAGAGGAAGGGGATAGGAGATTGGGGTCGTGGTGGTGGTGGTGGAGGTGGTGATGATTGTTGTGGTGGTAGGCGGCGGCAGGGGCCACAACGAAGACGTCACGAAGGCCGACCATGCCGGCCATCTCGGGAGGGAGGTGGCCGTAGGGGAGCGGCCTGCTGGGAGGGCCGGAGGAGGGCCACATGGTGCTGGGGGAAGCGGAGGGTCCAGCGGGGGTGGGCCCAGCATTGAAGCCGAGGGAGAGGACGTCGAGGTCGGGGTGGTGGTGGTGGTGGGGGTGGGTGGGGCGTCCGGTGGCTGCGGAGTTGGTGGAGGAAGATGAGCCCGCCCAATCTGCAAAAGCACCAGAATCTGAAGGCAGCCTCCTTGTAGTAGCCACAACTGAAGCTCAACCTCTTTCTCAATGTATATATTACAAACCCAATTGCTCACAATCTTAATTAGCCGCACTTTTTTTCTCAATTGTATATCCTCTTCTTCTTCTTCTTCTTCTTCTTCTCCTTCTTGTGTGAGATTGGGAGAGAGAGAAGTAGAAGGAATTGTGTAATAATGAAGCGAACAAGTCAATGTATGGAAGGATGGGTAGCTAATATCTATGTGTGGGTGTTATGTGTTGTAGGTCTCTGAAATTCTATCAGAATTTGGTTGTTAAATCGATGAGAGAATAAAGCTAGGTTCATTTAGAAAGAGAGAGAGAAGTTTGTTGGGAGGCTTTCTGGCTTGCTTGCTGTTTATATATATGGTAGAATAGTGCCTACTGTTGCTGCTGTGCTGCAGCTACTGCTTCTACTGTCACTAGTTTGGCTTTTCTCAGGAAAAAAGTTGGTTTTTTCTGATCAGAAACACAAACAGATTGAGAGAGAGAGAGAGAGAGAGAGCTTCTGCTTATCCGCTTATCTGCTTCTGGCCCGTCTACTTGTGGGTGGGGGCCGACCCTCAAAGCCCAGACCGAGTCTACACGCAGCAGAGAAAAAACAAGACCAAAGCAGGAGCTAATGAATGCTATGTATGTTCACTCTTCACTCTTCTGTATGTGAGAGAGAGAAAGACAGAGACAGAGAGAGAGAAATGCAATAACGACCTTTCCTGTGTGTATTTTCTGCTGTTGCTATTGTGCCCAGTGACCTTTCTCTCTCATCATAATCATAGATCCATCTCCCTTCTTTTTCTTCTTCTATATCCTACTTCTTCTTCTTCTTTCTCCTTCTGGTCTTCCTCTTTCTCAGCTTCTTAACTTCTTTCTCTTTATCTTTTTCTCTAACTCTCTCTCCCTAAAAACACTTCCTCAACATGTTTCCTAGAAAGCCAACTTGAGCTGGGTTCCTCTCTACCTCTCAACTCCCTTCCTCTCTCTCTTTCTCTCTCCAATAATCACTTAGCTGAATAGCAATAGCAAATAGCATAAGATAGTAGAAGGAGAGAGAGAGAGAGAATAAAGACTTTTGTTCTCTAGTTTTTGTAGTTTTGTGGAGTCTCTAAAGTCACATGACAACTCTCATTCATTAGGGCAATAGTGCTCCTTCTACAGTTGTACATCTCTACTTCATCGCGCGTGTATTCCTCCCTCTCCCACACCGCGTGGGCCTTATTATTCTCCATTCCTCTCATCCTAAAATGGTGGTGGCCCACATGAATGGAGAGCTACAGTGCGGCGCGTGTAGGGCACTCGAAGTAGCCTCCTCAATTTTCATTAATTAAACGTGGAGTCCAAGTAGGAGTCCCAAAATCTATCTGTTTTGTCGTTTTGGAGAGAAAGAATGGAGATGAATGTTGTCAGATTGGTGCATATTTTGGTTACATCATTAATAGTGTAAGCTAGGTTTGACTTATTATCAGTTTATTTATTTTGCTATAATTAACCAATTAAGGCTCCAATAACTGAGTTAATTGAACCTTCCCTTTGGTATTCTTCTTCAAAATTATACTTTTGAGCCACGTTTAATAGAGAGGATTTGATCGAACTAATTAAATTTCATGTGCAATCAAAGAAGAATATGAATGTTGTCTTTTAATTTAGAGGAGTAGGACTATTCAGAAGATGTTTATGTCTAAAATGTATTCCTATTAATCTCACCATTTTCAAGAAGATTAGTGGGGATAAGTTTTAGACATCAACCTCATATGAATACTCCACATTTATTCTTTACGTTGAAAGACAACATCCATATTCTTCCTTGATTGAGCATAAAAGCTAGTTTATGGCTAATCCAGTTAGTCATTGATATTAAATGTGGGCGATGATCAAATTAGATATCACAATTATTGCTGATATTTGGCCTCCTTCTCTCAAATTCGTTGGTCATATTCTCGTGAAGCAAACTTTGTTGCAAATTTGAGTCATTTCTAATCGTGTGAAAAATTTTGGACTTTGTGCTAAAATAGCCTTTTAACAACATTTGTTCCAAAATAGCAATTGCCCCCTATTGAGGCTCAAAAAGTCACTAGAAGTCCAAAGATATTTAAAGCACAATATAACATATAATGGTGGTCATGCGTTAATCCAAGCTGTATTTTTTGAGAATTAATTCATTTAGTGTACATGCCATACCAAGTTAATGATACATTTTTCCTATACCAATCACTTGCCAAGCCCCACATGAACCCAAGTCATGTGGTTCACTGGGCTTGCACGAGAGATTGTGGTGTGGAAGGTTATGGAGGTCCACAAGGCTCACGGAAGCTCTTGGATAATGGAGACTTTGGGCTAACTACTTGGGACCGCCAAAGTCCAAGCCCATTACTTGGAGTTCTCCAATGTGGGTGAGCAAATGAGATATTCTTCAAGCACTTCCTATTACCCATTGGAAACAAGCCATTTCCGACACTTCCTTTTACCCATAGGAAATAGTCACTTTCCAATGCCTAGCTTTACATGCTGGAAATAAGAATGTCTCAATACTCCTTTTTATCCATAGGAAATAGTCATTTTCCAATGCCTAGCTTTGACTATTGGAAATAATAATGTCTCAATGCTTCTTTTTACACGTTGGAAATATAATAGTTTCATCATTTCCTTTTACCTATTGGAAATAAAGGAACACCCTCACCCTCTATAAATTGGGAGGCATTGCCCAAGCAAAACCAACTCATCTTGGTTCTCGCAAGCTTCTGGCAACCATGAGAACTCACCTTTCTACGAGTGCTGCAAGCATCGGCTGACTATCATACCCTTTCCTTTTGTCGTGGCAAGCATTCCAACAAACGAACCAGCCTAGAGCCATCAAGCCCCTTATCATGCAACTGCTGCAAGCAACACAGCAGCCATCGACCATCTCTTGGTTGCTCAAGCACCCTAGCAACCAATGTTCATTCCTTTCTTCAGTTGCTGCAAGCTTTCCAGTAGTCATCCCAGCCATAGCCTTCAAGCCTCAAGCCTCAAGCCTTAAGCTCTTCCTTCCTCCTCATATCCCTCCAAGCTTTTCCTCCATAACCTTCAAGCCTTAAGTTTTTCCTTCCATCTTCTCAAAGCCTCACAAAGCAATACATCAAGCTTTCCCCACCATAGTCTTCAAGCCTCAAGCTTTCATTCCATCATCATTCTTTTGAAACTCTCAAACCATCATAGCCATAGCTTCAAACCAACACCCAAACTCAAGCATATCAAACACCAAGCCAAGCACATGCATGCTCATTTGCTAAACTTGTGGGTCTTTAGCTCCCACACTCCAAGCTCTCATGCCAAGCCTAGTAGTATCTTGATTCACCAAAGCAAGCTCTCATGCCAAGCCTGTGCAACCTCAATGCATCATTTTTAACTCTTCGTCAAACTGCCGGAAACGTCAGTACAAAACACGCAGCCGCTGGAAGAAGAATAAAGTACTCCCCTAGGACTTGCTTCTCTCTCGGGATGCTTTGGGCCTAGTTCTCGCTAACTCAAAAAAGGGGCAACCTCATCCGTTTGCTCTTTCCAGCACCCTAGGCCCATTCGTCAAGTTGTTGAAACGAAAAAGACCACAACACCCCCCATAGTGTCTCCATAGTTCCTTCTATGTTGTTCCCATATGGATCGTTTGGTACCGTGGATTGTTATGGATTGACCTAAATTCAACAGAAAAAGATACAAAAATATCATTTTACCCTTGCATTTAACAGAAAAAGTTAACAAAATTGACGGTAGGATCATTTGTCCTAACGAAATTGAAATTGAAGGACCACATAAACAATTTTGGAAATTGAGGGACTAAAATACGAATCGTGTCAAAATTCGGAGACCGTTAGACCTAATAACCCTAAATGTATAGTAATAGTAACATATATAAGAATAAAAAGCAAATTGCACATACAAGAACAAGAATCTAATGTTGAAAAGGGAGAAAAAAACCAAAAGTCTGATTTTTTTATAAATATTTTATTTTGAAGGGAAACAAAAGTATGATCTATTCCGTTCCCTGGTATTATAATTATTGAGTATTATTTGTAGTGAAAGACAGAAAGACATGCAAAGGAGGGGGGGCAGCTGGCATTATACTATTCATGAGTGCGATGGCTTTACCGAGGCAAAACAAGATACAGTAGAAAAGAAAGTAAACGGAGTGAGAAAGTGGAGACAGCAAACACAGAGTTATACGCTACACACACACTAGACCCTCTTTTCGTTTCTTCCTTCCTTCCTTCCTTCCTTCCTTGCTATGCTAGCTAGCCTTTAGTTTTTAGAATTCACATAAACTGCTCAGTCTGCACACGCTGCACAGTTTGCCTCCTCCTCCACAACCGCCACACCGCCCTTTTTCCTTTTTCAAAAAGAAAACGGCGCAACTCACAACCCAACGCAACCCCCTCATCACATCTCCACTTGCATTGCTTTTATCACTTCACATTGCTCTTCTTTCACTTCCCTAATTATCTCACCACCACCACACTCGCTCACTTCTCCAATTACACACACTCATCACCACGCTATTCAACAAATATTCAGATTTACTATACAATATCATTATTTCTTTTCTTTTTCAAAAACTTATATCTCAAAAAATCATGCATTAAAAAGTCGTACGGTCATAATATAATATTGTAAATGTGTATAAAAAGTTCAATATTGGTATTGGATCTTAAAAATTCTTGTTGAAAACAAGAGGACATGTTAATGATCTCATAAAAACATGTCATTGCTTTACCCATTAAGAAATGAAGTATTTTTGCATTTTCTTTCGGGTTTCTAATCAAGTAATTTGAACATTTCTTATAAATATTTCGTATGTAGAATTTGTGTTGTAAATTGCATTGTATTTAAAATTTTGGTTTAAAAATGACTTTTTACAGAAGGTTTGGTTAGTAGGTTTATAGTGGGTCTAACAAGTCGAATGGATACCTCCTCCTAATAGAGTGGACACGGATTGGATCGGATCGATTTTACACTAAAATCGCAGCATGACCAATTACAATAGAATGTCTTGGTTTAGTTTGATTTTAACAAAATCATTAAAGAAATTGAACCAATTTAAGACGGTTTAGCTCGACCCAATTCCTTTTTTGTAGCATTTTTTTTTTAACTCTGTTAGAGCAACTCCACCCGTTGGGGGTTGCCATGGCAAGGGGGAGGGGGGAGCTACTATTCACGTGAATAGTAGTTGCCTTTGCAAAAGGCAAGGTTCGTTTCCATCCGTTGCCATGGCAAAGGGCAACTACTATTCACTTTTATCTTTATTTTATTTTTTTACATGTGATTAATTTTAGTTGTATGTGTGAAATTAATAATAATAAAATTGATAGGTATGCATTAAAAAATATTTCTGAATTTTTGGATTTTTTCATATTTTTTTCAGATTTTTTAAATATTTTTACGTCGATGACGTCAAGAAAATAACGCCGACGCCACACACTGGCAAGCAGCTGAGCGAGGGCCCTGCCAGTCTCATGGGGCCCATGGCCTGCCAGGGCAACATTTTGTTCTTTGAAACCACTTTTTGGCCCAAACCCCAGCCCCGCCTCCCCCTACCGCTGGAGTTGCTCTTAGTTCAATTACAACAACAAAATTCATAACTTGCTAAATATTTATCATTTTCGAGCACATCAAACCATCCTAAAAAACTTCAAAGTTCAATACTTAATATATATAAGTACGTGGTCCGTTTCAGTTTAGACTGATTTGCAAAGTTCAAAACCGCGATCGAATTAAACAATTATGATCCAATTTAGTTTGAAGCAAAAAAAAATTTTCAAATTCAAAGTAAACCGGCCATTACAATTCCAATCGGTTAATTTAATTTGTTGGATCGAAATGATGCCCACCCGACTTCATCCTCAAAAACAAATCTATTGTGTTGTGTTGTATTGTATTGTATTGTAGGCGCAATGTGTGAGGGAGTGAGGAACATGTGTAGTATGTAACTAATTTATTTGTATATTGGATTGTGTATTAATGTAAAACAACCAACCAAGGCAGATCTGGTTGAGAGAGAGAGAGAGAGAGAGAGAGTCTCTTATATATATCGCCTAGGGGACGCACATGCCGAGGGTTGCCTCGAGCCCTACAAACATCACCACTCAATTCTTTTTACTTTTCTTATATTAAATTAATTATATATTATAGATTCATATGCTTCCCAACTCAAAATTCAACCCAATCCCATTTGCTACCACGCGCCAAATGTTACCATACGCGCCTCTCAAATCAGCCGGGCCCCACATGAACTTGCGGATGGGATGGCGCGTGTTGGTTTAAGGCGTGGGTGGGTTTAGGGTTTTGGAATGCCAAACCTGCAAAAAGAAAAGTCTAGCAAAATCCCTTTTCAGTACAAAGGCCTACGACCTACGAACCTACCAAAGACAAAGAGAGGGAGGGAGGGGGGGCCCTTTGGGCCTTTCGTTATACGTGGCACGATGTTTGTGGATTTTGAGCTTACAGGGTTTAGTCACGGACGGTCGCTCCAGATCTGGGAATTTTTCCGCTACATTCTCCTTAAAGTCCTCACCTCCCTTCGATTTATATTTTCTTTATTCATTCTGGCAAATAATTGTATCCCCTATATTTTAATTTTTTCTTTTGCTAATAGATTTGTGACACGTAGCATTGCACTTTCTACACTTATTTCTTTTTTCATGAATTATATTAAGAGTGAGATTATTTTCACCCATGACTGCATCGGTAATTTATCTTAATCTTTTGTTTATTTTAAGTTCGGTTGATGCATTAATTTATAGGCAGTGTTTGCTTGCATGGCAACTTTAAGAAATAAAATCTTTTGTTTATATTAATCACGTTGCATTTCTTTCAACTTCAATTTTCATTTTTATGTTTTTCTTTTCTTCTTATTCATTTTCTAATCAAACAACAATTTGTAATCATTTTACCCTTGAGAAAAAACTTCTTGAAAAAAATAAAATAAGTATTTACATACAAGAACAAAAAATCTTGGAGGTTTTCTCCACACCAAAAAAAAATTATTCATTACAGTACACCACATTAATATGTCAAATTGTGTGCAGAGAGTAATTTCACTTCACACTTGAAAACGGTTAAAAACACAGTTATTGATAATAAAAAAAAGTTTCATAGCTAATAACAGTACATTAATTATAACTTGAATGCTTTTAATACACTACATCAGTATGTCACAAGCAAGTAATTATAGTGTGATACTAAACTATATTCACATAATATAACTCGTGAAGGGAAATGCAAGGGCGTTGAGCATGTGTGATCGTTGGACTTCACACGTGGACAAATCGACTCTGATACCATGAAGGAAGTTGACGTTCCATTCCAAAATTAATTGGCAATAGGGGGAGTAGCCCAACTTCTTATAAGTCCTTTCAAGATTTGTTAGTTTTCCAATGTTAGACATTTTCACCTTCATATTCTCACAAGATGTTCATTACAAAGGTGGGCTGGTCGTTTTAGAAGAGATTAGTGCCCAAATTGACAATTTTACCCTTCAATTTGACGTAGTTCGACAATAAGACCAATTTTACATGAAATAGTGAGTTAAAGGACCACTAAATTGAAAATTTTAATTAAAAACCAAAATGAAACTCGGGTATAAAGTCAAGGACCATTTCAATCAAAACCCCTACAATTGTATCTTTATCTTTGTGTTCATGTTGAAACTTGCGTTAGGTTTGAACCCTTGCTAAACGAAAAAATGTGATGGTTATTTTATGTGATACATTTTGTTTGCCATATATTTTAGTTACGAAATTTGATCTTATCTGATCAAGGAGCGGGTTTAGAAGAATCCTTTAGAAGAATCCTTTTATATTTGTCCAAAACAAAATTCAAGGGAAAACTTTATGCCTAATGAGCTATCGGTTTTATAGGAAGAGAAGTCCACAAGGGTTAGGTCACTTTCTATAGGGCTCTCTCTAGTCTCTAACTCTGATACCTCATGCTAGAGCAGGCCATGGGCCCGGCCACATGAGGTAACATGTCTGCTTCAGCTTGGGTATGTCAGCTGGGCCGTGACAAACATATCCAAAATATTTCTTTAATTAGGGTTTGTAAATGGTCAGCATTACTAAGCCGAGCTTGATCATCCTCAATTATCTTTCAGAATAGTGCTTGCCTCCTTTCTTATCGGGATATTGTTTATTTATACAAATTATGGTTTGATATATATGCAAAAGTTAGTGAGCCTAACTTGATCACTATCAATAATTTTTAACTTGATTTTTAAATACAACTTATATTGACAAAATGGGAATTCGAACATAAAACTTCGGATATAGAATAACCGCTCTTAACCACTTGAACTACAAACCATTTTCATTAAGCTTTAAAATTGTACTTTTACATAATGAACCCATTTTCTTGTGTCAATTGTTTTGGCTGGGTTCAAGCATGTGGCGTGTACCCATGCTTGGGTTTTGATGGGGGCTTGTCAGTCTCTCAAGGCTCAAACCCTAGGTCATGTAAAAAGTTTGTAGCTTACAAAGGATGGTCCATGTCTATAAGTTTATAGGCCTAACCCTAAGTCCTGTATGAATGTCTGAGTGCCACCTCTTATATTACAATTATATGTGAAAGTGATGGGAGCAATGGCCCCCCTTTTTCAACCAAGAATCTGTATAAACCATAGTTTAATTCATGAGTATAAACAACTGGGAAAAGACAGAGGTACTTTCTACAGCCTTGGCCGCCTTCACTTTATAGGGATGCAAGATCTAAAGCCTGAGGCCCATTTGGATAAGGAAAATACTTTCATCTTTCTTTTATTTTTTGGTGAAAAAATACTTTCATCTTTCCCTTATAAATAGGAACTCCTATATTCATGCAAATACTAATTTGACATGAGTAATGAGGTTTTTCCTTTCGTGTTTTTTTATATAATTATTTTTGAATTAACTACAGTAAACCCCCAACTATGAGGGTTATTACAAACTCATACTAAACATTTAAAGACACATTTGACCGGTACCCCAACTTGTAGAAACCTACAAATGAGACTCTATGTTACTCAGTTTGCTAGAGATCCTAAAGCCAAAGCTAGAGAACCCCACCACCATGGCCACACACCCACCCAGAACCCATCCCACATCTTGTTCTGAACCCAACAATAAATTCCCAATTAAGCTATCAATACAATCAACGAACAATATTCAAAACTCATCAATCGATTCCCTTGAGTTATGCCACATCACCCTTCCCTCCTCGAGCGATGTGGGATTGCTCACCGTTCTTGCTTCCCAAGACACGGGTCTTACACCCATCCAGTGGCGAAGCTAGAATTTTATGTGTGTGGGGGCCTCTTACAAATGATAAAGAATCAAAAATTGAACTGACAATTCATACAAAAAATAATATATATATATATATATATATATCACATATGTCAAGAATTATATTGCTTATTAGTTGCAATCATAATGTTCTCGACAAAGGGATAGACAAATACATTCTAAGCAAGAAAAATTGTAAGAGATAGACAAATAGTAGCGATTTAGCAAATATCTTTAAAGCTTTTCCCCCATTAAACCCAATAGAAAGAAAAAATAAAAATTTCACAAAATAAAAAAGAAAACCTTAGGCCCCTTCATGCATTCATATCATGCATGAAAAAAATGTTTTATGTAAAAATATTGATTAAGTATGAAAAATAGTTTTGTGGAATAATCATTTTCTCAAGGTAATTTTTGGTGGCTTTTATTCCTTACACATAAAATAAGAAAACTTGATTTTATATGATTTTAGTATGTGTTTCCCTCTTTTCAGCCGGGTAGGCCGACATAAGGAACTTTTGGTCCTTCTTCTTTTTTGAGTGCGGGCGTGCCACCACCAAGCCACGCATTTGGTTTGAATGGAATGTGAGTGTATGTTGCGTCCGAAGTCTGACTTTAATCAAACGATTGTTCGGCCGAGTAAGGAACCTCCTCACGGCCTAGGTTCTTTCACTACCTTGGGGTCAAAGCTTTATGTGAGCAACCAAATAATGTGGAGTGGGTGTAGATGAATATTGTAGGTGAAACGTGATGACACGAAGAGCACGTGCGTAAACTAAAGGTGCTTGAATTTAAATGTAATTGAAAAGACAAGTGCGGAAAGTAAAGTGCGCAAAATAAATAATTTAAAGGCGAGTGTGTAATTGAAAGTGCGTAAAATAAAGAATTTAAAGACAAGTGCGTAAATTAAAGTGCATAAAGTAAAGTAATTGAAAAAACGAGTGCGTAATGTAAATTGCATAAATTAAATAATTGAAATGCGAGTGTGTAAAGTAAAGGGCAGAAAGTAAACTAGATTACGAAGAACAATAAAGATAACATGAATTTAAGTTACTGTAATTAAAATAGAATTGAAAAACAAGAACAAGAATGTAAAGGCATAATTGAAAGCTACGGAAACTAGAGCGGAAAAAATAAGAGCTAGGCTATGGCTACATTATGCTACTCCTAGGATAGAAATTGAAGAAAATGTAAAATGACAAGTTGTGTGTTGTGTCGAGGGTTTTTTCTCTCTTCCAAAAGCTTGGAATTTATAGGGGCTTCAGTGCGTCTCAATTTGGTAAGTCATCAATTGGCCTTCAAATTCTCCATCAGTTTTATTCCTTCCTTAGCATTGACCTTGGCTGATTCCATTTATCATCATAATTGCTCCATAATATCTTCAATTCATTATTTCATGCATGTGATTTAATGGAAACAATAAAATTTTATTTGATTTTCCTTCCATATTAAGCTCTCCCACAATAACTTCAGTTGACCATCAAGTTGGCATAATTCCTTCTATATTTGAATTATCACATATGAGAAAATCCTCCAACGGATTCTCTCTCTTCTCATTTAAACCTTGTCTGATTTTATGCATTCGGTCGTATCTATACTTTCGGCCGCATATAGACTCTCGACCACTTTTGTGCTCTCAACCAGATTTACATATTCGGCCACATGTAGATTTTGGGCTTTTAGCCAACCTTATTGAATAGGCCCACTGGAATATGGCTTGGGCCCAAATAGTGATTTGGGACCATTTTATCATAACTTGGGCTCACTGTTAATTTAATTTCGGATCTTGGGCCTGACCCGGCCAGATTTCAACCAGGTCCAATCAGTATGAAGTATATCTTGACTTAATGAGCCATCATTTTTAGCCTAAGGGCCAGTTTGACATTGATGTGCTGTGAAAATAATCGCTATCATATTTGCTATGAGAGAAATCAGCTGTGGGAGAAAGCAGTTTGGCGTTTGGTAAACTTTTTGTTAAAAGTGTTGTTGGTACTAATTCTGGCATAATCAGAAAATAATTGACCCATAATCATTAAACCCAATGCCTCTTCGAAACTGATTCCTGCATAATCAGAAAATGAAAGCACCTCATTAGCTGCTTTCTCTTATAACTTTATCTCACATCAATTTTTAATAATAAGTGATTTTCTCATAGTTTACCAAATGGGTTGGGCTTTCCAAAATTTAAAAAAAATCACTTATCACCCCAAATAATCAAATGCCAAACGGGCACTAAATCGTATTTTGTACTAAAACCGATTTTTCATTTTTTGATTTGGTGGGAATTTGATTTTCTAATATTTTTATTTGAATCTAAATAGGGAGTACTTCCTTATTTACATTGTAAATTTAAGTAAATGGAGTAATATAAAAATAAATGAAAGTAAAAGGACAAAGACATTTACTTAAATGCTAAAAATGGAAATAAGGTAATGTGTACACATGGAGTGCACCACCACTAGCTGAGCAGAGGGACAATTTGAAGCATCTCCTTGTGCCTTATTTTATTATTAAAGTTTTGTTTTAAATATTATTTATATTTAAAAATTTTGAATTTGAGTTTTACGGAAAAAGAAAAACACATTTTTAATAACATATTGTATGTGTTTCTTCACTCTCAAGCTTCATGTGAATTCCATTATGAGTTTTACTAATTAAACTACAAACTATGTTGTATATGGTATAACCTCCCAATTATTTGACATAAGAAGCAAATTGGGCAACTACCACCAACCAAAACAGAGCTAAACGCCGGCCCAGAAGAATAGCGACCCAATTGAAGGAACAAAACTGAGCAAGCTTTCTGACCGAAAACAAAATGTTTAGTTTATTACTTTGTAGCTCAAGTGGCTACGAGAATTTTATCGTGCATTCGAGATCTTAGGTTCGATTTCTCCTATTCCAATATCGCTTGTATGAAAAAAGAAAAAGAAAAAAGCTACAACCAATATCAGATAAAAGCAAATTGCATATCTCATTTGCCATCTTTGAATACACTACCCTGTAACAAATTGGTAAAATACATAAATTTCATAATTGTAGAGCAAACTAAGCTTTGGTTTGGTGTTTGAAACAATGCAATTGGTAGTTGCTATATTGCAAGTTGCCTATTGATGTAAGATCTACCCAATATTTTACAATGTAATTGGTAGTTCTTGTTAGTGCGCGATCTGTAAATTCCTACTTAAATCCATACCCATGACAGCTGGCAGTTGGGTGCCACGCATAAGTCCATCCGACTTAAGGTTGTGGGTATGCCCTGACGCTAGTGGTGAGAGTAGCCAATCTTCTCCTAAACTTTTTTTTCATAAAAAAAAAAAAATAACAACAGCCATATCGTAGATTAAGATAAGCTGCTAGTTCGATCATCGCATCGCATTGTCCGCTTCATGCAATGAACTTCTAATATGATAGAATGATATATAAATCCCAGGTCCCAATCTATAACACATTCCTCATGGTGATTCCATCAAAGTACATCCAGAAAATTAAGTAAATAATGAAAGTAAGTGGAACATAAAAGTTATTAGTTCATACCAGACAAGAATAATTTTTTAGCAACCAAAGTTACGAGAAAGAGACTAGCAATCCTCTCTCTTTAGAGTTCTTCCTTTTTCTTCTACACAAACACAAATTTGTGTGGATACCTTAGATGAGTCATATTTTTGGTTCTTTCGCAGTTTTCGTTGCTAGATTAAGCCTTGTGCATTTCCTTCTCTTCAATCTCTCACCCATGGAGAAAATACAATCATCCCTTCATTCTCCCACTAATGGAAGTCTCATCACTATTCTTAGTATTGATGGAGGTGAAATAATAGGGATTATTGAAAGAGTTATACTCAAGTGCTAAAGTATGAGCTTCGGGTAAAAAGATCAAAACCAGAACTCTATATATGTTTAGCGGGTTATTAATTATGCGCAATTTATAGTACCAAACTTTGTTTGCCAAACAATGTTTCATTCATTAAAATATATTAGTTCAATTTGCATTTTTGTTAGCTAATACCATGTTATAAGAACTTCTAGAATATAATATATTGACATGGTAACACAAGTTTCATATGTTATGTAGTGTATAATATTTAAATAAATACGCATAGTACAATATGTGTGAATTAGTCACGTCATCACGTGGTGCCACACCTAGCTCGCATGTTTGATGTACTTCTGACAATTTTATGTTGGTGTGTTTCTCATGCCTTTTTCTTAAAAAATAAAAATCTAATATGACTAATTTTTGATTTACTTGTTGGCTATATCTAGAAGTTGGATGGTATGCATGTAAGGCTTGCATATTATTTTCATGTGGTTGTAGGGACGAGCGCAAGTGGCCTTTGTAATGGTCATGCTTACTACCCCAAATGAAAATAATCGTCCCTTGTATGCTGCTGAAGATATCATCCCTTTTTATCTCGACATTGCCTTTAAAATCTTCCCCCAACCCAGGTACAATAAATTTTTAACAGAGACCACATTTTTGTACTACATACCTTTCGTATGCATACAATATTCCTCATATAACAGCTCACTTGTCGTCAATTTCGCATATTAATTGAAACTTTTAGGAGGACTCAAATATGATGGGAAGTATTTACATAAATGGTTTAAGGAAAAACTATGATACAAGCATTTCCACAACACATTGACTAATGTTGTAATCCCAACTAGGAGATAAACATCTCACTGATGGTCAATGTTGGGATTACAACGTCAGTCAATGTGTCACGCAAATGTCTGTCTCCTAGTTTTTGCTTCAACAGTTTTATGTAATTACTTCACATCATATTTGAGTCATGCTAAAAGTTTCAAATAATGTTCGATATTGATGACGAGTGAGCTGTTATACGAGGAATATTGTATGCATACGAAAGGTATGTAGTACAAAAATGTGGTCTCTGTTAAAAATTTACTGTACCTGGGTTGGGGGAAGATTTTAAAGGCAATGTCGAGATAAAAAGGGATGATATCTTCAGCAGCATAAAAGGGACGATTATTTTCATTTGGGGTAGTAAGCATGACCACTACAAAGGCCACTTTCGCTCGTCCCTGCAACCACATGAAAATAATATGAGAGCTTTACATGCTTACCATCCAGCTTCTAAATATAGCCAACAAGTAAATAAAAAATTAGTCGTATTAGATATTTATTTTTATTTTTTAAGAAAAAGGCATGAGAAACACACCAACATCAAATTGTGAGAAGTGCAACAAACATGTGAGCTAGGTGCGGCACCACGTGATGATGGGACTAATCCACTCATATTGTACTACGTGTATTTATTTATCTAGACTATACGCTACATAATATATGAACTTTGTGTTACACATGCTACTATATTTTATCCTAGAAGTTCCTATAACATGATATCAGCTAACAAAAATGCAAATTAAACAAGTATATTTTAATGAATGAATTAATGAATGAAACATTATTTGGTGAACAAAGTTTGTTACTATATATGGCTCATAATTAATATAGTTTCGCTAAACACATATAAAGTTATGATTTTGACCTTTTTCCCCTAAGTTCAGACTCTTGGACTTGCGTATAACACCTTCGATAATTCCCCTTATTCCACCTCGATCAATACTAAAACAGAGTCATGAGACTTCCGTTAGTGAGAGGATGAAGGGAGGATAATATTTTCTCAATGGGTGAGAGATTGAAAACAAGGGAGAGATTGAAAACAAGGCAATGCACAAGGCTTAATCTAGCAACGAAAATTGAGAGAGATTAATTTGAAGCTCCAAGACTCTCAAAAGAAAAGCTTTGCAGGTTGTGGGATTAACCTTAAGTTGTGGTGTTTATATAGAGATCTTTCCCCTCTCCGATCAGGTAATTTTAGTTTTCCTTTTTATTCAAGGTTTCATTTACTTTCCTTTTTAGATAGTCCTATTGTAATTAGGACTTATTTCCTATATGATACCAGATCATTTAGCTAGCATTGGTCATTCAGTTTTACACGGAATCCAACGGTTGTGAAGCCGTCTGTACCGATAGAGCGGAAGACTGAAGAATTTTCCTTCCAGTGGAAGGAATATTACAAGAATATATTATCTAGACAAAAAAAAGAGTTGGAAAAATGTAGCGGAAATGCCACGTGTCGAAATATTGCACTCCCACATCTCACCACAAGCCCAACTGTCAGCTAACCTTACCCCACAGGTCGACAGTCCCAAAACATCGGAACATTGAAATTCAATTTATTTATTTTTAAAAATAAATAAAAAAACAATTTCTATTTATGTCATCCACAACCTTCTCCCTCGCTTCCTTCCTAGGGCTTTCATCCCCAAACGAGGGCCTCTCTTTCTCTCTCTCTCTCTCTCTCTCTCTCTCTCTCTCTCTCTCTCTCTCAACCTTTTCTCTGTATATTATGTAGATATATAATTCTCCAGCATCTGCAAATTAATAGATATATATATATTTATATTTTTATAAATAATATATTATTACGAATATAAATTTTCTTCAGTTTCTTCAGGCAGCATATAATTTAAGCTAGATCACTTAGAACATTTTCGTCAAATCTAATCACCATGACTTCAGTCATCAAGATGGACGGTCAGGATCAGCTACTCGGCGATCTTAAAAATTCATCCACCCAGCAACATCAGGTGCTTCTTCTTCTCTCCTTCTTGTTCTTCCATTTGACCAGATCTAGTTCATTTTTTTGATCGATTTATTTATTTTTCTGAGTTTTTTTTTGTCGAACCCTGTGATTGTTTACCGGGAAACAGTGTTCAAAGAAAATTTTGTTGGGGGTGAATTGGACTTTCTGTGTTTTCCTGCATTTTCTACGTTGCCAAATGCCACAATTTTGACTGTGTCAAACTCTGGGTTTGATATCTTGGCTATGAAGCAATTGAAATCCAATATTGAATACTTGGGTTCGTTGTTTTACTTTTCTACGCGTTTTCTCAGCTACCAAACAGCACAAAAAACATAAAATCACATTCGTTTTGAAATCTTTGAATTAGATATTTGGGTCATTATAGAAGGTTTGTGTATGATTCCATGCTCTGATGCGAAGTGTTTGCTTTCATTGGTGTTTTGGGTTTTCAGGGGGAAATGCAGAGCAACACAGACAACGTTGAAAAGAGATGTGGGAATCATGGTGGGGTGTGTGCTATATGCTTGGATGAGATTATGCTTCAAGAAACTGCTCTTGTAAAAGGTTGCGAGCATGCCTACTGGTTTGTCTTATCAGTCTCTTTTCTATTTAAATCTTGCGTTTCCTAAATTCAAAGTATTGGTCTGCTGCTTTTCGCTCGGTATCATAGTTGTGGTTTATGCATTTGGTGCTAGAACTGTTCTGTGTATCTGTAATGCTGCTTTGGTCATTTACTCATTTGGTGTGTCTCTGTACAACTTCTCTGGTTACAATAGCCTCTTTGGCTATATGCCTCTCCTTTGATGTGGTTATCTAAAAACGGCAACCTTTTGTTTTTTCTGGGGTCGGGCTGACCAGGATTTTAAAATTTCGTAGTTTGGTGGTTGTTGTAAACATTTGATACAATAATTCATAGCCTCAAATGGTCTGATAATTCATTTTCTCATCAAGAATTGTGAGCAATGTCGTCAAAGGCTGTGATCAGAACACTTGTTTCCTGAGATAAGGCAACGTAATTAGCTAGCATCTCTTGTACTCATGCAAAGGCAAAAATCCTCGGTTGTTTAAAATGCACATGCCACAGCAATACAAGTTTGTGGGTTAATGTATAAAAAGCCAGAAGCTACCAACCTATTATGTTTTTTTAAAAGTTCCAAACTCAGTGGGTTTTATTTGTAAATTTGCATTTTTTTGGGGGGTAAAATCCATGAGAAGCTACCAACCTGTTATTATTATTTTAGTTTCTGATAAAAATGTTAGGGACTTGTTCTCATGTTCTGAACGGCTTTTATCCTTCTATTGACACATTTGCTCATTTTTCCTTTGTTTTAAGGATGACATATTTCTTATATGCTAATATGCGCACATTGTGCTGCCCTGTTCAGGAGTAACTAGATAAATTCCATTGCTTCTTTATTGCATTTTGAGAGCGTAGTCTAAAAGAGAGGTATGTCTGTCCCATGCTACTTTATGCTAAATCAATTTAATCTGGAGACTGTTTTATCTGCAGTTAAGAAATTATAAAGCATGCATTATTCTTTCTAGGTGGTAGTTGATGATATTGAGAATGAGTGCTCATGTGAGCAGTCAATCTTACAATTTACGTCAACCATCAAGTTTTCTGGCCTTTCCTTTTTGCCCAAGGACTAAGTACCGTAGTTTCTCTATTTCCCCTGCTTTGATAAGTTTTTCTTATCCACAACACATGTTAAGTTGTGAAATCAATTATCCCTTATTTCTCCTTTTTCTGATTACTATTTCCACTTGATTTCCCTTTATCATTAGGTTATTAATGTTGCATCTGTGAAGTCAAACATTATTTTATTGGTGTCTATTTGATATAAATGTCATGAGGTTTATCAAATTTCATTATCAAAGATTGAATATAGATGATATCATGGGTGTTTTTAGTATTTAGAATATTATTTTTGACAATATATACAATGGATATGTGACACGTATAAAGATTCTTTGTATTGTATTTCCCATGGGTTACACAGTTAAAGTAACTACTCCTCAATGTAGACTTGATTGTTAGTGTTGCAAAAACTTATTAAGGGGTCTAGAAACACAAGTTCATCAGATTTTCTGACGATTGTGGTATGGGCAATCTAGACAGTAGGTGAACCCATATGCATGGGGAGCAAGGCCTGTTCACAAATCAAATATAATTAGCTTCACCCTTGTTGATTTTATTGAAACTATTTATATGCGCATCATGGGTGTTGGTTTTAGCTCTCGACCTTACTCTTTCTGAGTTATCACATGAAAAATAAATATGAAAGCCCGACACCCTCTACTTTTTAATTGTTTTAAGCAACGGCATTGGCTGTGGTATTCATGATTTTTCATTTTTCTTATGTGCAGTGCAACCTGCATTCTTCGTTGGGTAACATACAGCCAAAAACCCACCTGCCCGCAATGCAAACATCCATTCGAGTTCCTGAATGTCCATCGTTCGCTTGATGGCAGGTATTTGAAGTCCTCTTGTTTCTCTTTATGTGCATATTTAGAAAGGTAGAAACACGGTTATGACTTATGAGAATACCTCCCAGTGTGAGATGGGGAAGACTTTTTGCATGTAAGAGTTATTTTTAGTAATTAGTTAGGGAATCACATAATACTTTCAAGGATATGCTATTTTTTCAGTAATTAGTTGACATGCCTAAGGAAAGAAAGCATATATATGTTGTATTAACGCACTACCTTTACATTTTTATGCTTTGACAGCATACATGACTACATGTTCGAGGAGAGCGTGTGCTTACTTCTTAGAGCCAAATGGTTTGAGCCTCTGATTGTGGAGGAACGTGAAGATGTGTATGATGACCCTGATGATTATTATTACCCCTACGAGGACGAAGAGGATGATGATCTGGATGAAGCTTACTTCAGCAGTTCATCGAGTATCCGAATTGGTAATCGAAGATGGGGAGATAATGGATATGTGAGAGGTGGGCGTCAAGAAGCAAGGCCTGTTCACAGATCAAACATAGAGGACTCGGGTGCTAGTTCGTCTCGTGAGCCTAGGAAGAAAGAGGCCGCAATGGATAAAACTGGGAGACGTGCGAAGCGGGCACTTAAACGTGAAGCTGCTGATAAGGCTGCTGCAGCAAAACATCAGCAGCATTTGGCAAGGTTGGGCCGGAAGTAATTCCCTTTATGCAACTGCGTTATGGCAGATCTTGAAACCCTCCCACCCCCAACTCCTGTACAGTAAATCGCTTACCTTTTTTCTTTTGGGTTAAGACTGTATTTGCCGTAACTATGTGAAATAATGTACCATCAAAGGGAAGAAAAGGAAAAAAAAAGAGAAAAAAAAACAAAGACGCTGTGAAATAATGACTGACTGGTCTGTGTATTCTAAAATTTGTTCAGATTACATTTACAAAAAAAAAGGAATAAAAAAAAAGTTTCAGCTCGACGGTCTCTCATTCTGCTTTGCAAGTCAAGTTTCGATTGTCTTACTGTTATGCATTCCAAATATTCTAACAAGCATGTCATGACAGGAGTGGGTTTACTTAGGCTCCGTTTGGGATTGCTTTTTTTCGTCAAAAACTTGCTTAACTAAACAGAGATGAGCAGTTAATGAATTTTTTTAATTCCCAAAATACCATTATTAATTTTTTTTAAGACACCTCCACCTCCACATCCAACTCCACCATCTCCATCACCACCTTCACCACCACTGACTGCCACAGCCACCACCACCTCCTTCTCCGCCACCACCTCCTCCTCAACCTCCACCACCAACATCACCACCACCATGTCGCCACGGCCACCACCATCTCATCCTCAACCTCCACCACCATCACCTACACAACAACCATCCCCACAACCACTACCTCAACCTTCATCACCACCACCACCGACCGCCAACAACACCACCACCACCACCACCACCACAACAACTACCTCAACCTTCATCATCACCACCACCACCACATCCCTTTCCTTCTTTGCCACCATCACCATCGCCACCACAACCACCACCTCCTTCTCCACCTCCACCTCCACCACCACGCCGCCACCGCAACCACCACCACCTCCTTCTCAACCTCCACCACCACTACTTTCACCTCTCCAACCGCCATCCCCACTACCACAACCACCACATCCATTTTCCTCACCACCTCCACCACCATCTCTTTCACCACCAACTCCACCACCACTATTACCACCACATAATTAGCGCATAACACTTTCAATAGTCTATTTAGTCATTATTCACAGTTACAACATTTTTATATTAAAATTTACCAAACGGGTTTAACACTACTTTTTGTACTAACAGCACTTTAAAAATATTGTTTACCAAACATGTAGCTGCTTTACTTTATAACTAATTATTTTCAAAGCACAGCATAAATAACTTTTTTTAAAAGTGACAGCAATCCCAAACTTGCCCTTACTTTAATACGTTGAAGACTATAGTAGATAACTCCCGCATGTTTAATTACCAAGATAACTCCGGCATGTTTACTTATCAAGAATGAGATAAGACATGTATCGGAAAACTTAGATGGAGACATAAAAAAATTTAAAATTGGATCAACCACCACTCTAGTTGGGCCGGAAGTACTGCGTTATATGGCAGATCTTGAAACCCCCCCACCCCCATCTCCTGTACAGTAATTCGCTGACCTTTTTTCTTTTGGGTTAAGACTGTATTTGCCGTAACTATGTGAAAATAATGTACCATCAAAGGGAAGAAAAAGGACAAAAAAAAAGAGAAAAAAAGACGCTGTGAAATAATGACTGACTGGTCTGTGTATTCTAAATATTGTTCAGATTACATTTACAAAAAAAAAAGAATTAAAAAAAAAGTTTCAGCTCGACGGTCTTACATGAACACCCCTTAAGTTTTTAAATTGTTTGGCTGGTGCCACACCAGTATCCCCTTTCTTGACAGTCTCTTGTTATTTGAGATGTGCAGGTTGTCTTAAAAGGCAATGAGGATCCCACTTCCTAGATAGTTCACAAGGATCTGTCAGCCTAGAACCTGTTTTACGCCTTTGATCGTTCGGACCAAAGTCAGGGCAGCTGTCAACTGGGGGACCACCCTCTCGGCTAACATTTGGCGCCGTTTGTGGGAACCGGCACAAAAATCATGTCGTTCTCATTTTTCTCCTCACCTGGAAGTTCATCTCCACCAAAAAACCATATTCATGGTCCAGCCACTTCTAGCCGACCAAATGGAGAATAAAGCCCACATGTGACTAATTGCAAAATTTGCTCAAGACACCCATGTGTCTCCTCTCCTCCTTCTCTCCCTTTTATCAGCTCACACAGATGCGACTTTTGTAGAAGTGAACTACGGCAGAATCGCCGACAATCTTCCGTTGGCGTATAGGGTGGTGTAGCTTTTGAAGTCTCAGGGCTTGGAGCGGGTCAAGGTCTTTTACTCTGACCCGGCCGTGCTCTGAGCCCTCTCTGGATCCAACATCAAGGTCATCGTCGACGTCCCCAACGAGCTCCTCTCCGTTGTGGCCAAGTCCTAGTCTTTTGCAACCAACTGGCTCTAGCGAAATGTCGTCGCTTACCATCCTAACACCCAAATTAAAGCCATTGTCGTCGGCAACGAGGTCTTCGTCGACACCCACAACACCACCAAGTTCCTCATCCCCGCCATGAAAAACATTCACACAGCTCTCATCCACTTCGACATCCACTCGCCCATCAAAGCCTCACTCCCCACACTCACTCCGATCTCCCATCCCTGCAAACAAACCTGAAACAACAAAGAAAAAGAAGCAGCTCTCTGCAATGCTTTCTTTCTCCAAAAACCAGAGCATGGACCGCCACCTCCTCACTCTCTCTTCTCCTCTCGACTGACATCACCACTGATAAGATATTTTCATCTTATCTAACATATGTCAACCCACTTAATATCTCAACGTAATATCTATGGTGGGTCAGCCCATTTAGTGTTATGATGGCAAAATATCTCCCTTGGGTTGCTTAATATGTGTGGTGGGTTAGCCCATTTAATGTTGTTATGGCAAAATATCTCTCTTGGGTTGCTTAATATCTATGGTGGGTTAGCCCATTTAATGTTTTTATGGCAATATCCAAGACACTCGGCTGAGAATGCAACCAGGGGGCTCTCAGCAACTCTCTCATCCTCTCCCGAGCTCCCTATTTTCTCATTTTACAAAGGCTCTTGAGCCTATCTCAATGTAATACAACTCTCTACGCATATATACAACTATTAAACCAATGGATGTTGATAAGTGCATTATTTCATATATTTTTATACCTCTTATATTTGGTTTTTGTAGGAAAAGTTAATTAAAAAGTGCATTATTACTTTACTTTCCTTATTTTCAGCAATTCTGCGCTCTTGAAAGTATTTTGACGGAAAATCGACTTTTCGAATGAATTTTAGCGCAAGGCCAATTGGAGAAGAAAGCTAAGACATTGAAGATCATATTATCAAATTTTCATAATTTTCTATCAAGCCAATTGCTCCAGACTTGCAAGTCAACACAGCCTAAGTTGAAATCCCGTCAGAACTGCACTACTGTGGAAGATTGAAGAGTTGAAGACTTTCCCGATTTTTCCTAGTGGCGTGCGATATATGCTCGGAAAGATTAGAGATAAAGCTATGTTTCTCATATTTTTCCAGAATTTTCTAGGAAGTGGAACGACTCCAAAACGTGCTTGCAAGATGGCTGACGTGTTTCCAAGTCAAATAAGGATTCCTTCTTTAGTTTGTTTCCTTAATTGTTTGGAATTTTGTTTTGCTTTAGGAGAGTTTTTCCAAACCTTTTTAGAGTAGGGTTTAGTTGTTTTACACTATATAAGGTCACCCTAAGCTCTTTCTCAGGGGGATCTCTTCCACCATATTTTTACAATATTTCACTACACCCACAAATATATTAAAGAGAGAGTCAAGAGTAGCTGTTGCGGTGCTTTTGGAGCTTACGAAGGTGTTGCTGTGGAGATTCCGAAGATCAAGTCCATCGACCAAATCGGTTTTATGACAACAATTCTCTTGCTTATCTTTTCTTTTGTTATGAACTAATTTCTCTTGCTAGGGCTACGATATAGCCTAACCATGAATACTTAATTTTTATAGTTATATTAATTCCTGATTATTATTCCGTAATGAGTATTTGTTACTGTTCTTAATGCTTTAAATATATGGCCAATATTTAATTGATGATCCAAACGGAGACTGAGAGGAGATGTTTGATGTTTGCTTCTTGTAACAAATACCATGACTTGAATGAGTGCCCGAGAGGGACTAACATGACTCATGCAGTTTTCTTGCAGGTTCTCATAGAACTTAATGAGTTCTTGATTTTCTAAATTCATTGCTCGAGAGAGAGTGGATTGTTAATTAAGAATACTTTTGGTTGAGCCCGAGTGGGGATATCGAAATAAATTAGGAGAAACCAACTGTCAACATGGATAGTAATTAGGGTTAATTGACTATAAGAATTAAGTAGAATTGGTTATGGTGAAATCGGATGCCCTGGTGTCTCATCAACTTGATTTTCCATCATTAATTAAATTGCTAGTCTTCTATATTTGTTTTAGTTTAGTTAAATCATTCAAACTTATTAAACAATTGTTCAGATAAACTTAAGAATTACTCATAATTGGTAATTAATAGGAAATTACAGTCTTCGTGGGAACGACACTCTACTTACTTCTATATTACTTGTGCGGATTGTGCGCTTTGCAATAAAATTCACAATAGATGTAGCCCGAATTTATGGGTGAACCACTCTATCATTACGTTTTACCTATATAATTGCGATATTACGGCCATCCGATTTATACGGGTTCAACAGCCTCCATTTGATTTCTGCTCATCACATGTTTCATTATTTGATATAAAAAAAAAAACTAGAACTGTAAAATGGGGATGTACATAAAAGAACTGCAGTCACTTCTATTAAGAGATTGAGAGAAGAAGAAGAAGAAGAATAATAATAATAAGAAGAAATTAAAGGGCAACAGATAAAATCCCAAACCCACAGTTTAAATGCAATCACTTAAAGCTCAAACCTCAAATTTAATTCTAGGAGAAAAAAATAAGACTTGAGAAAAACGTAGCAAACCATTCACAAAATTAGAGATATTTTGCAATATTAGAGAGAATTAAGAGCTAATTAATTAGTAGTTGATATAATTAGTCAGTTGCTTTATTATTTGTTGTGGTGGACTTGCTCTCCAGACTGCATGAAATGGCCACTGGTCTTAAATCACACAAGTCAGTCACTAAGTTCAACATCATCGGTTTTAGTTCCTCTCCATTGATTGAGGGCTTCATGTGGAACATGTACGGCCACATAGGACCAATCATTCAAAAATAGCAGCATATTTGGACAAATATTAACTTCATTTTCAACAATGTGAAGTCAAGTTATTAAGGAACACAAAAATCTTCGGACCAAGTTGTGAAAAATAGATGGTCAAATGAAATGCCACTAATGAGCTGGAGCTGCCAGATTGTGGCTCGTCTGTTCCTTCAAATTTGAAATGCACCCTGGTTCCGTCACTCATTTGTGCATGATTGATTTCTGACCGTTAATGAGAAGAACACACAGAAATTGCCCCGTGCTAAGAGAATTTGAGCATAGCAAAATACTTGTCTGACTGTTTTTCATCTTTATTTATTTATGCTCATATGATCCACATGCAGTATTTTTTGAGTGCTTTCCTCTTCATTCATGCTCATATCAACCGTAGAGATTTATAATTTATAGAGCAGGGCCAAAGGGGATTATTTCCAAATCATGACATGTATCTGTACCACATGGTGGTATGGGATTGTTGATACATTTTCTTGCCACAGGAGAAAGAGAGAGAGAGAGGGAGAGAGAGAATGGTCTAATAACTTTGGAGAGCATCTCGGTGTGAGAAAGGTGGGGAGATTGATAATGAAGATGGGGCCAAGTGGGGGCCTCCAATTCCCCGAGTGGAGCACGTTAGACATTAGAAGTGGAAGCTGTAATGCCAAGCAAAGCAACCCTTTCAAAAATCACTATCCTTCACCCACCCCCAAAAGAAAGTGCATGAGAAAAAAGTGGTTAAAAAACAACCACAACATCATCAATTTTGTCTTTGATTTACATTCTTCTCTTCATTCCCACCTACTATCATACCCACCGCTAAGCAACCTCCACAATTCCACAGTAAGTCTTTCTCTTTCTCGCTCTCTCTCTCAAGGCTAAATTGGCATAACCTTTCTTTCGTCGAAAATGCTTTGCTTCAATTTATAGATTGATCCTTTGAAACTTCTTTTAGAACCCACACATTTGGAGAAATATAGTTGTAGAAGCAGGGCTCCAATGTATTGTTATTAGTCAATCAGCTATCTGAGAAAACTACAGCTTCTGTGTTGGTGATCTCTCTCTCTCTCTCTCTCTCTCATTAAAATTCTTACATTTCTTTGAACACCGACGTGTTAAGCATGAAAGTAAACTTGTCCAGAATATTATATTGATCACTTTATCAATTATCTATATCAACTCTGTTTCTGTTCTGTTCTACAATTCTTCTAGCTTTCTTGCTTGCCAAACAGAAAATATTAGAATATCCTCAAGGGGAAGAAGCTATATTCTGATCTGATGGAATCATTCAATCAGACAACTGGGTTCCGGTACAACTTGAATTCAAACACAATAGGTGATGTAAATGGTGATTCTGATCACTTTTCAGGGATTCTTGAAATCTGTGCTCATCATGCTAGGAACATTCACAACATATGCATCTATGAAAATCAAGATGTCTATGCAAAATTTTCTCTTACTTACAATCCAGATGAGACCCTCTCAACTAGGATCATCAATGGAGGTGGCAAGAACCCCGAATTCAACGAAAACTTGAGGATGAAAATCACTCAACTTGATGCTGTCCTAAAATGTGAGATTTGGATGCTTAGCAGGGCCAGAAACTACATGGAAGACCAGCTTTTGGGATTCACTTTGGTCCCAATTTCACATGTGATTGGCAAAGGAAAGGTAACTCGAGATTATAGTCTGTCTTCCACTGATCTCTTCCATTCCCCAGCTGGAACTGTCAAATTGAGTCTTTCTCTCAACACATCTTTGCCTATTAAACCCTCCACCAGTTTGTTATCCGAATCATCTGCTAACTCATCCATAACTTCAGAAGTTGTGTTGCTTGACCGAAAAGCATCAGAAGTGGTATTAGACCCGGTTGAGTATTCGAGGATCGAATTCCCCGATATCGATGTAGTAAATGAGAATCAGCAAATGGTGACTGAGTATTTTAACTTGACAAGGCATGGCTGTGCTTGGAGACCTGGTTCCCAAGGACTTGGCTCGTTTCTTCATCTCGGTGCATCTCCTCAGCCTACTGCTGATCATGACTATGAAATGACAGTGAGTTCAAATGAGGGAATCCATGGTGAATCAGTTTCTCCTAATGGGAGTGGGAGCATCCACAACTCTGGCTTCTTAAGTTCCACCACAACGAGTGATGATCGAAACTCCGCTGATTCAATCGAGAAAAAGAATCGTGTGACTGCTGAGTCATCGAATTCTATCAACACTTGTGTCACCACAGGAGCAGCTAATCAAGGTTCTGCTGCTTGTCCAGACACTCCAACCTCAAGGAAGGGAAGAGAAGCTGTAGACACAAAGGATGCGAATTTCTCAGGAAAGGAAGAGGAGTGCAGCAAGGAAAAGAAGGTTGGTTCGGGTCAATACGGTCAGGTGTTTTCGGCTCCACTCGGGAACATCAACATGGAGGCTGCCGAGCAGTCTGCAATGCAGCAACAAATAGTGGACATGTACATGAGAAGCATGCAACAGTTTACAGAGTCTTTGGCAAAGATGAAGCTCCCAATGGATCTTGATAAAGCGGAATGTGAAGACCGTGGCGAAGTGATTCCTAACCATAACAACAATTTAGAACTTGATAAGAAGAAGGATGGATCGCGGGTGTTCTATGGTAGCCGAGCCTTCTTCTGATTGCTAACTGAGATGCTGCAGGGTTTGAGGGCATAAATTTATTTAGCATGACAACATTAAGTTTAATTTATCCAAAACTGATTTTCATAGGCTGCATTACATTTGATGAGATATTTGGCTTCATTTTAGTCCTGTTTAACTTGTTTACCTGGCTGATGTATGTGAATACTTTGCTCTTCAAATTCAGATGCAGTTGTTGCCTTAACTACAACAAACAACACCAGATGTTAATCATCTATTAAGCAGAAGCAGTCATGGTGATGGCAATGTAATTTTTAATTTGATTATATATATAAAAAGAAAAAAGAAAAAGTGATTTTCATTTGTGTTCTGCAGCTTCTGCTTTTGAATGCACATCATTTGGTGGTTTGTAAACCTTGGCTATAATCAGGACATTTCATTTAGTCTTATACAAATGCAATATAATTAATAAACAGATCCTTATTTTTTTTTAAAAATCCCAGCCATTTCAGGTTTGCCTTTGTGATCATGTTCTTCTCCCAATTAACTCTATTTAGGGCCTTTTAAAGTTTCTGGATTTCTCTGTTTTAAGGTGCAAAACAAATTAAAATATTTTGTCTTCTGAAGCTATTTGCAGAATGACTGGCAACTGGGTTGGGACAATGCAAATTTAAAGCCAATAACTATCATTTTTCCCACGTTTTCAGCTAAATGGTCATCTATCCAAGCCTTAACTTTGACCCACTACATCTTCAAGACAATTATTTCTCCACTATACAGGTTGTCTGAAGGAAATAGTATCCCTAGAATGCAAGGTCCCAGACTCCAACTCTAGTCATTTGACTGGACTGAGTACGCTCAAATATATGAAGCACCCACTAGTTCAAAGAATCACAATTTTCCAACTTAAATACAGATTCTTAATAAAATCATAATAAATCACGTAAAGACATTTTTGTCCAAATTACTTTTAAACACCCTTAAATCAAATATTTTCAATCCAATGATACTTGATAATATAACGGTAAATCATTCTACAACATAATATTATTTTTCACCAAAATAAGAAAAATAATTGGGAATTTTCAGGTTATAACAATAATTGCAAATTCCTTTTTTTTTTTCTTTCTAAAAACGTTTTACAAAAATGACTTAAAAGAAAGAAAATAAAAACAATACCAAGATGGACCCTTGCTTTTATGACGTCTAAGGCATCCTTCGTGTTATATTATTTTCTCTTCCTCTTCCTCTTCATTTGTGATGTCATCTTTCTCCACCATACTTTATTTTTACATTATAGAATTAGATCTAATTTTTGGAAGACCTTTCTTATTGAGAGGGGTGATAATATACTAAACTCACACACACTACACGAATGCTAGGACTCGAACCTAGAACCTTTCCTGAGGGAGCTTCATATATTGGAGTGTAGCATTCGTGTAGTGTGTTCAATTGCTCTTATAATCAAGCATGTCCTTAGAATGGGGGCATACAGGTTACAAGATCAGGATGGAGATATTCATGTTGCACCAATTAATGGAAAATGGTTGAAAAAGTTCTACCCAACCATTTGGGATATATAGGCAGTACAAACAAATCCTGGGATTGAACAAGAATTAAACAGAACTTCTTAAACATGGTTGACCATTTTATGGTTAATTTATGTTTGTTCTGTTTACATCTAATGTACATATATATAAATAAACTTGGAAATGACAAACATGCCTTTTTATTCATAAAGTCATTAATAAAAGACTGGTTCGATTACAAGAAAACAGAAAAATTCTAAAGGCCTAATTTCCTAAGAATCTCATGCAATCTAGCTTTCTTTATGGAGATTTTTTTTTTGGAGAAGCAGGCTTTGATGAAGTGCAGCTTCAGCAACATCAAACGTAGGTTTAGAAGCTGAAACCACACCATGCACAAGGAAAGTAGCCTTTGTCTTCACACTCAGTCCAGCTTTAAGCTCATACTGCTTCTGTTTCATATTAGCAAATTGTTTATGCAGATCTTCAATATGTCTCTCCAACTTGTCGACATTCGACTTGGTCTGTTTGAACTCAGCTGTCATGGAATCCAGTTCTGACTTCCTTTTCTTGTAGTGACCCAAGTTGGCTTAATAGGCTGTCTTGCAGAGCTTAGAAGCATTGACAGAAGGCTTGAGATCCTCATATTTTTCAGATATATTGGCTATATCTCTAGCCAAACCCAGACTAATCTCAAGAAGCGGATGAGGAGCCATATTCTCCTTATGCAGCAAATCCAGATCCTTCATCAGCTGATCAATGACTTCTTTATCCAAGTCTAGTTTAGTTACTTGCCAAATCTTGATCCTACCTACTGCTTCATCTAATGCTCTAGATTTGGATTTGCTTGGAGTTCCCCCTAACTCTTTGAGTTTTAACAATTGAGCTTCCAAATCCATAGCTTCAAATTCTGCTAGCTCAAGATCAACATATGAAGAAGTATTTGCTGAGCTTGGGATGGAACTGATAGGGATCTGCACAAAATCGGTTGAGTCAGTCATATTTCAAATCAATAAGAAGTAGAATTCACCAGAATTAAGAAAAGACTTACATCAACAATAGATGGCTTGATAGGACTAGTCACTACAGCCATTTCGTCAGGAGGATTAGCCTTTGAGTGGTGTAACAGCTGTAGAATCATCTGCTTCTGAAATATCAAAAAGGGCTGACTTAGAAGGAGTGAGTTCAAATCCTTGACCTTGAGTTTGTTGTTCAACCATTTTCAAACTTTCTGCTATTACTTCAGCAGGGATTTCATCCTACAAAAGAAAGAGGAAACTTAGTTCAAGAAACCTAGTTTGTTTAGGGCAAAAATGTTTTAAACAAGTTAGGATTTTACCTCTTCTTCTACAGCAGTAGCAAAAGTTCCACCAGTCTCATGTCTAGGCTTTTTCTTCTTAGCTTGAGATGGAGGAGGACTACTAGAAGCAGCAGCTAAAATCAAACAGAAGTATGGTTAACTTTGATTTCAGTTATGATTAAAAGACAAGCAAAAAATCACAGAAGTTACCTTGAGATAGAGCCTGGACAGAACTGTCCTGAGTTCTGGAAATTTCTTTTCTCTTGCTTCTCCTAGCAATAGAAGTTTCTTTCGGTACTTCTTCTTCTTGTGCCACTTCTGCCAGGATTTCTTCTTTGTCATCAGCTTCTTCTCCAAGGTGTACTTCTAGATCTCCAGCAGCTATGATGGAATTCACTGTATCAAAGAACTAGGATTAGAAAACTCAAATCAGTGGACAACAGGGATTAAAAATGGTCCAGAACTCACCAACTACTTGTCCAGCCTGACGATCCTATTCAGAAAAGTTTCTACGCAGAGAAGGATCTGAAATAGCACAAACAAAATTAGCTAAAGATTACATAATAGAACTTTAAATAAATCCAGAACTGAGAATTACCTTCAAGTATTTGGGCTTTGATTTCTTTGACTAAACCCTTGATGTCTTTCTTGGCATCTTTCTCTACTTGGATTGGTCCTAGTTCCCAATCAGCAAAAATTTCTCTGGCAAGTGTGCTTCCAGATGGCACATCTTCAAATTTTCTTGCCCACCAAGAATCAAAATCTACTGAGCTGTAGGAATTTGGTTCCCAGGATGGATAGAGGGCATCTACACTATTGTTTATCTTGTTCACTGAACATCTGCAATTCTGGTGAATGTCAATATCATATGCATCTCTCCAAAAAGTGCCTTTATTACAGCCCTTGTAATACTTCACTGGAATCGTCTGAGGGAAACCAAGCTGTCTTATACAGAAGTTGGGCTGATACACTTCTCCACCCAGATAAGAACTGGGAGATTTACCTCCACCATAGGGGAGATCCTGGGTCAGTATAATACTGAGAAAATTCTTCCTGAACTTAGTTCTGGCTGCCTTTTCTTCAGGTTCTTTCTCGAAGAGTCTTTATCCTAGCTGGAACCAAGGATAACTTCTGTTCTGCACCACTTGCCATTGATCAACAGATCTCTTGGTACAATGTCTGAAGAACATCATATACTCCTCGATTGATCTCTTTGGTGCTTTTGTTGACATAAGAGGAAGAGCCATCAATTGACCCTCAAGTAAAACTATACCTGGAAACCTCAATTATGGAAAATTTATCTGCAGCCAGATTTGAATCATCCATAATGCTCCAGGAGCTGCAAGATTCAGAGGGTTCTCCGTCGTTGCATTGTGTAAATTCTTGTACAGATGGGCTGGAACTGCTGGTCCAAGGCCAACATATGGATGATTATAGAAGATAATTAACGTTCAGTACTGACGAATCTCCTAGAACAGTGAACTGTGCAGATTCTTGTACAGATGTATGTATTCCTGCAGAATTGTAGAAGATCTGTTGGGGAAGACGAATCTGTTTAGCCAGTACAAGAGAAATAACATGCGCTGCTGATCCTTATTTATTTCAGTATTGAACTTCTTCAGAAAATTCGAAAAAGAGCAGTTCTGGTTGACATCTGCAGTTGAAACGCTGAACTTCGTAGCTACCCTTTCACCATGTTTCGATATGTGATAATCTCCCAATGCATAAGCAGGTCTTCCATGTGGCCTGAACCCAAATATTTGAGCCATGTCTAGCAGAGTTGGAGACATCGGACCAACACGAAAATCAAAAGTGTTCGTGGAAGAGTTCTAGAAACACAATGCAGCAGCTACCAGATTCTCATCCCTATTTATTGAATGCTTAGACAGACGTAAAGCATCATAAATACCAGCTGTCTTCCAGTGCTCCTTGAACCTTCAAGAGAGTTTATCAATCCAATCTGACCACTTCACAGTGTTATTCCTTACTTCACTAGAAGGGAATGATCAACTCAAATTCTTGCTAATCCATGAATGGAAAGACAGGGGAGAATTACGATAGGAGTGAGGAGGAGCTTCAACATCTTCTTTAAAAAGCTCGGCCATTTCTTCAGGAACTTCCCCGAACCGGTGAGGGCACAGAACAAGCGTGTTCCCGATCAAATGGAGAATATTTTCATCCAGATTCTGCTTAGAATATGGATGCAGTTTGCTTCGAATCTTGATAGCAGGCGCATCAACACCTTTCCCAGAAATATAGGAAGGAGGAGATGAAGACGAATAACTCCCAACACGAGTTTTTGAAGAGGCCATTTTTGATTTTCGGATAGAATTGGAAAAGATACGAGAAATTTGAAAGGGGGTTAAGAAATTCGTAGAGTAATAGAGGAAGAATGTAGGGTTGATGATCTCCTAGAATAGTGAAGGAATCAGTTTTATGAAAGAAAATCATAGAAGGAGAAGAGAGCCAAGAAGTTACTAGCCATTAGAGGCCCACTTTCCCACAAAGTCTAGCACAAACAGATGTGAGCTACCAACGGCACAAAATGGCACGCATCATTAAACTGACCTATCATTAAGTCTAAAACCGTTTTAAACAAACGATTCAGACTTAGGGGGCATTTTTTGGGCTTGAATTCTACACACCAGCCCATTCGACTATTGGGCTTTCTACAGAATATTGTATGGTTTGCCAAAAATGGAGAATAGCTCATACTGTTCAAAACTAGGAAGGATGAAATTAAACCAATTACACACTCTTCAAATTGAGAATTTAATTACCACCAATGGCAATTAAATTCACAGGTTAAAATTGGTTGGTTTAAGTGTTTGCCCAGTTCTCAAGTTTTAACTTAAGAAAGCTAACAAATTATCATTCATAACTCAAAACCAAATTGGCAACCTTAGAAACTATAAAGGCAAAAGTAGTCCACCTTTTGTGTCAAAAGCATTGGATATTTGTCTTAAAACTTTGTTGCTTTTTCTAGCACCTGGATAGCAATTGGCCTTTGTTTCATCATACAAGTTGCAAAGAACAGGCATAAGGCATTTAGGAAGTAAGTCGACAGAGAAAGCCAACAACAAATCAACATAGTTGGCTGCCAGGTTTTGTAATTCTTCAAATATCTAGGAATCATCATCATATAATCTCCTATAAATATAGAAGTATTGTGAGGAAAGAAAAAAACCAACAAACAAACAATAAAAAATAACTCTCAAAAACCAATAAGCTAAACTGATCAAGCAATCAAAGATCACACGATCCCAAAGCAATCCAGTTCAAAAGAAAGCAATCTTGCCCAGGATGGAACATAAACTCTCAAGGAGTTCAAAGAAAACGAGATTTCTCTCGTTGCAAATGCAATTAAGCTAATAAGAATCAAGCAGAACTCAAGTTTCTGCCTTTGCAGATTTGGTTCGCACAGGTGAAACATGCAGAAGAAAGGTTTTTCATCATATGAAAACCTCAACAAAATATTCAAAGATCATACGATCTTAAAAGTCTTCAAGATCAAAACTAAGCATGCAGTCCTTTCTTTGAGATAATCCAGCTTAGAACAGAAGTTTATCTAGAAAAAGAATCAAGCAGAACTCAAGTTTCTGCCGTTACAAATATGGGTCATCCATCAGAACAGGTACTGAAGAGCAGTCTCAAATCTAGACACTGCCAGTTCAGGCATTTCCAATCCAGTCCGGACAGAAACAGCTTTTTTTTTTCTTTTCCCAAAAACCAGCATAACAGGTGCAAATCATGATTCTATCCACTTTTCAAGCCTCTTTATGGTTCAACCTGATAACAGCTCTGCCAATACAATCATTAGTATCAATTTCCGACTAATCACCATTAGTTGAAGGTGCTGACATGCAATTCCAGTTCAAGAAGATTCAATCCAGATAGAGGAAATATCAGTCCAGCTTAGCCAAAAGTCAATTTTGTCAACTGATTCCTATAGAAAATGAAAGCACAAATCTCTGAGAACTCTTAGGAATTGGAAATTCTTGCTATGTTTTAGAGTTCAGGCAGTTCTGTTTAAATCTCGTTGCTTGAATCTCGTTATTACATTTTTACATAAGTGTTTTGCTTAATTTACCACTTTTATCAAGGGAAATTATAAAGTCCTCACCCGTTTGAGGCATAGAAAATAACTTACTTGGGAGATATTCCTCACCCAAATTCACAATCACTTGATCAGAGTCAATAGGTTGGGGCGCAAGTTATTACATCTTTCAAATTTGTTAGGGTTTTTTAACCACTAACAGTGGCACGCTCAAACATAAAAGAAAGTTGACTTATTGACCACAAATGGTTTTTAGATCAATGGGGAACTTCACCTAACCATCATAGGTACAACAGAAAAACGGGTGAACAATAGTTTTTAATCAATTTTGTTATTTTTTGTTCTTTCCCTTTCCTATTCTACCCTTTCCCTACATTAATTTATTTTTACTTCACTTTTTACCAATGTCTTTTTCTTGGAGCTTTAGCTTTAGCAATGTAATGGACTAATCGAGTAAGAAATAATTAACATTGCATATTTTTCTATGCAAAATTATATGGTACATTTGCCGCAAAAACTCATGCCCCATGAATAAACCTTGCAACCATAGTTTTTATTTTATTTTAAAGGAATCAAATTTTAATGCAAAAGACAATAAAATTTAGAGATAGCCAAGGTGGCCACAAAGAAACAAAAAACAAAGAAAGAGTAACTAGACTGAACAAAATCATCATCTACTCAATACCAGAGCTCAAGTTAAAATCACAACTTCAGTAACACATGCAAAAGAGGATTTAATTTAACCAAACTGTATCATTGCAATCACAACATGAGTTGCCATGTAACAACCCGATCCCAATTTAGGTTTAAAATATTAAAATATTAAAGGAAAGGGCGAGTTTACCCCAAGTAATTTAGTGGAATTAAAAGTTGACTTTTTCGGGAAAGAATTTGGTGGGCAGTGCACCGCAGATTGCGTCCGGCTCGTCGAAGCGAATCCGTGGAGCGTGCGGAACACGTTCGAGCTCGTTTGAGCGGCTTAAGGGTTAAAAGCGGTAGGGGTATTTTTGTAATTTCAGGAAAAAGGGATTAAAAACAGAATTACACGCTGGCCAATTGGCCGTAGCGTGTATCACCGCCTCACCCCATCCCCTGTCTCCTTGCACGACCCGGCCTCCACCTCCGTTCGAACCAGTATTTGCCCGGCTGCCGTTGGCAAACCATTCACCTTGACCACCTCACCAAACTTCTCTCCTCTCCTCCCTCACCTCACCCCGAGCGAGTAGCTTAATAGGAAGCAGCCAGAAAAATGACTGCAAGCAACGACTTTAGCCGCGGAGTTCTGAGACCGAAAATCCAGCCGTTTCGACGAGTTTTGATCTCGTTTTGGGTGAGTTTACTGCTCCCTAGTGCAGTATTCTTTATGTTTTGAGGATTAATTTGAGTTAAATTGAAGTTTTGGGAAAGGGATTACGAACCTAGGGTTAGATCGGTTTCTGTAGATTTGGCCAGGATTTTGGCCGGTTTACGGCGGCTTTCATGACCAATCACCTCCCCTCCTCACGGCCTGATCATATGGGTATAGGTATTGGCCGAGTTTCCGACATTTTTAGTCGTAAATCGGAAAATTTCCTCAAGGCACCCAACTTTGGCCGCGCGTGTGGCGGCGCGTGGGCCAGGTTGTGGCGGCCCATTCCGTCCCCAAACACTCCCGTGACCTCCCAAAGCGCGTGGGTATGCTCGGATAAATTTTGAAATCATTCGAGTGTAATACCGATTTTACGGTTAGGTTTAATTAAAATTAATTCGGTCGATAGGTTGAGCCAGTCGGATAAATCGAAACTTTGAGGAGTGTTATTGGCAATTTTAGAAACCTATAGGAATTTACGGATCGTCGATTGGAGGTAGGAAACCTATTGAGCGAGCGAATCGAACTTAATAAGGATTTAATCGAATAGTTAACCAGGGGATTTCCAAGTTAATTAAACGGCTTAAATTAGAATCAAATGGGCCGGAAACCTTTCTAATCACAATTGAACACTTCTAGGCGGGAACCCTTTTTATTCCAAGCTTGAACACCTTAGGGCGGGGTCGGGATTTTCATTAAATTACTATGCCGAGCTATGGTTAATTAATAAATGGTTTAATTTTGGATCTAGGTGCTCAAGCTTGAGAAGTGCGGGAAGGAGGGACCCTCGAAGGGTCGGAGGCTAGCTGGACGCTTGTGAGTGGACCTTTGATTTTATAAATGAATTTTTATTACAATAAATGCTTATTTAACGTCTTTATGAAATGATTGATGATGAACATTGTTTATGAAGTTATGATTTGATTTCCTGAATAATGAATTATGTTTTCAAGCATGAGTTGAATTTCAATGTTTTATTGAAATATGATTTTGGATGTTTACTCAATTTTGGGAAGATGTTGAAAGGAGAATTATGCTTCAATATTGTGGAATTTAATTGAATTTATTGATAGTTTTTAATAATTTGACTCAGAGCCTATTATGGAATTTTAGAATGAATTTCTTGATTATGAATTATGGATTTTAGAATGGCTAGAGGAAAAGCTTATATTTTAATCATATGATTACGAAGGGTTTCAAACCACTCTAGGTACCCTAGTATGCTTGTTGCCTTGAATTATTATGTTGCATACGGAATAAGGTGATATTGGTTATTACCCGGTCCTACGGACCATTGCTGCCGCCGGTTTAAGTCTCACGCGCATGACTCACGCCCCTGAGTCTCGGGACGCCCGAGCCGTGCGGAGCGAGGGACGGCCCGGGTAAACTTTGTGTTTCCGAGTCTAGCGAGCAGCGGCTCGGGTAAACTTTGTGTTTTCCGAGTCTAGCGGGAGCAGCGGCTTTCGGTTGACTTTGTGTCTCCGAGTCTAGCGAGGATTTGGAATTGTGAGGATAAATAAAGGGTACACCTAGGTGGATTTTAGAAAGTTTGATTTGTTAATATTTCTTTTTATAAATATCTAGTTACAGTAAACTTGATTATCATATTTATTATACATGCCTTGATTTATTCTTTTTAACTATAGAATTGTTTTCAATGTTTTAACGATGGGGCTAACTTGTGTTTTCAATTTTCTAAAACTACCTTTTTGGTCCACTCACCTTTTAAATGTTTTCGCCCCAGTGTAGGTTGTAGGTGAGCACCACCACCCGGCCCGTCATCACCACCACCACACTCCTTCGACCTCGTGTAGGGTCTTTGACCGAGAAACTTTGTATTTAACTAATTTAGTAGCTCTGAGATCTTGCCCAATTTTTTGTGAGGCTGAGGGCCGTACTCTTTATTTTCTGTTGGTGTGTGAACTTAAACTTGTGTGTCTTTGGGCGTTTGGGAGTTTAAGCTGTGCTTTTGCGGGAGTATTTAATTTGGGAATTGAGCTATTTACGGAGACTACTTGAATCTTTCGGCAGAAGTCAAAGCAAAATTCGTTTTTCTCAATTTCTTTATTGAAAGGGCAAAATGGTCAAGTGTATTTCGACACCGAAGCAGGATGTCGGACACGAGACGAGGCTTGGCCCGGATTCCAGCGGAATTAGGGTCGGGTCTGTCATGTAAAAACCTGTTTGGTGGCTAAGAAAATTCAACCATACAAGAGCAGACACATTTCCTAAGAGCTAAGAAATTAATGTAGGGTAATGGTAGAATAGAAAATAGAAAGAACAAAAAAGAACAAAATTGATTAAAAACTACTAAAAAACAAAAGGGAGTGTAAGTGGTGAAAGGGAGATTGGGAAAATCAGCTCATAAAAAATATCAATTTTTTTAAAAAATAGACCAAACGCATTGAGTTCAAACTAGCAGGATGGAAGGTGTAATTAACCGACTATTAAGAGCATTTCCACCTCATCCCTTTTTGCCATGGCAAAAGGGGGGGCCTAGGCTCCAAAAACAACCTCCACCCCATCCTCTTTTGCCATGGCAAGAAGTGGGCCATGAAACTGGGCAAGCCCAAGGGCAAGACTTGCCTGGGCAAGTTGACATCATGCTGATGTCAATGTGATGTCAACGACCAACTTGAATAAAAAAAATTGAAAAAAAAAGTTATAAAAAAATTCAGAAAATTTTTTTCTATAAATACCTAGTCATATTCTTCATTTCCCTCACCAAAATCTATACAAAGTCCTCTCCTCATATCCTATGTGAATAGTGATTGCCCTTGGATTGCCATGACAATGGGTGGAAATGCATCAAAAAAATTGCAGTCAATATTCATATGAATAGTGTATGCCCTTACTTGCCATTGCCCTTTGCCATGACACCCTGAATGAAAAGTACAAAGGATGTTTTGAATTTTAAAAATAATCTATGATGACAAGGCATTTGGATTCCGTCACATTTTGTTGTGGTTGACAAAAGGGAAAACTGGAAGGCATCAATGTGTATTGGCAAAAAAAAAGGCATCAATGTGTAAGGAAAGGAAACGATGAGATTGTAAAAATTAATTAATTATTTCCTTGTTTTTTATTTTTGCTATATCAATTTCGTGTAGAGAAGAGTTCAGAGAATTCAAAAGAAACCCTTCTTGAGTCTTTTATACTAATTAAGGGAAAATGAAGAAAAAAAGAAAAGTTGTTGTCTTAACAAAAAAAGAAAAAAGAAAAAACCACAAAAAAAACTTTTAAAAAGAAGATTTGGGCCCCACCTGAATACGAGTCCCCTAATCGAAATGTACAATGTACTTAGGGAAGAGCCCTAGCTTTAGACCTGACAATATAGCATACGATTCGCTAACACGACACGAATTCGCACAAAAATATCAATATTTGGGTTGGCCTTATCGGGTCGGGTTGATAATGGGTGAACCCGTTAAGCACCCGCTATCTTAACGAGTCGTTTCAGTATTTTTCGCAATGACCCGTTGACCCGTTAAGAGCAGGGGTATTTTTGTAATTTTACACGATTAAATTTGGAAAAATGAGATTTTGCTTGGCAGGGAAGTCGAACCTGTACCAATTATTGAAAAGATATATAGAAAATTCCCATTGGGCTGCAGGGATGTTTTATAACTTGTTGATTTCTTTTGGCATATATATACATCTAACATTGTAGGTAATATAACATTGATTTTCGCAAAAGAATACAACATAGAAAGCATGATTTCTCTGAAACTCCACCCACAAAAGCATACAACATGTAATTTTGTATCACAATCACCAAAAAAATACCACAACGCGCTTGCATGCTCTCATTTCATATTATGATTTTGTTTATTTTCTTATTATTCTACATTGTTGATTAAATACTTAAATTCCTAAGATTATTTCGCTATTGATTACAAATACAATCTAACCCCACTAATAGCATCCTCATTTCACTCTATATTATTATTTTAATTATATTCTTAAATACTTAATATTTTATTGTTTTTTAACAAAAAATTGTCTAATTTGAGGTGTTTTCATTTAACAATTTGTTAACAAATATAGTCTATTTTTTAAATGGGTGAAGCGCGTGAAACGAGCAAAAAAACAAGTCATTAGTCTTAACGGGTCGGGTCGGATTTTAGCGAATTTGAATGGGTCGGGTTCGAATTTAGTATTTTCCACCCGTTAGCTTAACAAATCGGATCGAATCAATCCACTTTTCTTACCAAGTTGACACGAATACAATACGAAACCCGTAAACATAACACATTTGCCAGGTCTACCTAGCTTGTTTACCAGTAGAAATCCAGAGGATGCATACGTCCATCACCATTTCTCTGACCAACGAAACTCTCTCTCTCCTCCTCTCTCTGGGCCCCTTTTGTGGGCCCTCCTTCTCCGTCCATTAAACCTGTGCACAGAGAGAGCACCTGACTATATTTAAAACAACCCAACACAAAACACTCGTTTGCTGTTTTGTGTTTTTCTCTCGAGTTTGAAAACAACAATGGCGGCAGACTATAGTGGCGGTGGTCGTGCAATTTCTCTCTCGCATGGCGGCAGAACCTCCGACGACGACGACGACGGTTCCTCCGAGCACAGCCCCCGGAGCGTCCCCACACTCTCCGGCAGCGCTAGTGGGGGCGTCGTCGTTGTGGGAGGCGGCTGTTCCTCGTCCAAGTCAAAGTTTGCATCACCGTCAGGTGAGATTATCATGTCGAAGAAGCCGAGAGGAAGGCCGCCGGGTTCGAAGAACAAGCCCAAGCCCCCTATCGTCATCACCAAAGACTCCGAGGCCGCCATGAAGCCCGTCGTCCTCGAGATCTCCGCCGGCTCTGATGTCATCGAAGCCATCATCCAGTACGCCCGAAGGCGCCACGTGGGCATCAGTGTCTTGAGCGGTTCGGGGGCGGTCTCCAACGTTACCCTTAGACACCCAGCTGGGCCCCACCACCACCCCAGCACACCCTCTCTGCTATCTCTTCTTCACGGGTCCTTCAACCTCCTCTCCCTCTCCGGCTCCTTCATGGACGCCGTCCCAGCAGCCGCCACGTGCTCCTCCTCCGCCTCCTCGGCTTCCTTGAAGGTGGCCACGTCAGCTGGGTGCTGTTCTTTGCTGGGTAGCGGCTCGTTTGGGATATGCCTCGCTGGGGCGCAGGGGCAGGTGTTTGGAGGGATTGTCGGAGGGAAGGTGGTGGCGGCGAGCGCAGTGGTAGTTGTGGCTGCCACCTTTCTGAATCCGACGGTGCTGAGGCTGCCCCTGCCTGGTCATGATCACGATGATCATGATCATGGTGTTGAGGGTGGGGCCCCTGCTGAATATGAAGCTCAGGAGACGAAGCCTTGCGTTAATGTTGAGACTCATTGTAGTGTTTACGGCGGCGGCGTTGCGAGCTCGACGCCTATGAATAGCCAGATCACAAGTGTTCCTGATCAAGTCATGCCTTGGGGTCCTCCCTCTCGCCCTCCTTACTAATTACTAGTTAAGAATATTATTTTGGGGACGAAGAAACAAAATTATATTGCAGGCTCATATAGGTCAAAATTCCAATTTGGGCTATAATGTTGTTGATCTTCCCGCTCCTATTGTAAGCCTCTTGGCAAATGATTCTGTTAGGATGACCACTGCTAGGCTTGTCCCAGTTTAGTTTTCTTTCTGGTTTTTTCTTGGGCTTCGGCCCTCCTTGTAACCGAAAAAAAAAATTATATTGCAGCATTTTCTCTTGCTTTCGTTCATCTGATCATGTCATCTTTGTTTCAAACATTTTCATTAGGATTATAAAATTAAGCGTAGTTGTGTCTCTTGTTTAGTCTGCTTTTGTAACTGGTTTTTATTAGTTGGGCTTGGGAGATATATTAGAAAGGGCTCAATACCTTCATGTAATGTTTAATTAATTAAGCTAAGCTGTATGATTAATTACTAATCTCTGTTTTAATTTGTCCTTTAATAGTGGTGGGTCTGGTCCTGGCAAGCTAGGCCTAAGCTAAGCGAAGCTACTAGTGTTACTGTTTGTGCAGCAACTGAATGTTATGTCAGAGCCTCGGGAAGGGCCTTTTTTTACGATCTCCAATGAACAAAGCATCATAGCAGAATAGACACGACATACACAACTTTGTTTTCTGAGTTAATTACTCATTTGGTCCTCAAATTTGTATTCAATTTACATTTTGGTTTCTCAGTTAAATTATTCATTCAAATGATCCATCAAATTTATATTATTCGTTCAAATCATGGTCCTACCGTTACATTTCGTCAAAATTATCGTCTAATGTAAGAATAAAACCTTCAATAACAGTCAATAACCGTTCAAATGGTTTCTAGGGGCCCTGAGCAAAAGAATGTTCCTATTTAGAATCATATTTTAGATTTTCACTTTTGTTTCCAGTCTTGTTATCCACTAGTGTTATTCTCATGCAAAGATTAAATATAGGTCAAAGGGAGGCACGTATATACAAATCAATAAAATATAGGTCAAAGGGAGTGATACATTAATATCGTGTAACTTGTTACACAAACATATTATTAAGTTATATGCATTGTTGCAAACGTGGAATTAGGAATTTTCGATTGGTGGGCTAGTTAAAATTTGTACCTAATGTAGACAATCATAGAAAATGCTAGAAACTCATTTCTTGGCACAATAAGAATTAAATATGACCTTTGCATTTTCAACTGTCAAAATTTATTTGCATCAACCAAATAAGTTTGACAAATATAAAGTGCAAAATTATAAATAATTAAGTTTCACATATATATTAGTTGTAAAGACAAGAACAAAGAAATTAGAGCCATATTATTCTCAAAAGGGGTGAATTTCATTTAGACAAATATTTCTCTTATGAAGACAAATATTGAAAATGATTAAAATTAGAGAGATAGTGATAAGGAATATACCCTTAATATGCGTATTGACGATGGGATCAACCTTTTTTTTTGGTTACATTGGGAGGAAAGAAACCCTAGGGTTTCAATCCTGGGTGCCAAGCAGAAGGGAAGGGGGAGGTCCACAAGGATCGACTTTGATAGCACATGCATAATACAAAAAGGCAACATATATATTTTTTGGAACCGCTAGGTCATAGGTGTCAAACAGGCCATGCCGGGCCGGTCCAGTCCAGCTCGTTTAGAATCGACCCATTTAATAAACGGCCATGTCGGGCTCGTCCATTTATGAAAATCATCAATCCCAGCTTGAGCCAACAGCCCTAGCCCATATGGGCTCGGGCCGTGCTCATGTTGGGCCACTAAACGGGCCGAAATGGGCTTAATTTAAATATTTTTTACAATTATGTATATACAAACAAGATTTATTATTTGCTGAAAAAAAGCTCAATAACTTTATTTGAAGTACATTTAAATAGAAAATGAGTAGATTATTGTTTGGATTTTAAAAATTGAAACTTGAAAAAGAAAATCATTATGTTATAGATAAAGAAAACATTAAACTTTAATATATACTATTAGAGAAAATAAATAGACTTGAATTTAAGATATAAATGTAATAATATCATGTATTATATTCTCTAAAATAAATATAATTTAATAAAGGCTTATTTATTGTAGTGCCCCTTGAAACTATGGTCAAATCTCATTTTTCCCTTGGAAGTTAAAGTGACCCACTTTACCCCCTTGACCGATGTTTTGCGTTTCACTTTGCCCCCCACCGTTAAGAGTGTCAAAAACTCTGTTAAAAATGCTGACGTGGCACCAATGAAACTCACAATTTTGCTGAACTAAATTCCATGTGTGAAAAAAAGAGTAAAAACTATCTTTTAAAAAACTTAATTTAACTATTAAAAATAATGCTTTAAAGCCAAAAAGATCCCCAATTCCTAGAAATCCACCCAACTTCCCCAAAGCACCCCCTCCTCTCCCCACTACCGTGAGAGAGCAGCCACCCCACTATCCCATCTCCCCATCCTCCACACCATTATTTCCCTTCCCCAACACCGTATCCTCTCCTCTCCTCACGGCATTCCTACTTGCCTCCATCCCCCCTCCCCAACCTCACGCAGTGTGATAATAGATTGGCTGAAACTTTAACTTAGATCATGTAACTTTGGAATCCACTAGGAAGATATGAGAAAACCTCAAGGTTTATTGATAAATTGAAATAACAAAACATAACCTTAGCCATGGTACCCCTACAAACACTAGGAATAAACAAGGAATTAAAATAGGAAAATAACAAAGTTTCCAAAAACTGTAAAAACATTAAAACTGGATTTTGGGGTGTTAAACGATCTCGGATGCTCGAAAAAGCCATCATAATAAATGAGTTTTACTCGTGACATCGTTCTCTTTGAATTGATGGGTTATGAGTCCATTTATGAGCTCGGGGCCTAAATATGTAGTTTACCCGATTTACTCTTTCGCGTGCTTCTCGCCATCTGTTCTACTTCAGGCAGAGGTTTCCGGTGTTGGGAGGGGTCACTTGGTGTGACTTGGGGTTACGGTGATGGGGTTGGATTTGGCTAGAGGTGCCTTCGGATGACGGTGGTGGGACTGGGTGTGACTTGGCTTCATAGGTACAGGGGGGTTGGCGTTAGGTGTGTGGACTAAGGTGGTGGAGGATTTTAGTTTTAATTTATTTAATTTTATGTTATTTTTTATGTTTAATTTAATTAATTAATTAATTTTTAAAGATGAAGAATATTTTATTAACTTTCCATGTGTTGGTGGGCTCTACTTTGCATACATGACATTTAGTTCAACAAAATAGTGGGTCTCATTGGTGCCACGTGTGACATCCCTGACCTAAAATTAAAAGAAAATGAATTAATTAAATTAGTTAATTAATTTGGATAATTAAAATGAATTAAAAAGGAATTAAAATGAATTAAATAAGAATTATTGGAATTAATTCGAATTAAGTAATTAAAGGGGCAATTTGGTTAACGATATTTTCAGGACGGAATTTGGCGAAAACGAGTTGCGCCATGGCGTCCGGCACGTCGAGACGAGTGCGGGGACGTGCGGCACGTTTCAATCCGAGCGATAGATTGTTCGGAGGACATATTGGTCATTTTGAAATTTGTTAAATACCCTTGGACCAATCAGATTTCAGAAAACCGCACCTTCTCTCTCCTCCCTCCGGTTTCTCTCTCCTCACCCACAACCGCCACTCTCTCTCTCTCTCTTTGATTCTCTCTCATCCCGGCATGGCAAGGCTCGAGACCACCACCGATCGACTCGTCTCCTCCGTGCGGTCAAAACCCACCTGGTTTCGTGGCCTGAAATGCCGGCTGGAATCGACGGCATGCTCTGAAAGTTCCAGCTGAACTCCATTTTTTCCAGCGTTCGATCCAGCTGCTCCGGCAACGCATGGTGTCGATCCAGGTCAGTTTTCGAATCCCCTCTGCCTGTTCTATCTATTTCTAGGGTAGGAATTGAACGATTGTTGCGTTTGGTGATCGGATCTAAAACCTAGGTTTTGGCCGAATTTCAATTTGGTTTTCCGGCCAGTTCACGACCGGTTTTGTGGCGGTTCGTGGCGGTTCGAACTCACCTCAACGTCGTGGTTCGATTGGTGTAGGCGGTGTCGTCCAATTCGAAATTTGGGTGTTGACCGGATTTGCTCAAGGCACCCGCCACCCACAGTGGCGCGTGTGGCGGCGCGTGGTGGCAGTGTGGTGGCGGTTCTTAGGTCCATTGTTATCCTCGTATCGCTGCGAGCGCGTGGGAGTTGACGGATCTCAATTCGGAGATCGTTTGGCAATCGAACGAATCTCGCCTATTGCACGATTCTCGGGTTCGATAGGATTGAACGGTTGGATCGCGTCCATTTTTGGTATGTTGATCTAGATAATTCTAGGATCGTGTAGGATTTGACGGATCGTGATTCGAAGTCCCGGATACTCCGGATCAATGACTTGAAGCTTGAATTAAACCGTAATCGTCTGATCGTGCGATCGTGAGCGATTCGACCGTCCGATCGAGACCAAACTTTGAGGACACGTTATTTAGGCCGTGTTGAACCTATAGGAACTTTCGGATCCAAGTTTGGAGGTCATGGGACCCACGGCCCCGGTTTGACCTATTCGGGTCGGTTTGACCATGTTTGACCAGGTTTGACCGAGGTTTTCCTGAGGTCACCTTGCAGTGTAGTTGACTTTGTTGGACTTCTAGGAATGTCTGGATCGATTTGGAGGTCTTGGGCTCCGCGGGCCCGGGTTGACCGAAACGGGTTGTTTGACCGCCGGTTGACCGTGAGTCTTCCGGGGCGGTCCCACTAGTTAAATGAGGTCGTTTGACCTTGAAATCATTCGTAGGACGTACGTGCACGTTAAGTGGGGTTTTGTTAGGGTTCGAGTTTCGGGTTTTCGTTCGGTTCGATTACTAATCCAATCCTCCTATTTAACGCTTTAGGTACCTTGACTTTGCGTACTGTAAGCGGGACCCTTTGAGGGTTGTGCAGCATAGGGCCAACGGTGAGTGGACTTTGTTTTCAAATGAGCATGATTTGAATGAATTGCATGAACTGCATAAATGAGATTTAATAATTGTTTTAAATCTTGGATGTTTAAGTCTTGTTTGATTTTAGTTGAAAAATACTAAAAGAACTATGCATATGAGGTTTATGCATGATTTGGGTTGCCGGTTTGTTTGTGGGGCCCTGATGGCTATAGTTGAAATATTATTTATACCTTTGGGTATTAAATAGGACGTAGTGACGTCTGATGGTTTTCGTGTCCTATATATACATATATATATATATATATGTATATCTATACATTTAAGCTACTTGTAAGCTTGGAAAATTGTATTACTATTTATATGATGATTTTAATTATGGAAATTCCTATCTATCTTAATATTGTGAGTTATATTATATACCTTTGGGAATATATATATATATATATATATATATATTCTATTTTATGAGAAATCATACTTTCATATCTTGGAAAATTATATCCTATACTACGGTGAATCTATAATTTATTTTCCTTTGGGATAATGGGTTTTATACCCTTGGGTATATGTATATATATTTTTATATATACATATATGAAATAATACGTTAATTATACCTTTGGAAATCTATATGTATACTTTTGGGCTATACTCGTAAGAATCGTATTTTACAACTTAATCACATATTGTGGATTATGCGGTTGGCTTAATGGCCTGTGTTTTCAAATGAGTTCTTTATACTTTACTTACCTACCTTTGGGTTGGCATGCCACCGTGTCGGACGTAAGGTCCCATATGTAACTATTTTGATATATTTATATATTGGGTTTCTCATACCTTTTGACGTTGATTGAATGTATATTTGATTATGGTTCTAATATGAATCTATGATTTCAGTTCTTATGACTACTTTGGATTTATATGATAGTTATTGGGTTTTGGACGCTTGCGTCTGATGTTGGTGTTTTGGGTTGGGTACATAGTGATTGGTTATGTATATATATATATATATATGTATATATATATATGTATATATCTTGGTGATCGCGTGGCGATTGATGTGTGTACATTTAGCACCTTGTGTTGTACCTCCCCTGCTCGATACTAATGATCGCATGGCGATTGATATGATACAATTACCTGGTTTTGGTATGATACGATCCGGTGCATACCTTAACGGGGTGTAGCTGTAGACCCTTGATTAGGTAGTGCGCACGCGTAGGACAGATTTCTTTTGGAGTTATGGTTGGTAAGTTTTACCATATAGTCCTGTGAGTTTAGTCCCACTTTGGACGGCTCAACCACGGGCACGATGTCTCTATGAGACTGCACCGATGTCCATCAAATGATCCCCTGTTGGATTGTTTTCCCCAGTACTTGTGTTCGGTGTTATGGTTATACTATACCTATACGCGTGTGTTAGTACTTTCGTATTCATATTTCTTTAAGTGAGGACCGTTCCTCGCTTGTCGTGCTTGTGAGCACGTGGTTGTGAGTTTGGGAAGTTGGGAAAGCTGTTTACCTGTTAGGTTGCGATGCATGTTTGGATTTCAAGATTTGATAGGTTTTACTTATAGGATTGTAAATCCTGATTTTATATACGATTTTGAACTACATTTGAGTTACGTATTATTGTCGAGTTTGGTTTCAGTTATACTTATACATATGTATATGGGTTCGTGTGAGATCTTTGACATTTTAAATGTTGTTTTGGTATTGGAGGATTTTATTATATTCTCATGCTTACATTCTTCAAGTTATTTCAGTTATACTTATACATATGTATATGGGTTCGTGTTTTGGGAGGTTATGCCTCGGGAAAAGTAAAAGGTTAGTTTATTTGGAAAAAGGGGTTTTAAACTGGAAATGTTTTCTCGTGCTTTGAGATAGTACGGTTTTCAAATCAACCAATTATATAAACGGTTTCATATGCATGTTTAACATGGTTTTAAACGGTGGGGTTAGTACTTTGATTTAAGTATGTAAAACCTTGTTTTTGTCCACTCACATTCTTTCTGTTTTGCGCCCCAGGACCGTAGTCGTCGCCCGTTCTTTGTTCGGTGTGCGCTTCTCTTCTCGAAGCTTCGTTGGAAGGGTAGGATTGTCATCCTTGAACCCTAAACTTTGTAATCTGTTATTTCTATTCATTTGTTGAATTCGTACTCTTAGTTGCTCTGTATCACCTCTAGGGTTGATTTAGTTTGGCCGGAGGCCTGTGATGTATATGTTGTATGCATGTTGGCGCTTGAGTTGTTTATCCTGTTGCTTGTTTGACGGGTTGAAGTTTTGGGTTAGTCCCTGTTTTAGGGGAGACTCGCCCGTTTTTCGGCAGAAGTCTTGGCCCCTTTCACTTTTGTTTCGAGAAGAGGGAACTAGTTTAGTTTGTGGGCCCGACATGGGTTGATGTTGGGCCCATCAACAGGGTCCGGCTCGGGTTCCGAGGTGGAATTTGGGTCGGGTCCTGTCACCACGTCAGCATTTTTGACACAGTTTTTGATAGACTTGACGATGGGGCCTAAAGTGAGATGCAAAACATCGGTTAAGAGAGCAAAGTAGGTCATTTAATAAATGGGCCGGCCCGTTGCATTTTCGGCCACTATGACATGTGATGGACCACATACTAGCATTGCCCATTGGGCCTAATTACCTCTTCCCGATCCTCCAAAAGATACTGAGCATGCCATGCCGGGCCTTAAGTAAGGCTCAAGCTCGAGTCGGCCTGATCCATTTTACACCTCTTCGCTAGGTCTAAGTTTCACTGCCCAGTGTAGCCCACTCCCTAGTTATGCCACTGTATTGTTCTTGGTTTTTGCAGTTATTGCATGAAATGAACCTTTGTCTATGAAGAAGAAAAGAAAGCTATTAGGTAGCTAGGTGCTAAAATGCTAGCTAGCTAATCACTGGCGGATCCACATAGGCGCAAGGAGGTGCAGCTGCACCTTCCTTCGCTAGAAACTTCCTTGGAGATGCCAGAATTTGCCCCTTGCTAGTGTCAACCAATTGTTCGACTAAATGCCTCAAAGACGTTTTGTTTGCTGTTGTGTGAGACCCTGAATATTTACCTTAGATTGTTGGGCTCGATCTCACGAGTATGTAGGAGAAAACGGTTCATCAATCGGAGCTCCACAACCAAAGTTATGAATTTTTGAAGTTTTTTTTATAATTGAAGTTAAGTTACAGAGGTAGTTCGAGGAAGAAGAAAGACTTGGTGTCAATCCAGCACTTCTCATTTTTATTAATTTTTAAATGGTCCAATAGCAAGCCGACACATGTAAATTTCTAACTGTCCTAACTTAAAAAATTCATTAAAAACTCATGTGTGTCGAAAAATCCACCAAAAATTACCCTGAACTTTTAATCACGTGTACTTTTATTTCGTGACCTCCAAATCAGATGTGCTTTTGGTTAGTTTAATTGGTATTAATTTTGGTTAGATTAATTGGTATTGACTTTTGTTAGATTAATTATGTAATTGACATGGATTTTGTTCATATTTGATATGAATTTGGTTAAACTAATTGTGTCGCTGACCTGAATTTTGTTCATATTAATTGATATTCCATATAGACTATAATCAATTAGTTATAGACATAAAACTCTTATTTGTTTTAATTATAAATGACATTAGTGTTTAAATTCTAAGGGCATTTGGTTGTCTAAATTATTTTTTGAAATTTTAGTCTTTTTTTAATACACTACACGTATGTTAGGATTTGAACCCAAGGTCTTGCTGAGTCCTTTGCGAATTTTTAGCTTTTTAAATATTGAACCTCCTTTGAAAAATTATCGTATCCGCCAATGTAGGTAATCAATAGACGCATATAACCCGTTTTATGTGGGGGAATCAAAAGAAGTGTTAAGAATCGAGCCTGGACCATTCTCCCTGTGATTGAAGAAATTTGCAGATTGATTGCTGGTTTTGAAGTTGCCAGTGGAGATGGATACATCGGAAAGCGCATCGAGCAGCTCACGTGGTGGCCTCGATAGGATGTCGAGCAGTGGAATAGGAATGTTGGGCCAACCGGCCACTGCTGTCTCTAGTCATTGTGCTGGTTTCTGATGGGATGCCTTGCCCTCCCTGAATTTACTGAGTATGGTTGTCTTTTAGGGCAATGAACTCCTAGCTGGACTTTCTTATGTCTTAGTTTTGTTTTTTTCACTTATTAGATGATGTATTGAGGAAAAAGCCCATCAACATCAATTTCAAAAGACGGGAAGAACCAGAAACAACCTCTTCTCTCCCAATCTCTTCGTTCCAAGCTCAGCACCCATTTGCAACCCTCTTTGATTCTAGGGGTTTTCCACCCCTGGAATCACTTATTCGGCTAATAAACCAGGCCTCTCTCCCTCCTGTTATGTTGTGGAGAGTTTTCCCTCCCAACTCTGTGTTGGATTTTGTATTTTCCTTGCTTGTGCAAGGTTTTGATATCACCCCTAGTGTTTTCTAGGGCTGATTACCAGTCTTTGGGACTGGTTCTTTTGTAAATCTTTGTTGATCTATCGGATTTGGCCTATGCTGCTTGTATTTGGGTTGATTTAGGGGCTTTTGTCGCAGATCTAGGTCAAATCTTTATCCTTTGGAGGTGGAGTTTATGGTTTGGGTTGGATCTACATTTCTTGGTGCTTTGGGATCAAGTAGGAGTTTGGAGATGTTGTGACTTCCTTTGGTTGTCTAGGTGGTGTTGAGTGGTATGCCCTCCACTTGAAGGTATTTCCGGTCCCAAGTTGATTGAGAGCTTGTTCTTTGGCTTGGTCTTCTTGAAGCGTTGGTTGTGGCAGGTTTATGTATCATTCTCATATGTAACTCCTAGTAAGATGAGTTTTCACTTGTATAATTGTTAGATAAAAAGTCACTTTTGGTCTATGTGGTTTACCACTTTTACCACTAAGGTCCTTGTGGTTTCAATTTTAAGCAAGTAAAGGACAATCTTCAATTTCTATCAAATTCTTCTAACTTTGGTTTCTTATTAAGGGGTATTTCGGTCCAAAATTTATTCCTTAAAAAAAAAAAATATTAATAAAAATTAAAGAAAATTACAATTTTAAAATAAATATATAACCTCTCTCCCTTCCCAACCCGACTGCCCAACTAACCAACACCCACCCAACCCCGGCCCGGCCACCACCACCAAGACCTTCCTGTAACCCAACCACCATCACAACCACGCAACCCACCCCAAACCAAAATAACCAAATTGTGCCAAAATCAACCAACAATGCTTGTTGGAACTTTGAAATCGTTTAGGATTAAGTCCAAACCTACTTTAGCGACAACAACGCTATGCAATGAAAATCAATTTTAAAAGATTATTAAAATATTTCTCCCAAACAACCAATCGCCACCAAAGAATCTCCATAAAAAAAATGGTGTCTGCCTTGTTCTGCGCCCAGCAGACTATGCTCTGCCCTCAAGTCTGGAACTTTCTCGAAGTCGGTATAGATTGAGACAAAAATCTCGGAATCGAAGGATGGGCTTCGACGACGACGACAAAGAGAGTGCGGGCTTCCGGTACAATTCCCAGTCAAACTGAGCCGGGGGTTCTGCCGTCGCTGGGCTCGGTGAAGTCGGTGGTCCAGAAGAACGCGGCCTCGTTTAACTCCTTGCCAGCGGCGGAGGAGGGCGGCGAGGACGAGAAGAAGCCGAGGTGTTGGGTTTGTTAGAGTTATAGTTGAAATTGTCAAAAGTTTATTTGTTAATAAATCCTATTAATTAGGATATGTAGGCGTAGTCCGACCTTTTCCTTAATCGCTTACCACGTTATTAGGATCAAGAAACGTGGGTTGTTTGTTTCAATCTTATCTCTTTGTAAGGCTTATATAAGCCAACAGCTTGCTTTGAATTCAATAAGATTTTATCCAGATATTTCCTCTGAATTGCTTTGTGCTTAGAGTTTATAAAAATCTGGTATCAGAGCTCCATCACGGGGCCTGATTGTGAGAGAAAAGAAACCGCAGTTTCTTAAGAAGAGAAAGAGTGAGAAGAGAGAGAATCGAGGTATGGCAGCTGAAAATAATTTCGTTCAACCTGCAATTCCTAAGTTTGATGGCCATTATGATCATTGGTCCATGCTTATGGAAAATTTCCTTCGTTCAAAGGAGTATTGGAGTTTGGTGGAGACTGGAATCCCTGCTGCAGCAGAAGGAGTGGAGCTTACTGAAGCACAACAAAAATCAATTGCAGACCAGAAATTGAAAGACTTGAAGGTCAAGAATTATTTGTTCCAAGCCATTGATCGAACCATTATGGAGACGATACTCAACAGAGACACTGCCAAGCACATTTGGGATTCTATGAAGCAGAAGTACCAGGGCTCCACAAGAGTCAAAAGAGCACAGCTCCAAGCTCTTCGGAAGGAGTTTGAGGTTCTCCAGATGAAAGAGGGAGAGAGTGTTGATGCATATTTCTCTCGAACACTCATCATAGCAAACAAGATGAAGATTCATGGTGAAAACATGCAGCAAGTGGTGATCATTGAAAAGATCTTGAGATCAATGACCTCAAGGTTCGACTATGTTGTGTGTTCGGTTGAAGAGTCTAATAACTTAGACACCTTAACCATTGATGAGTTGTAGAGCAGCTTACTGGTACATGAGCAAAGGATGAACGGGCATGGAGGAGATGAGCAGGCATTAAAGGTGACCTCCGATAATAGAACAGGTGGAAGAGGAGGCGGTCAAGCTCGTGGAGCTTTTCGAGGAAGAGGCAGAGGAAGAGGCGGACAAGCATTCAACAAAGCTCTAGTTGAGTGTTATAAGTGTCATCAATTAGGGCACTTTCAATATGAGTGTCCTAAATGGGAGAAGGAAGCGAATTATGCTGAGCTTGAGGAGAAAGAAGAAATGTTGCTGATGTCATATGTGGAGCGTAATCAATCAAGAAGAGAAGATGTCTGGTTTCTTGACTCAGGGTGTAGCAATCATATGTGTGCGAATAAGGAGTGGTTCTCGGATCTTGATGAGGAATTCCGGCAATCTGTGAAGCTCGGGAATAATTCCAAGATGGCTGTGTTGGGAAAGGGTCACATTAGGTTGCAAATTGCTGGAGTTACTCAGGTACTCACTGATGTTTTCTATATACCTGAGTTGAAGAATAACTTATTAAGTATTGGACAATTACAAGAAAGAGGTGTCGCTATTTTGATACAACATGGAGAATGTAGAGTTTATCATCCTGAGAAAGGTCTTATTATGCAAACAACAATGTCTGCAAACAGGATGTTCATATTGCGTGCAAGAATGTTGCCGAAAGCTTCCCTTTGCTTTCAAACAATTCTTGAAGACAATACTCACCTTTGGCACTGCAGATATGGGCATCTAAGTTTTAAGGGTCTGAGAACATTGCAATATAA